>JAHSVA010000003.1:12670000-13025000 GCA_019915185.1 Eucalyptus camaldulensis
AGCGTCACGTGAGGTTGTCAAACCTAGGTGATTGTTGCTTGAGGTCCCAAGTGATGCCTCTTGAGGTCATGGGACCTCTGGTGACATTTAGGCAACGCTTCAAGGGAGGCTGTTTTGATCAGCAGGGGCTGATTTCTACTAAAAAATATTAAAAGCTTTTTTTTTTAATTTAGCAAAAATCATTTACAAAATATGTAATTTTTACTAAACTACATTTAAATAAAAGTTGTTTTTTTTTAATGTACTTTAAAATTCCAATTTACCAAATACTATTTGTATTTTGGAAAATCTCTCTAAGTTAAGCTAGTACCATTTTCCTATTTGAGTTTAAACCGAAAAATATAAAAATTATTCTTTTCCCTTCATTTTTTCTGAACGAATCACCAAATTTCCAGAAACGCAGCCAAGTCCCGTCTCGTTACAAGCCGGCTTGCCGGGGAGGGAGAGGGCCCGGGAACGAACGAAGATGGCGGATCGAGAGCAGAACCCCCGTCTCATGCTCAGCAACTTCCTCTCTCTCGAGCAGTGCAAGGTCGCTAATCTCATCAGACCTTCGCATTCACGTTCATGTCGTCACGTCTGGACTCAACGGTTTTTTTTTTTTTTTGTTTTTTTTTGGACAGCAGGAGCTGGAGTTCATCCACAAGAGCTGCAGCACGGTTGGGTACCGGCCGGGCGTCTTCTCCACCACGCTCTCTCATCTCATTGGTACGAACTCGGCCCACTTGATCATGCCCCTCGTGCTCATCCGAGGTATGATTACCTTCTCTCTTTCTCTCTTTCTCACTTTGTTAGTTGGTCCTTGGGTTTAATCCGTTGTTGGGTGAAATCAGAAATCTCGTGTGGCAGATGGACCGGACCCTTTATTCTTTTCGCTTTTCTTGAGAGCTTGAGAGCAATTATTGGAGCTTTTCTTTGCTGGGTAAATTAAAGTTTTGATCTTTGGTCTTTGTGCTGCGGTTTGATTCCATGTTATCAAGCCCAATTGCCTCTGAGAGAGTAATTCCTATTCGGGTACTTTTGGATCATGAGCAAACTAATTCTCTTTTTTTGTTGCCGGACGTGACTGATAGAATCAGAGAAGAAATTTATGATTTTTTTCCCCTTAAATTAGTGTAGCTTTCAATTTGATCCTAAAATGTCTGCTTCATTTCTTCATGTCAGAGAAACTCAAAGAGAAGGTGGAGGAATTCTTTGCATGTGAGTTTGAGCTCTGTATCGAATTTACTGGTCTTGTCAGGTCTCCTCTTATCATCTGTTCACTATTTACTTTAACTGCTTCTGTCAGGCTTCGAATTTGTTTCTGTTAATGTATCACAATTTTGCTTTAAACAGCTAAGTGTTTTTGACGTTTTGATGACGTAATTTGACTGAGGAGCAAATCTATCGACCTTTCTGAGAATATGGACTCCTTGTAGCAATATGACGTGCATCACTTCTCTAAAGAACTGTTACTGGTTGCTTTCTTTCTGGCCTCTCCTAGCTTGTTCTTTTATTTTCTTTGAAGTGGAAGAAACTTAAGGTGCTTATCTTTGTGGTTTTGTGTTTTGTAATTGGGTGTCATTGTTGTCTTTCTTAAGTGTCGAACGTTCATAGCACTTCTCTCAGTGTTGGATATGTTGACACTTGTACCTATGCAACCAAAGCTCAAATACCTTTGAATATTATATAAGCAAAAATTTTGGTGCATAAAAAGCTGCTCCTGCTATATTGAAGTTAATATAAAGTAGGCCTAATGAGGCTCTAATTCTAGATTAATTGTGCAACAGATCTTGTTTGTTGCTATGTTCCTAGGAAGAATACATCCTCGAACTACTTTTTCTTCCAGTTTAACTAACTTTGGATGTAGTGATCCCTCTCAACCTGGAGGCCTTCTAAGAAATTTTGATAGGAGACAAAGATAATATGAATTTTTATTGTTTTTTCTTTGACTTACTGGGCTAGAGCCTGGTGAGAAGACATGGGCTTGTATTGTAAGCTTGATTTTCTAAAGATGAATTTCTGAGGTGCTCATTCAGGCATCATATCTTCCAATATAAGATTGATGATATGTTATGGATCCTCAGATTGACAATGGTCTCCATCTCTGCCTGTCTCTCTCTGCACATTTTGTGCCTGCTTAAGCATGTGGGCGCTTATTTGTGTTTGTGCAGTTTGTTTGTTACAATTTTCACCAATGGGGGCAGGGTGAGGCAGTGTAGTCAAAGGCGAATGGTGCACTTAAGGCACTAAGTCCTAAAAAATGCCTGGGCGTGAAGTGCAGAAATAACATGTGCCCAAGTGAAGCTAGGCACAATAACTCGGTGTAAGAAAAGTAGCAGCGGTTCTACTTACCTAGAATTTTATCGGCAATTACCATGGGACCTTGTACTGTATACCTTAGGCATAAAAGGTGCACCCAATCGAAGGCGCATCACTTTGACACTCAAGAAGTGAAATCTCATTGCTCGGCCTCACTTCAGCAACTAGGTTTGCGCTTGAAATGCTTTTGACTACACCAGGTTGGGGGGATTTCACCTCTTGTTAGTTCAGATTGTGTGGGGGGATTCCAACTTTCGTGAGTTGAGATTGTGGGATGTCCTCTGAACTGCATTTTGCTTCTCGTAATTTATACGATTGCATTTCCTGTAACTTCCCCTAGTTTTGTGGATACTGAAGCTGATACTATTTGATCTTCTTATTGATGCAATGAGATTCTGTACTTTTGAAACAGCTGGAGTAAAGGAGCGAGCATTGGATGGCATAGTGATGATAACAGGCCTTATCTGAAACAGAGAGACTTTGCGGTAACACACTGCTTGTCAATAATATAACTCATCCTTTGTACATTTTCTGAGGCTTCTGACTTTGAATTTTGATTTGCTTGATATTATCACGTTTTGCTTGTTCTTTCAAGATCCAAATGGTTTTATGTATTTGTAGATATGGTACTGTTTTGCCTATCTTGTAAAGTTCTTGTTTTTCTAGCTCACTTTGCTGAGTCTTCACTGTTATGGTGGCCAAAGGCAGTTTGTTATTTGAATAGCTATGGGAAAGATTTTAGAGGCGGGCTATTCCATTTCCAGGACGGTGAACCCACAACTGTTAAGCCTTCAGCTGGTGTAAGTATATCTCTGTAGTTTCTTCAAGTGGTATATCAACTATGTGTTTGGTCGGTGGAGTCATGTATGATGATATTTGAGTTTGCTGATCAGAAAGGAGTCATGGATTTAAATTATTTGAACTATAAAGTATTGACGAGGTAGTTGAAACCGGTTGAGTTTTCACTAGGTTATGATATATGGTGGTTTAGACAAAAAAAGTACGGAACTAGACCTATAAAAGTTTTCTCATAATCATATAGATTAATTCAAAGGCATGATAACAATGACTGATCATGATTCTGTGTCTCTTATTAAGTACTTGAGCTAAATACGATTGTGTTGGGGCTTAAATGGTATGAATCTAATTTTGCCAATTAGTGTCAATAAAAAATTGTACGTCAATTCTCTTTTTCGTGTGTGCATATTAAAGTTGACAAGTATGTCTCTGGTTGAGCCATTCTGCAAGCTTGATTGAATTGAATCCTTGTATATGGTCAGGATGTTCTGATATACACTGCTGACAACCGAAATGTACATTCTGTTGATGAGGTAAATTCAGATGACTATGACTCTCTCTCTCTCTCTCTCTCTCTCTCTCTCTCTCTCGTCCTCCCCGTGCGTCAGCGGGTGCACACGACCTCATACACATTCACACACAACTGTGCGGCCCCGCCAGAGTGTCTGCTCTGACCTCTTACAAGGTTGTTGAGGAAAGTAGGAATTAATGCTATCGCGAGGAAGTTAAGATTGATCTTAAATGCTTTGACATTGATGTGTTTGCTCGTGTAAGCATTTCACTATTTCCTTAAATTTTGAGTGGGGGCCTGGCGGACAGAAGGTATAACTTACTCTTTCAGAGAGGAATAACTTGGTGCACGCTCTTTGAGGCTAGGTCCACGCGAATTCGAACCTAAGTTGTAACAATAGCCAGATCTATAGAAACTTAAATTACTTGCAACTACAAGAAAAGCAAGATGCATTTTTGAGTGGGGGCCTGCCGGACAGAAGGTATAATTTACTCTTTTAGAGAGGAATAACTTGGTGCACCCTCTTTGAGGCTAGGTCCATGCAAATTTGAACCTAAGTTGTAACAATAGCCAGATCTATAGAAACTTAAATTACTTGCAACTACAAGAAAAGCAAGATGCATTTTTGTGTGGGGGCCTGGCGGACAGAAGGTATAACTTACTCTTTTAGAGAGGAATGACTTGGTTCACCCTCTTTGAGGCTGCTCAAACAAATGCATCTGCTTTTCTTGTAGTTGCAAGTAATGAAAGTGTGTATACATCTGGCTATTGTCATAACTTAGGTTTGAATTTGCGTGGACTTAGCCTCAAAGCACCCACTAATTGACAATTGAGTGTTAATGGTATGATTAAAGTGATATGGATTCTGGGAAAATGGGTTTGCGACACGAGCAATTTCATAGGTCTAGGCTGCCAACTTGCAGCACTAGTATGTTTATGATACATTTATCACAGCCTCTAGCTCTTGTACTAAATACTTCATTTCTTGACAGATCATTGACGGGGAAAGACTTACTCTTACACTATGGTTTAGCCGTGATGGTGCTCATGATGAGGATGTCAAACTTGTGTCTCGTCTCTCAGAGATTTCCTCAACTGAAGCGACTGATGTTCCCAGCTCCAACTTACCCTTGCCGGCATCCAGTAATATGTACTGGTTTTCACCAGATCAATCTTCTGACCATGATTCAGCGATCAATATATGCTGTGCAAGAATTTATGCTCTGGGATTTGGTATTTATCCTATAGAGGACAAGACAAACGTCTTGGACGTGTCTGATCTTCTGATGAAACCACTGCAGTTAACAAGGAATAATGAGTTGTTTAACCAGGAATTTGAAAATGTGTTGCATGCGCTGCAGGTATTCTCAACTTTTTTGCTTTGTTTTGTTTTATAGTTTGGGATATATTGTCAAATGTTGGAACAAATTCTTAGATATGGAAAAAAATTTGTCTACCCTGTTTAGTATTCACTCAAGCAAGATGGATAGCTTTTAGATAATAAACAAATTCTCTAAAGATGATGTACTTGCAAGTCAATGAAGTATGGTGGTCTGAGAGTTCTGTTCAGTAATCTGTCTATGTTTCATCATTCAGAGATCTCTAAATGAGGTCTGGTCTCCTTGCTTTAATAACATTGCTTTTAAATTTTGGTGGTGATGTGATAAGTGCGTTAAGTATCCAAGTCATTGCTTTTCCTGCTCAGGTGGTGCAGTATTATTCATGGAAAGCTTTCGGGTTGCAGAGACATGCCACTATATTGGAGGAAGGAAGGGTGATCCCATTGTCTGGATCACAAAGCCAGAATGTAAGGGATTTGGAATTGACATTTGTAAAGGATCGACGGTTGGCGCAGATGACATTTGGTCATACTAGCTGTGACGGGTGTGGGACGCCTAAAGAATTTTGTTGGGCCAGCTTTTGTGCCGCTGTTGATGCGTGGAGAGATTACACGAACAAGCTTCACAGGGATTTACTTAGGAGCTTACCTTACTGGAGAAGTCATCAGTCGATCTTTGACGTTGCATTTGATGAGCTTTGAATTACGATTTGTTTTCGTATGCCTCTGCATTTCATAATCTTAAATTTCCCTTACGAAGGTAGTCTAACAGTGTCTCAAACTGTTCATTGTTGCGGATTCCATCACGAGCCTCTCTTGGATTCCACGCTAATGGATGGCGCAGATCCAGTTGGAAGGCATTGATTCCATACTTTGATCATGGCATCACTTCACAGCCCAAACTAGGAAGGAAGTGCAATTCATTTTCCCCATTTTAGCAGCCACTAGCAGCTGGTCTCTTAAAGTTTCTAGCCATTTAAGATTTGCAGAAACAAGAGAGTAAAATTACAAGAGCGGATGTTCAGTTCAGCTTTAGCAAGGGAGATTGCGAAGAGAGAAACTACTTATCGGGTAATTTCTTTTTCCTTATGCATTATATCAATATACATGTCTCGTTTATTTATCTACATCAAAGTCGACTTACAGCAAGATCTAAACCTTTTTTGCGTGCATTGGCTGCTTCATGAAGATAATACCCAACGAGATCCGATCTCGTTTATGGGTGTCGCTTTTTCTTGCTAAACTAACCATATACCTTTCTTCTCTCTCTGTGTAGTAACTTTTTGCTATAATCAGAGCTGGGAGTACAATTTATTTGACTAAGCAGCGTCGTGAAGCTGTTTGGAGATGGACCATTCGTGCAAGACTTGTCCGAAGACGTCGTAGAAGACGAGATCGGCTCGGTCTCCAGTCATGCTCACCGATAGAAAACCTTGCCCGTCATAATAGAACTTCATCTCCTCTGGCTTCCACGACCTTATGTCACCCCTCCATGCCTTCGACCCGCCTCCACTAGTAATGAACTGAATTTCGCTGCAATTGTTTTTTTTTTTAATAGAGAAAACGAGTTTTTGTTATTACTATTGAAGGAGAAGATCAAAGAAAACTAATGCCAAAACTGTAGAAGCTACCTGTCTGTGCTGGTGATGTGCTCCAGGCAATGGTCATGGCCATTCACATAAAGGTCAATATGATTGGCCTGATGCAGAAAAAAAAAAAAAGAAAGAAAAAAGAAAGGGTAAGTAATCGAGACATTATCTTAGGATATAATAGCGGACGTGGAACAAAATGTTTAATTTGGTGCGTAAATAAATTAGTAATCGACCAAGAAAATGAGAATTTTCAGGAATGACCTCAAGGATGGGGAGGAGGTGCTCGACGAGCTCGAAGGTGACGCCATGGTGACCTGCGCTTTTTATGGTGTGGTGACCGACCACGATTTTCCATTTGGCTGTGGACTCCTTTAGAGCTGAATCAACATCCTATTTTTGCAGTCATTTTTGAAAAAAAATTGGGGAGAAATGTAGGCTGAATTAGAAAAGAAAAGTTTCATTTATATGACAATTTCTATAGACTACGGAACTTGTTTTCATACTGTTTTTTGGAATTTCATGTGGGATTAGAAAGTTCGTTAGTTTCACATGATTAAGCCTGGAGAAACATCTGATGAGTCGGAGATGCGTACCTTCAAGAGGTTGGACAGATATTCGTCCCTCGGCTCCACGCCCTTCCAGTCGTACTTGTGCTCTCCTGGGTCCGTGAAGTACTTATCGACGAATGGTGTGGTGTCCACGAAGAAGAATTCCACAATTTCTGTCGGAATCGCCTCGGTAGTTAACAATCATTTTCAACTGAAAAGCAAAAACGTAGGAGGAAATCCAACCACACGATTTTGGCCTCTTCTTCTTCTTTTCTCTTTTTTAAAAAGAAAAAATAATTTCCATCTCTTAGACACGTCGATGCATGAGAAATGATCAAATTAGTCATGCCGAGAAAAGATTAAAGATGGTAATTACCTGCGTTTAGGATGGATGATCTGAAGCAAATCCACCTGCTGTCCTTTTTCCTCAGGGCGGGGCTCAATTGGGCCTCAACATCGCCCCTATAATCATGGTTGCCCAAAACTGTGCGTACCACAAGAACAAGATCATTAAAATAAAGATTAAGGAAAAAACACTTTCTCAGAATTTATTTCCAAATTCCTGGAAGGTTTTGCTAAGTCCTTTTGTGCTGTAACCTAAAATTGAACATGGTTATGATTAATTTCAGGGGTTTGGCGTTTACCATTGTACCACGGCTTTTGCAAGCTCGGGGCGGTGTAGATGTCTGTGAACGATTCCAAAAACTCAGGGTCATCTTCTCCGGTCAATCCGTCTTCGTAGAAGTTGTCACCGGTAGAGATCACGAAGTCTATGTCCAGCTTCTCTCCAATCACTCCCATCTACGACCATCAATGAGGAAAATACAAGAATTATAGTGACAATCGCTTGTGATTTTCTACACTCTCAGCTTGATTTTGAAGGCTAAAATTGAAGGTGAATTTCTCAACTGTAGCATATTTAAGTCATGAGAAAAACAATAAAGCACGACCACACTCGTGCCACAAAACACTCTATATAACATTATTATTGGTGACGAGATGCAACGAGTCAATTACTATTTCCCTATTGCTTTATTAAGTGCTTTAGTAATTAATCAGGATAATTCAAAATTTTAAAAGTATCTCAATCAGGATAATTTGATATTCAAATTGTAGATATTTGTGCAATAGAAATTCCTGATGAGTAATATATACTTTTTTGGCTCAACATGATTGCCATGGACAATTTTACCATTGTAAACATAGAAGATTTTAGAGGTTAGTATATCTTATAATTACTATGGTACGTCTCAATTATTGATTTATGGGGAATTCCATAAGAATTTGTCATAATCTAAACGTTCATGCGAGCAGGGTACCCCACCTATTCAATACGCGGGATAACTACTCAATATATCATAAGTAGATCAAATTATGCTTTAGTACTATTTGTTTCTTAATGGTGGAGCACTGGAGCGAGGGCATTTACTCCTAACGCAAGCTGGAATTCTCAATGGAATATCCACCGAATGATGCTTTGCTGATGCCAGGGAGAATATGAACTACGGCCGACACGCACATGGGAAGCCAAAGCACGCGATGTTGTCCATCGGAGAACCTCAACCCCACGGTCTGTCGAGAATGCATCGACTTTACTCATGATTAAACAGAAGCATCTTCCAACGCTCATACAATGCGTGACGAGGAATGCAAGAACGTGTCCTGGAGAATTAGGTTCTATTTGGGTGAAATTTCGTTTTATATTTGATGTGGGGAGGTTGCGGAATTCACTTGCTTACGTAACTCGTGCGATTTGTCGACTAGTGTGTGACTTGCTGGTTAGGGTTCCCATCAGGATCGATTGACCTCTCCAAGCAAGGAAATGAAAGAAGAGAGAATCGGGAAGAAATGGATTTTCATTTTAAAAGAAGATCGCGTTTGTCAAGCAACACGCGCGTATTGTTACCCATTCGTCATCACTTTAATTTCATGAAACGTTGTTAGCTTAAGGGAAAGCTGGAAGAGAAAAGTAATTTGGAGCTCATACGTCCTTAGCCTTAACAAGAAACTTACGATCGAACTCTTCCATCTTTCCATAATTGTTTATGTGACGGCCTTAAATTCCATTTCTCAGTATATGTTCCCGACTTGATTGGGCTTTTTAGTGAATATAGGGTTTAATTGTATCAATTAAATGGTTTAGAACATAATAGCACGTTGCAATATTAAAGTTTCGTTTTTAATTGCAAAAATTTTAAAAAGTTTACGGCCGGTTATAAACTCGTAGTTGTCTCAAATGAAAAAGAAATGATTTCACTCAAACATTTTCGGAAATATGTCGCTAATATAGCAGATGATCCTCGAAATATATATGGGTTAAGGAAGTATAAGGAACACCGCACCGATTATTTCATAGAAAAATTGATGGGTTGGACAATCTGAGCCATACAAGATGTGTCGGGGACACTAATTATGATGTCATCCATTGGTACGAATTTTAGTTGGTACCATTTAGGTAGGACTGGGCCATCAGAATTAGTGTTCACTAATAGGAAAAAACGAGTGGTTTCCCATAAGTTTCGGTGACCACGAGGTTCCGACGTTAAGAAACGGTAATTTCTTCATAATTCATGCAATTGACAAAAGAAAAGAGAAGGCTGGACGTGAGAACCTGGGAAGCAACTTCAGATTGATTGTAGTTCCCTTCTCTTCCCCAATCGCCGACGACCAAGAAGCTGAGAGTCCCGTCCCCGTCCGGTATGGTGGGGTGTTGGAGCCGCTGCAACTCCGACGTGGCCGGCGAAACCAAGCATAGCCATAGCGACAAGCCAACCAAGAAGAGGAGGCGATGCCCGCCTTTAACCATCCTCTCGTTGTGCCGCAGAAACGTGTCCGGAGCTCAAAGCAATCCAAAGATCAAATCAGAAATCTAACGGAGGGAAAACGAATGGTGGGAGGAATTGTATGGCTTTCTTGAGGCTGATGCGTTACATGGTTCTTTATTAGGGCTTTATATAAGCTCTGTTGGGGAGCGGTGTTTCATGATGAGAAGATGGCTTGGAATTGGACGGAAGTCGGGTTGACAATGATGGATGGCTTGTTGAGAAGGACGATATCGGATAGGGAAAACGGAACGATGTCAATTGTTGTTGGCTTTGACGATGTGTGTCGGTCGTGTGTCGCCGGTTAGCGTCTGAATTTGTGATTGGTATAGTAATAAATGGCTTCGGACGTGCTGCGTGGTCATCCGAGGGAAAGAATCTCTCCGGAGGAAATTTCTCTCGACTGGGAGTAGATGTTTTTGGCTTCTTCGCGGGGGAACGTCAAGGCCGATGAGAACGGATGACGCAAACAGAGATATTCATAGAAGCACATCTAAACTATGTATAAAGGAAATGGATTTATCTGGGAAAATGACACAAATGATCATTACACTTTTGGCAATGTGTAATACTTATTGGGTGATTTTGAATCTCTTTCATTCCAAAAATTAGTTTAAAAGGTGAGCTTTTGTCTTACTCTTATATACCGATCACCAGGAGAAGTGTTAAAAAAGTCATAAATCTTTTTATTTTGTGCTAATTTAGTCTTTTTCGACTAATTTTGGCCAGATTTTGCTGACTAGACGCCGACCGGCTAACATAACCTCATTAGTGCTGATGTGAATAACTTTTAAAATTATTTTAATATTTTTGAATTTTTTCTTTTTTCCTTCTCCTCCTCCTTCGACTGCTCGATTGCCGGATCTTGGCGACCGGCAAGAGGCGACGGCGAGCCTCGGGGGCTCTGCCTAGGCTGCGATTCGGTGAGGTCGAGCCTCACCGGCAATGGGTGAGGTTCGACACTCTGCCTAGGCCTCTCGAGGGTGGCCTCTTGTCGGGCTGGCGAGGGTCGAGCCTCGCCCATGGCTAACGAGTCTCGCCTTGCCAGATTTGGTGAGGGCGAGCCTCACTAGCGCTACCCAGGCCATGGGCGAGGTCGCCCTCGTGGCCACCGGCGGGGTGGCCATGAGGCTCGTCGGCCGGAGGAAGGAGGAGAGAAGAAAGAAAAAGAAAAAGAAAAATAATAAAAAATTTAAAAATATTAAAATATTATTAAAAGTTGTCTACGTCAGCGCTGATTGAGCCACGTCAGTCGCTGGCACCTAGTCAGCAAAATCTGACGAAAATTGGTCGGAAATGATTGAATCGACATTAAATAAAAAGGTTTAGGACTAAATTGACACAAAAAAAGGTTTATGACTAAATTAGCACAAATGCAAAAAGTTTGGGACTTTTTTAACACTTCTCCCACCGACCACTAGTCCCTTCCTAAATCAATATGGGACAACCTAAACAATGTTGTTGGTTTTTAAGTGGTTTAAATGTTCAATATAGTACCTAAACTATATAAAAATTTAGCGTTGTAATTCTGTTAGTTCAATTAAGTAGTATTTGCTAATGTGGCTTCCATTCATTAAGTTTAGACGGTGGACAAATAAAGGTTGCATATAAATTATCCAAGTACGATATTCACCTCAAATTATGATATAATTATTTGAGTCATTAAATAATGATAGAAATGTTAACATTTTAATTTTTCTTTTCCTTTTCAAAATTATATGGATACAAAGAAGGGTTTCTTGACTCATCATTTTCAAAAATCCAATTCAGCATATTATAATTCGTGTCATCAAATGACGTTTGATTTGTTATTTGAGCAAACGGTAGGTTTATGTGGAGTAGTCACCAATAGTTCAAAGACCACATCGAACAAATTAACCATTTGTGTTATTATCCTGATTCCCTAAGGTAACTGGATCAAGTCCAATTATCTTAAACTAAGCAAAATGTTCCTATCCTTAGAGTAATTTACTTCAGAAAAAGCCTCATCTAATCTCTTCTCTCTCTACATGCCTTCATCGGAGTTTATGACCTCCCATAATGGGTTGCAACCTTTGACAGGAGATAGCTTGAGATTGAGCAATCCCTTGGTTGTCCAAGACTAAGCCCTCTAAGATATTCTTGTCTAGAACCATCAAAGGGGTGGGTTGAGTTGAATCGAAAACGGTCCAATCTAAATCAACTTATTTAACCTGTTTTGATCCATTTTTATGCAGCACAAATTTTGTGACCCATAACCGATCGACTCATATTGCTAAAAAACTTCCATATTTAACTCAATTTAAGAAAAATCATACTCAAACTAAGGTGAGAGCATGAAGTTAGTGAGTGCGAGATCCAGTGAGGGTGATCGAGAATGAAGAAATAATCTTAAAGATAGATCGGGTCCAAGTAAGTTGTGAAACTACAATTGAAAAATGAAGATGTCTTTACTAAATATAACTAATCCATATAATAACTTAGCCCATCCTATATGAGTTTAGAAATTGATTATGATTCATTTTGATTTGTCTACTCTTATCAAACTAGTTTAAGTTTTTTTAGACAATTTGAAAGTGAAGTTTGTTGTTGAGGAAATATAGATGATAAGTGAACCTATGTTACCGAGCATGTTAAAGCAAGATGATATGGAGTAAACCTTTTTTACCTTGTTTAGTATTCACTCAAGCAAGATGGATAGCTTTTAGATATTACACAAATTCTCTAAACTTGACGTACTAGCAAGTGCATGAAGTATGGGGGTCTAAGAGTTCTGTTTGGTAATCAGTCTATGTTTCATCGTTCAGAGATCTCGAAGTAAGGTCTGGTTTACTTGGTTACGAACATTTCTTTTGAATTTTGGTGGTTTAAGTATCCAAGTCATCGATTTTCTGCTCAGGTGGTGCAGTATTAGTCGTGGCAAGCTTCCGAGTTGCAGAGGCACGACACTATAATGGAGGACGGAAAGGTGATCCCGCTGTCTTGATCACAAAGCCAGAATGCAAATGACTTGGAAACCACATTTGTGAAGGATCGACGGTTGGCGCAGACGACATTCGGGTGTATGAACTGTGATGGGTGCGGGACTCCCGAAGTATTTTGTTGGGCCAGCTTTTCTGCTGCTGTTGATGCGTGGAGAGATTACACGAACGAGCTTCACAAGAATGTACTCAGCAGCTTACCTTTCTGGATAAGTCATCAGTCAATTTTTGAGATCGCATTCGATGAGCTTTGAATTAGAATGTTTTTTCATACGCCTCTACAATTCACGAGCTTTGAAGGCGTCGAACCCATTTATTTGCCATGATTGCAATCGATAACTGGCACTGCACATCGCATACACTTCGCAGCTCAAACTCGAAAGGAAGTGCTAAGTCATTTTCCCCATTTTAGCTGCCAGTAGCAGCTGGTCTCTTCAAGTCACTAGCCATATTACAGTTGCAGAAACAAGAGAAGTAAAATTAGGAGAGCCATGTTCAGTTCAGCTTTAGCAAGGGAGATTATGATGAGAATAAACTTCTTAACGCATAATTTCTTTCTCCTTATGCATCATATCGATATACATGGTCTCCTTTATTTTTCTGCATCAAAGTCGACTCACAGCATGTTCTAAAACATTTTCGTGTGCATCGGCTAACCATATAACGTTCTTCTCTCTATCTGTGTAGTAATAATTTGCTATAATTAGAGGTGAGAGTATAATTTATTTGACTAAGCAGCGTCGTGAAGCTGTTTGGAGATGGACCATTTGTGCAAGACTTCTCCAAAGACGTCGTAGAAGACGAGGTCGGCTCGGTCTCCAGTCATGTTCACGGACAAGAAACCTTGCCCGTCGTAATAGAACTTCATCTCCTCCGGCTTCCACGAGTTTATCTTGCCCCTCCATGCCTGCGACCCGCCTCCGCTCGTAATGAATTGAATGTCGCTGCAATTTTTTTTTTCATGGAGAAAACGAATATTTGTTATTATTATTAAAGGAGAAGATCCAAGAAAGCTTATGCCAAAGCTGTAGAATCTATACCTGTCCGTGCTAGTGATGTGCTGCAAGCAATGGTCATGCCCATTCACGTAAAGGTCAACATCATTGGCCTGATGCCAAAAAAAGGAAAATAGGGAAAATGTAAGTAATCGAGACATTATCCTATAGCTGACGTGGAATTGAATGTTTAAGTTGGCGCGTATAAAAAATTTAGTAATCGACCGAGAAAATGAGAATTTTGAGGAATGACCTCGAGGATGGGGAGGAGCTGCTTCTCGAGCTCAACGGTGACGCCATGCTGACCTGCGCTTTTTATGGTGTGGTGGCCGACCACGATTTTCCATTTTGCTGAGGAGGCCTTTAGAGCTGAATCCACATCCTATTGCAGGCATTTTTGGGGATAAAAGAAAAAAAAAAGAGGGGAAATGTAGGGCTGGATTAGAAAAGAAGAAGTGTCTCATTTGCATGACAATTTCTTTAAAATATGGAACTTTTTTTCATTTTGTTTTTTGCAACTTCGTGTGGGATTAGAAGGTTCGTTAGTTCCACATAAATATGCTCTGAAAACAATCTAATAAATCAGAGATGTGTACCTTCACGAGGCTGAACAGATACTCGTCCCTCGGCTCCACGCCCTTCCAGTCGTAGTTGTATTCTCTAGGGTCCGTGAAGTACTCATTGACGAACGGGGTCGTGTCCACGAAGAAGAATTCCGCGATTTCTGTTGGAACTGCTCTAGTTAATCTTTTCTAATGGAAAAGCAAACGGAGGAGAAAAGTCCGTTTACACAATTTTGGCCTCCTTTTTTCTTTTTCCTTAATTTCCATCTCTTAGACACGTGGATGCACGAGAAATGATCAGATTAGTCATCCCGAGAAAAGATTAAAGATGGTAATTACCTGCGTTTAGGATAAATGATCTGAAGCAGACCCACTTGCTGTCCTTTTCCTTTAGGACGGGGCTTAATTGGGCCTCAACATCGCCCCTATAATCATGGTTGCCCAAAACTGTGCATGCCACAAAAACAAGGTCATTAAAATTTAAAATTAAAAAAACCCTTCATCAGAATTTAATTCCAAATCCCTAAAAAGTTCAGCTTAGTCGTTTTCTTTTATAAATTGATCTAACTTGAAGGCCTAAAATTGAACATGGTTATGACTAGTTTTAGGAGTTCGGGATTTACCATTGTACCACGGCTTTTGCAAGCTCGGGGCGGTGTAGATGTCCGTGAACGACTTGAAAAATGCAGGGTCGTCTTCTCCGGTCAATCCGCAGTCGTAGAAGTTGTCGCCGGTGGAGATCACAAAGTCTATGTCCAGCTTCTCTCCAATCACTCCCATCTACGATAATCAATGAGGAAAATACAAGAATTAAAGTAACAATCTCTCAGCTTGATTGTGAAGACTAAAACAAAAGCGAATTGCTCAATTATAGAATACTAAAAGTCATGAGAAAAACAGTAAAAGCGCGAGCTGACTCATGCCACAAAGTACTCTATATGACCTTGCTATGTGCTTTAGCAATTAGATAGGAGAGTTCGAAGTTTTAAGAAGATATGAATTAGGATTATTTAATATTATAACTGTAGCTTTTGCGATATATATATGAAGAACGAACAACATCTTTTACATTCAACATGATTGACATGGATGATCTTATCATTGTCAACATATGGACTATAAGGGTTGCTACTTCTATGTATACATACTAAGGTACATCTCAATTGTTGATTTTTGGTGAATCTCACGTAAATCGATCGTAATCTAAAAGCTCAAGGTATCCGCCAATCCGATGTGCCCGATAACCACTCAACATATCGTGCGTCGATTGAAATATACTTTAAGTACTTCTATTTTCTAAAGGGAGCACGGCATTGCATCCTAACGCAAGTTAGAAATCTCAATGGAATATCCATAGAATTATGCTTTGTTGATGAGAGAGAGAACATGAATAACGTAAAGCTAGTGGATGAATCCAAGACAGCGAAACACTTGGGTTAGTTCCTTTGCCTTTTCGCTTTCAATTGGCTATAAAAAAGTGACCTCTTCCATGGCAACTAGGTCAAGAACTTACGACCGACACTCACATAGGAAGCAATCTCAACCCTATGGTCTGTCAATAATGCATCTACTCTATTCGTCATTCAAAAGAATCATCTGTCCGCATGCCTAATCAATCTGGCATCACGCTCGTAAAATGCGTGAGAGGATTGCGACAGCATGTCCTAGAGGTTTAGGTTCTATGTGGGGGAAATTTACGTAACTGATGCAATTTGTCAACGATGTTGTGACTTAATGGTTAAGGTTCCATCAGGATCTATTGACCTTTCCAAGGCAGGTCCCCACACAAAACGAAGAAGAAATAGAAATAAATAGAGAAAAAGGAAAGAAACGGATTCTCTTAAAATAAGAAGGGAAAAAAAAAGGGCATTTATCAAGTAACAATGTGGATATGTTTACTACTCAAGATTCATCATCACGTCAAATCATAAATGTAGGAAGGCCGCCTTAGATCTAACCTACAACTTACAATCCAACTCCTCATCTTTCGATATTTTGCAAGATGAAAGTTTAGGATCATTTTTTCAAAGAGTGTGATGAAGTTCTTCCGACCAACAACATTAGATTTTTGGTCTAGTGGCGCTGAAAAATTGCTCATGAAGCGGTCTCAAATTGCATTTTTCAGTAAATGTTTTGGACGTAATAGTACTTTCAAGTAAATATAGGATTTGATTGCATCATTTAAAAATTTTACAATTTGATTGCACATTTTAGTAAAAATATAGGATTCAATTGCGAAAATTATAAATCTACTAACTTGATTGCACTCCGTAAGTAAGGTAGCAATCGCTCCAAATGCAAATGGAATTATTTCGCTTAAACATTCCGGAAGCATGCACCTGGTGGTCTATATATAGATGATCCTCGAAATATAGGTTGGTTAAGGAAAAAATAGATACACGTGCAATCTAAGACATTCAACCCCGCATACAAGATGTCTCAGGGAAGCTAAATATGACATCATAATTCACAGGAAAAATATGAGTGTCTTTCCGTGAATCTCGAAATTGACCCAGCGTTGTTAAGTCATCATGAGGTTCCAACGTTAAGCAACGCCAAAAGGAAATCATCATTCATGGAATTGATAAAAAAGAAGAAGGGATGTATGTGAAAACCTGGGAAGCAACTTCAGATTGGTTATAGTTCCCTTCTCTTCCCCAGTCGCCGACGACCAAGAAGCTCAGAGTCCCGTCAGGTTTGACGCGGTGTTGGAGCCGCTGCAGCTCCGACGTGGCCGGGGAAGCTAAGCATAGCCATGATAACAAGCCACCCAAGAAGAGGAGGCGATACCCCGCTTTAACCATCCTCTCCTTTTGCCACAGAAATGTGTTCAGAGCTCAAAGCAATCCAAGATCGGATCAGAAATTAATGGGGGGAAAGCGAATAGAGGGAGGACTCGAATGACTTTCTTGAGGATGATAACTTATACGGTTCTTGATTAGGGCTTTATAATAGTTATATAGCTTTGGCGGGATGGTGTTTGATGATGAGAAGATGGCTTGGGATTGGATGGAAGTGGGGTTTGACAATGGTGGATGGTTTGTTGAGAAGGACAACGTCGGACAGGGAAAATGGAACAATGTCACATGTTATCGGCTTTGATGATGTCTGTAGGTCGTGTGTCGCCAGTTAGCATCTGAATTTGTGGTTCGAATATAGTAATTGCTTCGGATGTTTTGCGAAGCCATCCGACGGAAAGAATCTCTCCAAAGAAAACTTTCTTGACTGCCATGGGTGTTTTGGCTTCTTCGTCGGGGAACGTCAAGGCCAACGAAAACGAATGCTGCAATTAGAAATTCATAGAAGCTCATCTACATTATGGCCCCGTTTGGTTCAGCATTCCCAAGGGGCTTTTAACCCCAAAAGCCCATCGAGAAAAAAATTTAGGTGTTTGGTTTAGTATTTAGAGGTGTCCTTGACCAAATGTTGGCCTTTAAATACTGAAAGCCCAAAGCTTTAGATAGTGAACAAAAAAGAAAAGAAAAGGTTATGCGTAGATTATTCAAGTAATATATTCATATCAAATTACGGTATAATAATCTTCGTTATTAAATAATGATGGCCATGTTAATGTCATAATTTTTCTTTTCCTTTTCAAAATTAAATAGATAAAAAGATAGGTATGTTAACTCATATTTTCAAAAAATTCAATTCAATATATAATAATTTGCATCATCAAACAACATTTGACTTGTTGTGTGAGCAAACGTAGTGATTGCATTGAATATTTACCAATAATTCAATATTATATTAAACAAATTAAAAGTCTAGAGTCCATATTACACATTGGGCCAAATTTCATAGATCATTTGTATCATTATCTTGATTCCCTGAGGCTAGGGATAATTAGATCAAGTCCAATTATCTTAAACAAAGCAAATGTTCCTATTTGTAGAGTAATTTACTATAGAAAAAACCTCAATCTAACATATCTCTCTCTATTGAGGTTATGACCTCCTATATCAAGTTGCCACCTCAAATGGGAGGTCGTTTGAGACAGGGCAATCTCTCGGCCACCCAAGACTAAAGACCCCTCAGTAACTCTTGTCTAGCCCCGTCAAATGATTAGGTCAAGCAGGTAAAAAATTAGACTCACATTGACCCATTTCTATACAACACAAATTTATCGACTCATACCCAACCGATCATATTACTAAAATATTTTCATATTTAATCAAATTTTCGATAACTCATACCCAAACCGAGGTTACAGTGTAGAGCGAGTGAGAGTATCAAATGAGGGTGAGAGAGAATGAAGAGGGAGTCATAGAGTGGATTGTGTCTAAGTAAGTGATGAACCCATTTAACACTACTTACCATTCGAAACCTATTTATGATCCATTTAATGAATATAACTAATTCATATAATAACTCAGCCTATCAAATATAGGTTGATAAATAGGTTTGTGACTCATTTTGACATGTTTATGCTTATCAAGCTACAATTGACGAGATGAAGGTGAAGTTTGTTGATGAGAACTTAATTACAGATGATAAGTGAACTTATGTTATCAAATATATAAAAGCTTGACAAATTACTAACTTCCATATTAGCGGGAGCCAAATATTGCTCTTATTTACTAATGAGTGACTCAGTTAGATAAGACGAATAGATAAGATTCTTTTTTATTTTTTATTTTTATTAAAGCACGTATATGTTAGAAAGAGGGAAATTTGCCCAAAAAGTACTAAATTTGCTACATTTTGGCCAATTCAATTTTAAACCATTCAATTGTAGTAATTAAGTCCTAAATCTTTTCACATTTTGCCAATTAAGTTTATCTGATCAATTTTAATTGGAAATCACTGATGTAGATATCGGTAGTGCCACGTAGGGACAATCTGGCATTGATATTGACAATTATATATATATATATATATATATATTTGAAATTGAATTATTTTATAACTTTATTTCTTTTTTTTTTAATCAAGTCCAATGAGGGTTGGCTAGTCCTTGCCTGTGACCAATGAGGGGATGGCTGGTGGCCCTTGCCAGCCTTGGAAGAAAAAAAGAAAAAAAAAACAGGGAAAAAAGTTTAAAAAAATAAAGTTTTAGAATTTTTTTTAAAATATTAAAATTATTCATGTTAGTGTTGATCACGTCACATAGGGCATCTAGTATTCACGTTAGTGATTTCCTCCTAAAATTAGTTTAATGTATTCAATTGATAAAATATGAAAAGATTTGTGATTCAATTAGCAAAATCAAAAGGTTTAGGATTAAATTTGTCAAATTGCAATAGGTTTAGAATTTTTTGGACAACTTTTCCTTGAAAGCTATGGACAATTCATATTAATTGCCATAACATGATTGCCCAGTCGTATTTTTGCAAAAGAATTGTTGTAATGGCATGAAATCATAGTAATAATTTGATTGGCAGTTGCAATTTAACCAACATAAGGTCAATAGAGATACCGATGGACTTAAAAATGATAATTTTACGAAAAGATCATCACAAATCTTCGGACATGCTTCAAGTGAAAAATAAAGATCTTCCTCTACACGATGGAGAAAATTTCCTTGGTCCTGCTCCACGTGTGCAAGACGCTGCCGGAAACGTCGTAAAACGCGACGTCGACCTGGGCCGGAGTGATTTTCACGGACATGAAGCCTTGCCCGTCGTAATAGAACTTGACCTCATCCGGATTTGCCGGCCATTTCATCACCCCCCTCCACGCCTTCGACCCACCGCCACTTGTCAAAAATTGGATTGGGCTGCATTAAAGTCTCCCCAATTAGTCGCTATTACCATTTGGATTTCGTTAACAGATGCTCGATAAAACTAGATTAACAAATCTTCACGGCTTACAATGCATTGAGGTCCTTCAGGTCTTGCACGATTAGTGTTTTGAAAATTGAATTATACCAAATAAAATATATTTAACAAGTGTCTCGAGAACACTCGTTAATAAAACATCTTCTCTATTTAGATAGTGAATCTTGCATTAGTCAATAACAAATCGATTAATTTTCATTTTCCATTAGTAATGTTAAGAGTGGACAATTTCCTAAATGATTTTAAACGTAAAAAAAAAAAAAAAAAAGGGACTACTTTGGCTTTACTCGGTCTTGCAATTTGTAAAATAGAATAATC
The DNA here is from genome assembly GCA_019915185.1 of Eucalyptus camaldulensis. Taxonomy (NCBI): domain Eukaryota; kingdom Viridiplantae; phylum Streptophyta; class Magnoliopsida; order Myrtales; family Myrtaceae; genus Eucalyptus; species Eucalyptus camaldulensis. Next base: position 12,690,528 of record JAHSVA010000003.1, read on the forward strand.
AATCCCCATTTCACACTGTCTTTCATTGTTATCGCCAATCATAGCCAAAATTTCTGTGTCTTCTTACCTTTTTATTCCCAGCGAGAGGAAAATCTATGTCTTTGGTCTTTCTAGGATAATAAGGGAAATGTTACCTGTCGGCAGTTGATATGTGCTCCAAGCAATGATCATGGCCATTGATGTACAGATCGACATTATTCTCCTGAAAAACAGAACATCGTGAAGATATATCCAGGAAGGCTGTTGTCAAGGGCTAAGAAATTTTATCCCGGTGGTCTTTTAAAGGAAGTGGAATTACCTCAAGGATTGGAAGAAGCTGCTTTACCAACTCCTCCGTGTTCCCATGGATTCCAGCAGTTTTGATGGTATGGTGTCCCACCACAATCTTCCATTTTGCCCTTGATTCTTTCAAAGCTGAATCCACATCCTGAATCAATCATTGCAAACACCGTGTTGAGATCGGATCAGGAGCTTCTCGATTACGGATTTTGATTTATGCTCACGAGATTAAGATACGTAAGTTACATCTAAATAAGGGCAGAATGGATGATATGTACCTTGAGGAGATTGGAGAGATATTTTTCTCTGGGCAATACCGCTCTCCAGTCATAGTTAAAGCCTCCTGGCTTTGTGAAGTACTCATCAACAAAAGGGTTTGTGTCCACAAACAGGATATCCACAATTTCTGCTCATACAGAAGGTTATTAAGGAAATTTGATCAGCAAACAAGATTAAGTAAATCATACAACTAAAAAATCTTCGAGCATATGAACCTACACATGCTTCATTTCGAGAGGAAAAAACAAGAAAGTATTTCCCCAAACAGTATTAATGGAATGATGCGTATTTACATCTAGAAGTAACAATTCAAACTCCAGTGTTTTGGCTTACCGGCATTGACAATGAAAGATCTCGAGCAGAGCCATCTGCTGTCCAATGCTCTGAGGATGGGGCTAAGTTGTGCCTCAACATCTCCCCTATAGTCATGGTTGCCCAAAACTGCATGCCCCAAAAAGACAGAAAAGTAGCATTAACAAGAATAAGTTTCGACACAAATCAGTGATCGACACATACACGAATAGGTTTAATAGATTGAAAATTGTTCGATTAAGTTGGCCATAGACTGGTTCACAAGGATTGTAGGCTGAGTTACTTGGCCCATCACAGGGTTCTTAGGAATCAAATTTTGACCTTAATTCTGGCCAAAGTTTTTCATCCTGGAAAAGAGCATGGGGTTGCTGATTCCCTAAGACAGACACCTATTGTATATTAAGACATGGTAATGTATTCCTTTGGGGAAACTCTTGATCTCTTTGCCAGTTTGGTGCAACCCTTTCATTAAGGCAACCTTTTACTTTGCCGTCATGTTCCGGAGAACTCACAATGCCCAAATATCCTTTCTTGAAAGCTTACTCTGTTAGATAGGTTTTTTTTTTTTTTTTCCATTATAATAACCATGTCATATTGATTTAGTGTCGATGTGTGGCTAGGAATTAATTGATCCCACCTCACCTAAAATTCCATATTATTAAAGAGCTAGGTAATTACCATTGTACCATTGCTTTTGCAAACTCGGCGCTGTGTAGAATTTGGAGAACGACTCATCGAATGCCGGATCGTCAACCCCGGTGAGTCCATTGTCATAGAAGTTATCGCCTGTGGAGGCTACGAAATCTATGTCCATCATCTCCCCGATGATGCCCATCTGCCACACATAGCTAATTCAAACTTCCAAAACTGTACACATGTACAAAGCCATTTTACTTTCATCCGTCGTAAAAGCAAGCATTATTAAGCTGTCAAGATGCAATATCAAGAGTAGATCTGACAAATAAAATAAAAACATTGGAACCATATCGTTGTACAGTGCGTTCCCTTCGCCCTAAAGAACAGAGAATATTAAGGTTATGCTGGTTTTTTTGCGTCCAGTGACGCAAATCGATAAATCAGTAAAGAGATTGACAAGGCTAACATATCCACGACCCAAATCATCAAAAGCCACAATAACGAAATCAAGTCTGCGTGGCATCGAGAATAGTAATTGGACGTTTGAACACTGCATAGAAAAGCTAAAATAATTGATTTTCTGGTCAGATGTCCGCGTTGCACTGCACGAGAAAGCATAAATTATAGTCCAAGGAAGTAAGACTTCTGATTGGCTGAGTTTCGGCTAGGATTGGTACTAGCCTTACGAGTGGCGTGGTTCTTTTCACATGCATGTGAAAACATGTCATGCATGTTTCATTCCATAAATTTCATAATTTCATGCATGCCTTTCACTATACATAGCCTTGATGGCAATATTTTACGCAAAGACCCATGACTACATGTATATACACATGCATTTCATCCGTATGTAGTCACGTAGAGATCTCTCGAGATGAATAGTGACAGATAAAACACCAAAGAGGACTTATAGAAGAATAAGATTGTGACCTGGACAGCAACTTCAGTTTGGTTGTAAAGTCCTTTTCTTCCCCAATCTCCCACCACCAAGAAGCTCAGCGAGTTGTCGGGCTTAGGCGAGTGCTCGAACCGCTCGAGTTCGGCGTGAGCCAAAGCCGAACACATCATTATTGCTGCTAGAATGAGAGGAGCCAATGATGCGAGGCTAGAGGTGAGGGGAGTAGCCATGGCCGTCGGTGGCTCTGCGACTTTTCTTGGGGCAAGAAGAGGAAAGTAGCAATGCACGATTGGATCAGGAGGCGGGGAGCAATTTTTTTATATTGCTCCGGTGCCAATTTTCCTAGAGGAGATAGGGAAAACAATGTGCCATTTTCTGATAAAATAATGAAAAGGGTGTCGATTGTTATTATGTGCATACGGTTCCTTTTGCACAGATCGCAGGAAGCATGGCGTTGATGACAAGTGATGCACAACAGGACAAGGCAACTCTCGCTCGGATGGATGGGGCACTTTGGTGATGGACAGACCACCACTTGCCACCCTATCCGTATCCATGATCCGTCTATCCACTCTTATCATTTTGCTTTAACTTCAATTTTTTTAAATTATCCATTCGACTGCTGAATAATTCGCGTATATATAGAGCCCTGATTTTTTCCATTAAAAAGCATGCTTGAGTTATTTTAGAAAAGAGTTTTACATTGTAAAAATGACATGATGTGAAGCAATTAATATATTTTTTAATTGATTGGTAACTCATTGATTTAAACTTTTGAGTGGAGTTTTTGAATGAAGGTGAATTCAACTTGATATATTGATGGGCTCACTGTCCTTTTGTCAATCTCCCCGAAAGATGATATTGGGCTCTTGTTGTGCGCTCTTAACAATTTCACATATTTTCATGAGTCAATAGAGGTATATGTTATTAATATTTTACTCTAAGAGCTTCAAGCCGCTGAGGACTTTTATAGTTTAAGTCCAAATTTTTGTTAGTTTGGGCTTGGGTCTATATATAATTTCTTTTTGGTCGGTGGGTCTATGAATAGTTATTAGACATATGTAATCCCTTTATCTTGTAATTGATGATTGTGATAGAGAGATGAGATGTGCTAGAGTTAGTCCTAATTTAATGATGAATTGGGATAAAAGCCTATGTTTTGATTTCTCTTTCTTACTTTTACTTTCTATTTCATTATGCTTGTGTGCTAAGTTCTAACTGTTAGCTCATATCAATTTTAAGCTTAAAGAAGGGGAGGGGGTGCCTTTGCCTATATTGAGAGTGTTAAATGTGTATATAACCTAATCAAAGTAGTATGTTATTATCGACCAATCATTTAGCATATTATCATTGACAAAAGACATTTCTTATCTTAATACGCTCTTTTAATTTATGAAGCAATTGTCATGATGGGACACATGACCGCTTCAGAAGCCCCATCTCTCGTTATGTTTGATGCAAAAGAAAACTAGAATGGGCTTCACATGACCCAAATTGCTGAACAGAGGACATCTCATTTTGATACTCTTATCGGTTATTATGTCTTTACATATAATTTTGATTCGTTATAACTACTACATAAATGTAATCTATAAATGTTGCAATTTATTAGATATAACTGATAATCATTGAGAGCCAACTTCAAAATAAATAACACATAGTACCCAGAACATTAATTTAAAAGAACCGACCCATAGATTCAAATACATATAAATATTTATTTGCAATAATCGGCCTCGAAGCAATCGAAATGGAAGAAGGCTTTCATGCGAACAATCCGAAATCCAAGAGGACTTTGAAACTAATAACGACCGAATTGATCCTGACTCGAGTCCCAAAACCGGACAACTCAAAATGAATCGGGTCCAAATTGATCACAATAGACCCGACGGGCACTTGAAATTCGATAGACCGAGAGGATTCATATTCGAGTATAACCTGATATTGAACCTAAAGAATTGACACCGAGCCGACCCACCGATTTGCCACCTTTAGCTATATCTAATGCTAAAAATATTAAAATGACTTCACAAAATCAGTGGATTAATTGATGTGACGCATTTAGATAAGTGGTTCATGCTCGATACCCAATCGACTTACCTTTATTATTATTTTACATACAAAAATTTATAAATAATATGTAGGACCCAAGCATTTGAATCTACGCATTTACCGGCTGGCACCGACGATAATTTTTTTAACAACATTTTATTTTTTGAATTATTATTATTATTTTTAATCTTTCTTTTCCTTCTCCCTCCTCCTTCCTTTGGCTTCAGTGATTGGATAGAGGGAGGGCTGGCCGGTTCTCAGATTGAGGTTGCCAGGCGAGCTCAACCAACCATTGGCAGATGAGTCCCCATTAGATTTGGCGAGGATGAGCTCACTAGACCCAGCGACAGCGAGGCCTCCATCACCAGATTTGACAGGGGCTTGCCTCATTGGTGGCTTGGGCGAGCTCGCCCTCGCCTAGTGATAGTGAGGCGAGCTCTTGCTAGATTTGGTGGAGGCTCGCCTCGTCTGACCTAGTGACGGCAAGGCCCCCCTCGCCGGATCTAGCCAGGCCTTGCCTCTCCAATGGCTAGGCAAGCTTGTCCTCACCCAACCACTGGTGAGGACTCGCGTTGCTAGTGGTTGGGAGAGTTTGCCCTCGCCCAACGATGGCTCGCTTGACCGCCTTAATTCAGCAACTGGCCAGCCCTCCCCTTTGGCCGATCACCAGAGCCAAAGGAAGAAGGAGGGTGGGGGAGGGAGGAGAAAAAAAAAAAGAAGGAAAAAAAAAGATACAAAATTAATAAAAATAATTTAAAAAAATTATTAAAAAAATTGTTGCCAGGTCAGTCGGTGGCCACGTCAGCATTGGCCAGCCAATTTTTGTAAAATGACTGAATTAGTACAATTGCAAAAGATTTATGACTCAATTAGCTAGAAAAATAAATTTAGGACCGAAGTAGTACAATTACAATAGGTTTAAGACTTTTTTTGGTAATTTTTTCACTTATAAAAGCAAATAAATTCTTGATGGGCAAGATCCAAAATGGGATTGAGCGATCTATTAAGTATACGATATTATTATGTTAATTTCTTTGTAAAATTGACGTGTCATGCAATATAAATGTTAGACAAACCGTTTTCCCCAAAAGTTTGAACTGATAGGTGTATACCATTCGCCAAGCATTGGAGAGGCAGGTGAGATCTCATTCTCGTATGATTATTTGGACTTAATTAATCTTCCCGTTATACAAGCTGCATGCCTCCTATCGATGTTGAAAAGTAGAGAAAGTTCCTTAGGCACAAAATACCCGGCGATGAAAAAGTTCTATTACTTGCAGTTTGCTTCGTTGGTTGAAGTCAAATCAAGCCCCACAGACGTAAAGCATCATTCCCATCCGCGTGAAAGTTTGACAAACGTGTCCGTCACGCGACTGATTTAAAGAATTAAGACCAAGAAAGTATAAACTATATATAGATAATGCTCTCCGCTCTAAATTTAGTAATGAATAATACACGTAACTAGACATTTTAAAGTAGGGGAAAGAAAAGGAAATCCCTTTGTTAAGTTGACCGGTGTACGTGAAAAGAATGGGAAGGAACCCGAGCGGCAATGATCCAAAGAAGGAGCGACTGATGCACGCAACGTTTAAGAGACGCTTGTGGGTTACGAAGCAACGTTAGAATGAAGCAAGCAACGATTTACCATAAATGATGTTCGATGTAAGATGATTTAGTAAGTCTTCGGTTCCTCGGCGAGCGTAGAACGTATGATTGCTGAAGAGATTTGATGAAGATTGAAGACCGTCAGCTGTTAATGGGCTCGTCTTTCACTTTGAATGGGTTCGGAGCTTGGGCCCACCCTATTATCGGAAAAACACATCTCAATATTGACGAGGACGATGATTATTTTTGACAAACGACCCTCTAAAATATCGAGGCAGACTTGTTCAAGATTGCTGCGGTCAGCCTGCAATACATGTCCCGTTTTAACACCCATTAGTCTTATTAAAATGCGATCGGCCTTTCATGTAAAAAGCACTAATTACAAATAAAATAAAATAAAAAGTGAATTGAACTCGAAAAGCTATGACCCGGTTTGCCCCTTTAATTTGTGGGGGCGAATTGCACTACTCTCACCGAACTATGGCTTACGTTATTATTATTATTATTTTTTGGGTGCCGCTAGGCTGACGGTCATCGTTATTTTTGAAAATAACGGTGAACTCCCAGCCACATATTCCAAATTCAGAGAAGGACAACCGAAAGGTCCAGTTTTATCCTCTTTTATCTTACTTTAGCCTTTCTTTCCTTAAAGTTTAAGTTTAGGTTATGTGCAAATACTTTTGCAACAGGTCATAGAAAATTGCTTCTATAAAAGTACTACCCTCCCCAAAAAAAAAAGAAATATGCACAATAAAATAGACCCTTTAAAGTACATTTGCAATAACCAATCACATTAGAGTGATCAATTAGAGCATAACACATTGATTATCTGGTAAATAATGCATCCCAATCCAGATGTCATATTTCATTAAATATAACAAAATGTTATGAAATACATGAATGAATATTCATTATATTCATCTTATCTAATGTACTTATTATGGTAAATTTGTATCATACTCTTTAAGTATATCTCCCTATACAATCAACGTTCATTTCCTTTATCCAGTACATGTATCATTCGATACATTGATATTAATGATAAGTACATTCTTGTTCTCCTATAAATAGGAGCTTAGTTTTGATGTACAATAACAATTATCAGAACAATAATCACAATACAGTGAAATATCTGGCTTTTTCTACTATCTTTAGTGTTCACTTGCTTTCTCTCCTCAATCTCTTCTCTATTATATATTCGCAACGCAATATTTTATAATACGTTATCAGCACAAAGATCTATCGACTAAGTAAGTAATTTTTGCAAGATGTGTATTCTTTTTATTAATTAACTTATACTTCATCTTTTTCTATCAGTTCTTCATTTTTATTTTTCTTGGCTTGAAGCCAAATTTCAAATTTAAAAGTATCCACCTAAAAGTATCTTCTGCTCCTAAAGTAGCGGTGAATATTTAGAAATCCTTTTAATTAATTTAATGATTTATTTTTGCAAGGATTATGGCAAATATTGAAAAGCCCAAATTTCACATCCTGGAAGTGAGTGGAAAGAGTTATATATCCTGGTGCCTTGACATGGAAATGTACCTCCAAAGGCAAGGTCTTGCTAACACAATTACAGAGGATGAAACCTTAAATGAAAATGATAAAGCAAATGCGCTAATTTTTATTCGCCGTCATTTGCATGAGAGCCTGCAGACTCAATATTGACCCGTTCAAGACCCTTATATCTTGTGGAGGAGGTTGAAGGATAGGTATGATCATACCAAAATTGTTATCCTCCCTCAAGCACAATATGATTGGCAAAATCTCATATTGCAAGATTTTAAATCAGTGTTTGATTATAATTCTGCTTTATTTGATATCGTTTCTCGGCTTAAGTTATGTGGTATCAAACTCGCTGATGTGGAATTGCTAGAAAAAACTTTCTCCACCTTCCATGCTTCAAATATTGTATTGCAATAGCAATACCGGTAGTATTAGTTTGCCACATACTCTGAATTAATTTCTGTGCTTCTTACTACCGAGCAAACTAATGAATTGCTGCTAAAAAATCATGATCTTAGACTTACTGACTCAAAAGCATTGCCTGAAGCACATGCTAACTTTAAGAAAAATACTGTTTTTTTTAAGGGCTATAAGCGCAGGCAAGAACATAATCCTAGAATGGATGGTAAGAAATTTAACCGCCCTAGGAAATCAAACTTTTACCTGAATCATGGCAAAGAAAAGAAGCCAAAGAAGGTGATTAATGAAAGTATTTGTCATCGTTGTGACATGACTGGGCACTGGTCACGTACCTGTCATACGCCAAAACATTTTGTTGATCTATACCAAGCGTCTTTAAAGAATACGGGCAAGCGTGGTGAATCTCATGCCATTGAAATCAATCCTACTGCCATAACCACTATTGAGGCCAACAATATCTCTGTAGGTGGGACTCACCTTGCTCCTGAAGTAGCAAATGCATCATTGGATGTCTCTGATTTCTTTGAGGACCTCTGATTACTTTGATGAATTAGATTGGTGGATGATAATTTGAACTTTGAATTTTATGTTATTTCGCTTTAAATATATTACTTTTTATTGCTATTTAATATGGTTATGAAATACTTATGAACCTTATATAATATTTATTTTTTATTTGACTATATAACTAATATACAACTTTTATGATACTTGACACCTGAAGTTGTCAATATAAATGCAAATGGAAAATACCGAGAAAAAAGAAGATGTTTGTTTGCTTGATAGTGCAACAACACATACAATATTTCGTAATAGACACTTTTTCTCGAGTATGACATTGTGTAAAGCACAAATCCATACAATATCAGGTCATGTTCCGATTATTGATGGTTTTGGAAATGCTACAATTATTTTGCCAAATGGTACAATCCTGCGTATTGAGAATGCATTTCTGAGCATTAGATCATAAATGAATCCGCTCAGTTTCAAAGATGTACGCCGTAATGGGTACCATAATGAGACTATTTATGAGCAAGATAAGCAATATATTGGCATTTCCTCTTATAAGATGGGCCTGAAGACCATCCATGAGAAGCAAGAACTTCTTCTATGGGTTTGTATTGTGTCATGATTAAAGCTGTTGAAACTTACGCCACCACATCCTAGAGATTGGTAAGCCCTGATCAGTTTGGACTGTGGCATGATCGCCTTGGTCATCCTGGTGCTTCAATGATGCATAGGATAATTCAAAATACAAAAGGGCTTCCTTTAAAGGATATAAAGATATTATTATCCAAAGATTGTAATTGTGAGACTTGCTCACAAGAAAAGCTCATTATCAAACCTTCTATAACAAAGGTTAATCTTGAATCTTCTTTATTCTTGCAAATAATTCAGGGTAATATTTGTGGACCAATATAACCACCAAGTGGATTATTTTGATATTTTATGGTATTAGTGGACGCATCCTGTAGATGGTCCCATATTTGCCTATTATCTACGCGTAATGTCACATTTGCACGTTTACTTGCGCACTTGAAGTGTGGTATACCGATAGGATAAACAGATATTATTCCTTGAAAATGAAGGGGAAAGAATAAGGAATCCACTCCAGAAGAGCCTAGCGTTGTGCTTGCTCCCAAAGAGCTTATTGTCCCTGAAGAGGTGCAAACCCATGAAAGGAGCACTAGCCCCGGGAATATTGAGAATTCCATTACATATTATAATGAAATTTGGGATCGAAATGAAATCATCATTGATGATGCTTTTGCATTCTCAGTTGCTCATAAGAATTATGGATGATGATTGTGAGCCGCAATCTATTATTAAATGTTGTCAAAGGCAAGATTAGCCTAAGTGGGAGGAAGCAATTAAAGCTGAATTAGCTTCCCTAACTAAACGAGAGGTTTTTGAACCTGTAACTCGTATCCCCGATAATGTAAAGCCTGTTGGATATAAATGGATATTTATCCGAAAATGAAATGAGAAAAACGAGATTATCAGGTATAAAGCCCGACTCGTTGCCCAAGGATTCTCCTAGAGACCTGGGATTGATTATAATGAGACGTTGTGATGGATATGATTACATTTCGTTTTCTCATTAGCTTAGCAATCTTTGAAAGATTGAAAATGCGTCTTATGGACGTTGTGATGGCATATCTATATGGCTCATTAGACTATGATATTTATATGAAAATTCCTGAGGGATTCAAAATGCCTGAAGCATGCACTCCTCCCAATTTATTTTCAATAAAATTGCAAAGATCCTTGTACCGGTTAAATCAATTCGGTCGCATGTGGTATCAACGCCTAAGTGAATACCTAATTAAGGAAAGATACAAGAATGATCCTATCTGCCCATGCGTGTTTATTAAGAAATCAGAAACCGGATTTGCTATTATAGCAATTTATGTCGACAATATAAATTTAATTGGAACTCTAGAAGAGTTAGCTGAAACTACTGAATATTTGAAAATGGAGTTTGAAGTTAAAGATTTGGGTAAAATCAAACTTTGTCTTGGTCTAGAGCTTGAGCATAAAGCAAATGGAATAATCATCCATCAATTAGCATACGTTGAAAGATTGCTTAAACGTTTCAACATGGACAAATCTCACCCATTGAGCACCCTTATGGTTGTAAGGTCTCTAAATCCCCAAAATGACACATTTCGTCCTAGAGAATCTGATGAAGAGATACTTGGTCCTGAAGTACCATATCTCAATGCAATTTGGGCTTTGATGTACTTGGCACAATGTACGAGACCAAATATCGCTTTTGCGGTAAATTTATTGGCACGTTTTAGGTCTGAGTCAACTTGGAGACATTGGAATGGAGTTAAAAATATTTTCCGTTATCTCCGAGGAACCATAGATTTGAGATTATATTATTATAAGGATTCTACTAATTCTGGTTTAGTTGGATATATTGATGCTGGATATAGATCCGATCTACATAAGGCTCGCTCTCAAATTGGGTATTTATTTTGTTATAACGGCACCGCTATTTCTTGGTGTTCTACGAAGCAATCGCTAGTAGCTACATCTTCTAACCACTCTAAGATTATTGCTTTATATGAAGCTGGAAGAGAACGTGTTTGGTTAAGATCTGTTATAACACATATTCATAATTCTTATTGCTTAATATCGGTTACAAATTCTCTCACTATAATTTATGAAGATAATGCTGCTTGTGTTGCACAAGTCAGGGGAGGATATATCCCATGTAGCACCGACACGTGACACGACACGACACGACACGCGAGACGTCATTTCTCAAAAAGTAGAGAATTTCGACATGTTTCGACATGTTAAATATTAAATAAATATTTTTATTTTTAATTAATTTGATTTAAATTCATATTAATTAAAAAAAGAGCCTACAATGAATTTACACTAATAATATTAATAAATTAATTCATTGAAAATTCGAAAGACATATTCATAATTAATATGTATTCATGTTTGGAAATTAGAATCAACTTATTTAAATAAATCTATGATGTTTTACAATGATCAAAATTTATTATCATTTAAGATTTAGTATTTTTATTTTTTAAATTTATTTATTTATTTTTTTCCGATTAAAACAAAGTTTCCCCCCACTCCCAAATTTATTTCAATTTTTTCCCTCCCTCCCCCACGAGAGACTATTCCCCCCCTCCTAAATTTATTTCAATTTTTTCCCTACCTTCCCACGTCAGACTATTTCCCCCCACCCCAAATTTATTTCACTTTTTTCCCTTCCCCCACCCACGTGACAGGCTGTCACTTTCACCCCCATTGAGTTTCCAAAACCCTAGCTACTGGATCACATTTTTTCCCTCGCCGCACGACCTCGCAACCCCTTCCTCTCCTCACTTTTTTCCCCTCGCCGCACGGTCTCCCTCTCAATCCATCTCCATCTCCTTGTCGGATGACCTCCATACGACCCCTTCCTCTCCTCTTCCTCTCGATCCTTCTCCTCGTCCTCCGCCTCACCTTCGGCCCTTCCTCACTTGCAGTTGTAGCCTCGTCACCGATCCTGCAGCATCACTGTAGCCGCCCTCGCCTCAGTCTTTATGGCTGCCCTTGCCTCGGACCTCGGTCTCTACTATTTCTCTGGCGGTTTCTTGCCGTCGTGGGCTCGCCGTTGCTCGCGGCCTTGTCTCTCCTCTCTCGCCCTCGCTTCCATCCGACACGCGTGTCGAGATGAGTTGAAAAAAAGTTGTTTACGTGTCGGAAAACTCGACACACGTTGACCGCATATCCGAGTGTGTCGACGTGTCCGACACGCTCCGACATGTGTCGGACACGAGACGGAAGCACGGACAACATAGGATATATCAAAGGTGATAGGACCAAGCATATCTCATTAAAATTTTTCTATACTCATGAACTTCAAGAAAGTCGACAAATTAATGTTAAACAGATTCGATTCATAAATAATCTTGCATATCTTTTTACCAAATCATTGCCAACATCAAATTTTGAGAAATTAGTATATGACGTTGGTATGCGGTGAGTTCATAAGATGCAAGATTGATTAGCCCCAGAAGTGGCTATATGGCTCAATTGAGGGGGAGATATTATGAACTATGCATTGCAGCATTGATATGCGGCGAGTTCATAAGATGCAATAATGATTAGCTCCAAGAGTAGCTATATATGCATTGCACTCTTTTTTCTTTATGTCTAGTTTTTTTTTTCCCATAGGATTTTTCCAGCTTAAAGTTTTTAACGAGGCAATTAATGCATCTATAAAAAGGAGAGATCATAATATTTGTGCTCTGCACTCTTTTTCCTTTTTGTTCGGTTTTTATCTCACTGGGTTTTTTTGGCTTAAGGTTTTTAATGAGGAAGTTTCATTCGATGCACATTTGTAATGAATATGATGAATATTCAAGGGGGAGTGTTATGAGATACATGAATGAATATTCATTATATTCATCTTATCTAATGTACTTATTATGGTATATTTGTATCGTACTTTCTAAGTACATCTCCCTATATAATGAACGTTCATCTCCCTTATCCAGTACATGTATCATTCGATACATTGATGTTAATGATAAGTACATTCTTGTTCTTCTATAAATATGAGTTTAGTTTTGATGTACAATAACAACGATCAGAACAATAATCACAATACAGTGAAATATCTGGCTTTCTCTACTATCTCTAGTGTTCACTTGCTTTCTCTTCTCAATCTCTTCTCTATTATATATTCGCAACGCAATATTTTACAACACAAAACAATATTCTATTTGAAAATGTCTCTGAGCACAAAATTCAAATGATTTATTGAAATACTACATAAAATTCCACAAAGTTGCATCAATGGGTAAAAAAATAGACATACTTGCATTAGATGCATATTGTAGAATTTTTTTTGTATTTCAAATGTCATGAATTTTTAAAAGAGAACTAGTTTTTGAAAATTTGCGAATTAATAAAAGGATGAAAAAGCATTGTATAACTTGTTTACACATTCTGCACACTCCAAGGGAAAAAAACAAATAAAAGAATCGTTTCTTGGTTTGCATCACAGGAACGGGACAAACAAGTGAGAAGGTTCCAAGCGCAAATTTTGTGGTCAGGAATGGTCCGTCACCTTTGCACGAATAACGGACCATTATATAAGCATTATCCTTTTTTTGACCCCTTAGAATAAGATTTGGTTCGTTCAAATGAGACCGCTGTGCCTGACATATCCGTCTCTGGATAATCACTCCCGCAATAACCACTGCTCACGTACTCTTGCAGAAGTAGCTAAGAATCGCTTTCGCTTGAAACCGCGAGAAGGCTTGAGATCACCATCACTGTTTTGCGTTGCTTGTGCATTATTAAACAGCAAATGGGGCTTCATGGAAAGATCCTGTTTCGCTTTATTATTGTGGCTTCTGATCTCATCCTCACGCTTCTTGAAAGGCAGAGGTCCACACGGAAACGATAAAGGAAACTATAGAATTACAGCTCGAACGCTCAACAGTGGTGGCTGACACGGCAGACGTATGAGAGAGAGAGAGAGAGAGAGAGAGAGAGAGTCTTAGGTTCGTGTGTGGCTGCAGATTGGTGTGGTTATCAATTCTCACCCCAAGTTGCAGAACCTTTCTCCAGATTCATTTCAGCGAGCAGAGAAAGCTGAGTGCATTATAATAAGCAGGCAGCTCATCTCAATCACCCTGCATGAAAGTTGGACTGATGCATCTTCATGGGACCAAGTGGGATTAAAACTAAACGTGATGTGTTTTCGGTCTGAATTTTTCCAAGGTTAGGTTAGAAACTGTTGAGAGGTCACGCAAGTTCTTTAAGCATTTCTATGACACGATAGGGTTCATATTGTAATTTGTAGCCCACGTAAGAGGCATAGAACGTACCAACTTGTCTGGCGGGGACCGTATTTTATGTGTTCGACCAATCCGCATTTTGATTTTGGTTAGCCAGTATCTTTGAAATACTTGTTAAATATGAAATTATGAAAATACTATATTCTGAAACACCATAAGACAACTAATATACATTGGTAATGAGATTATGATATACTACATTTTCAAGCAAGTTGGAGTATTGCATATGAGTTTTGGGAGGGTTTTACGTATGTGACATCTGATGACCTAGCTCCAACAAATTTATATAAAATTCTTGCAAAAATATGTGGAGGATTCTGGGGATATAGATTTGATCTACACATGAAAAATATAATGATTGTTACAACTATGATTCTTTCATTATCTATCATCAAGTTGATGTTTAATAAGAAAGTGAGCCGTTAAAATCCTCAAATTAAGAATAGACAAAAAAACGTTGCTCGATAACCGTGTGTATTATGGAATTACTCAATATCTTTGGATAAAATGGACTGTCATGCTAAATCAAATTAATATCTAATGCTAAAGAAAAAAAAAAGTTCAGGAAAAGTGTCAGATAAATCCTAAACCTATTATATTAGTGCCAATTTAATCATAAATTTTTCAACTATCCAAAATTAATTCTAAACCTTTTGACCTAGTGTCAATTTAATCATTTCGACTAATTTTGGCTAGATATGACTAATGTGGATGCTGGCTAGCTTATATGACACAGTTGGCATTGTCACGGACAATATTTAATATTATTTTAAATATTTTTTCAGTTTTTTAATTATTTCTTCTGTTTTTTTCTTTTAATTTCATTTTGTTGGCCTTCTTCTTCCTTTTGCTAGTGGCTGGCCACTGGCCATAGCTAGGAGAGCGGGTTGGCCTTGCTTGAGTGAGGGCTCCCCTTGCTAAATTTAGCAAGGTCAGCCCTCACCTAGGCTAACACGGCCTTTCCAAATCTTATGAGAGGAGCCATTGCTAGGCCTCACCCTCCCTCAGCAAAGCCTCACTTGTGGCAGGCGAAGGTGAACATTGCCTAGGGGAGGCTAGCCTGCTTGGGTATGGCCGGTCACTGGTAAAAGGAAGAAGAAAGGAAAAAAGAAAATAAAGGAAGAAAAAAGAAAAAAAAAAGACAAAAATATTATTAAATTATCCATGTCAACATCGACAGTACCATGTAGACCTCTTGACGTGTATGTCAGCGATATCTAGCCAAAATTAGTTGGAAGAATTGAATTGGCAATAGGTAAAAATGTTCAAGATTAAATTGACACAATTAAAAGGTTTTGACATTAATGTAATATATTTATGACTTTACTAATGATATTCCAAAAAGGAAAAGCTCTATATGTATTTCTCGTTAGACAAATCATTTTTAACGAAACTTAAATAATGTGGGAGTCAAACTTACATTTTATATGGAGAGAGAATCATAGTGGCGTTATGGTTAGCTAGAGGAATTGACTCCACTAGACTTCCAAATATACTCACTAAGTTGTAGCCTTTGGCATTCCATTAAATTCTTTGAACAAAATTTGATCATTATGGAACTCTAAAAATTCCAAGTTACTACAAAAAATTTTCTTATTTTTTCCTATTTCCCTTTGCGGTCACCCGATCACGGGTGAGGGCCAATAAGAGCCTTCCTCACGGTCTCAAGTGAAGGCAGCCTTCACGTCCTTTGGCAAGGGCTCTCCTATAGCTAGTGATCTCCACTATAGCTCTGACTGGAGGAGGGAAATAGGAAGAAAAAAAAAAGGAAAAAATGTAAAGGAAAAAAGAGAAATATTCGAAAATTATAAAAAAAAATGCAATAACTATTCACATTAGTAATGATTGTTTTATGTGTAATGTCCAATGTCTACATTAATAATTTTTAAGTAAATTGGCTGAAAATACTACATTAACAAATCGTCAATAGGTTTATGACTAATTTGATATAATTGAAAAGTTTATGATTAAATTGGCTGTCATATAATAGATTTAAGATATTTTTGATAATTTTCTCTTGAAAAGGACGATTTTTTTTCTAAGTCTCTATTATTGTGGAAGAGTTATCAATTCGAGATGTGTGAAATACGAACAATGAATCTATGTTGATTTGCCACACTCCGAAAAATTGTAATTTGTTGAATTTGGCAAAAATTATTTATAAACTTTTTGATAGAACCATAGCCACATATTTTAAATATTCAATTTTATCAATAATATTCCGATAAATGAGGATGTGCATCAACTCAGTTGGAATGTGTATGATTATGTAACGATGTCATAACTTAATCCAATTTGTGAGTCAGGATTACATCCATGCTCAATACAAATGAGGATAGTGAAGTAAAATCACGTGTAATTTGAAAATCAGACTCCAAAATTGTCAAATTTTCCTTAAATCTATATTACAATTCGATAAATCAATTTAAAAAAAAAATACTCAAGTTATTTAGGAGACTGACCTACATTGTGAGTTGATTATTTGCACTTAAAACACGGAAAGACATTAAACAAATATATTACATAGACAGACAAAATAACAATGAGAGTGCTTTTAGCCTTCCACCTATATTCACGAATAAAAGTTAGGAAAATAAATTTTCCCAAACCTAAAATTGTCAAGGAAATTGGTAGCTGTTGACCTGGATACATTAACTTGATATCTTCTTTGTCTTTTTGGTTCAATCATCACAAACAGAATGATAACCGTGCATCTCTAAAACAAATTTCAAATTGAGAACTTACAGCTTCTCCTTTAATTTTTCAATTGATCTTAATACGGCTACTACTCTCCAATCCTGATTTTGATTATGTTACTTCATAATGTTTTGCAGCTAGGACAGTCGAATTAGCTCTAAAAGAGTGGATGCAAAAGAATCCTTAGGAATATATTATTACGGAGCCTTTTCCAAGTGTTTTTTTTTCTGGACTTGCCATGTACGATTGCAGATTGCTCGGATTGGCCTCTTCTCATTCCACCAAAAAGTTGCGGTGCTTTCTCCATAATAATAGCCGCCGCCTCAACATTTATCGGATAATGTCTACTCCACCAACATTCATTTAGTTATTTTTATGAATTTAATATTTATGATATCGATGTCTATGTTGGACGTCTGTTCCACTAACTTTCATATTTGACATCCGTAAAATTCTGCCACTTTTCTTATTATATCAATTTCGTTCGTGCATATATTAGTATACTCAACATTATTTCAAAACTAGAAAAATTTAAGGCAATTATTACTTGTGCCACATCATCCGACGACACCACGGATTATTATACAAAGAAGTCCGTTTTCCGGCACTCGTCCACTTGCGCTTTTAAAGTCCGCGGTACAGAAGATATCCTTCAAATCAACCAACATGCTTTTCAACACAAGGACAAAAGGAATATATATATGACTCCCACATGGCTAAAAAAATATTCTATTTATTTTCCTCATGATTATGTTTTCCTCCGTTCTTGAGATTGGACAAAATTAACTCCAGCTATAATTATATTTGATGGGTTACTGATATGAATATCGCTTGCATAGAAACTTAATTACTAATACATTTAGGCGATGTGCATGTTTCTAGTTCAATGATGAAAAGATTCATCGGAAGAAATTTCTTCTTATTATGGATGAAAATAACATTTTGGGCATGTCTCAAGTTGTGATTATCTTTGATCGTAAACATATACAATTTTTTTTTTTTGCAGATTTAAAATTGAAACTATATACATGTGGTAACTGTATTAATAGAAAAGCACCGTGCAAATAATTAGAGAATTATATATATTTTTCTTATCCTGATTGAATGAAACTTATTCCAATCAAGCCGCTTGGGGGGTTACAACTATGGACTTTGCTTGCATTCAAATTTAACTTAAAATAAAGGTGGGCAGTTATAACCCAAACCAATCAGAATTGAAGAAAATATCCGTTGGATCTAAAGAACTATGTAGACGTGCCCGGAATGATTAAAATAACCTCAAGAAACCAAAAAAAGAATACCCCCACCTCTCTCTCTCTTTCTGAGTTCTTTTTTTATCTGGGTTGGCTTTCTTATTCAACCAATCCTCCTCAGTCTTCTCGTCTCTCAAAGACTGCAACCTCTCTCTCTCTCTCTCTCTCTCTCTCTCTCTCTCTCTCTATCTCTCATGCCAAGATTCCAGAATAGCAAGAGTACATCCAATCTTCTCTGCATGTTCCTTGGTCACGCTGGCTTGTGATAATATCCATGCCTTTTGCATGATATTAACGTACTAATGTCCAGGACCTTGCTGATTTGATCATATCATCATCATCATCATCATCATCATCATCATCATGTGGACCAGATTGGTAGCTAACAAGATCCTGAGGAAGGGATTGGGAAGCAACAACTTCGTCGCCGATTACCCCATCAACATCGAAGACTCTCTCGTCGACTTCCCCATATTGGAAGATCCCTCCTTAAGCGGCAAGAGCATTTTGAACCGCCACAGGGACACCCTAAAGTACAAGTAATCATTTCGAAACCCCCTTCCTATCTAATTTTTAGGTGTCCTCGTCCCTCTATCTTCGCATGGTGATTATCCTTTCAATGTTGTCGCGGCATAACAGTTTATGTCTGTACCATCAATTCTTTAACAGCTGAAGCCTATAAAGAAGGGTTTGCAGAAGTTTAACATGATTTTAGAAGATAGTTGCATGGTCAACGTAAGACGTCAAAATTCTAACATCTTCTTGTTCTTCCTTCTCTGTTGTGGAGTTTAGAGTTTTTGTTAGTACTTGGAATGTTGGAGGGGTTGCACCGGATGAAGATTTGGCGATGGAGGACTTCTTAGATACGTGCAACAACTCCTACGATATCTATGTTCTAGGGTAAGTAAGAAAACACGATGGAAAATGCCACCTATTTGCACATAAAGATCAAAATGAGAAATTGGATTAGATAAGTGATTCTTCCATGGATAAGGTGTTTCCGCAATTGGTTTACTTCAAAAGCTGTTGCATCAGCATGCACTATAGATAATACTGTAGATGAACAAAAACATATTGCACAAAATATACACGAGAATATGCCCTACTTGTGGGGCCTAGAATCGTCCTCCAACTGTTTTTTTCTAAACTGTGATCGGTTTGGTCTATATATTGAATAGCTTAAACAATAAATTCTCGACGAACTTGATAGAGATTGACGTCTCGCGTGAAGAATATCTCCTATCCCTTGTTTGATTCAGGTTTCAAGAGATTGTGCCATTGAAGGCGTCCAATGTTCTGGGGTCTGAGAACGCAAATCTCTGCATGAAGTGGAATTCGCTCATCAGAGAGACCTTGAGTGGAAACCGTGATTGCCGCCATGGATCTGACTATCAGAAGAAGAGGATGCATGGGCGAGAGTATCACTGTATTGTCAGCAAGCAAATGGTGGGGATATTTATTTCGGTGTGGATTCGCAGTGAACTTCGTCCCTACGTCAGCCATCCGAGCGTTTCATGCGTTGGCTGTGGCGTTATGTTCTGCCTAGGCAACAAGGTATGTAGGTACTCGGTTTTGTAGATTGTCCATAGCATGTAGAAAGGGCAGGAGATCCCTCTATTGCCGTACACGTCTCGGTTCCTCGTCTCTTTCCCTGAAACCATCAGCTTGAGTGGATAAGGGTAACTGTGAAATCTATAACTGCATGTATCGGCGGCTGAGAGTCGTTGTCACACCAGAGGATCTTCATCTTGTAAAACGATTCATTTTACTGGTTGTATCATATAAAAATAATCTATGCATCTATCTTGATTATCTTATTTGTGACGTCGCCAAGATTTAGAAGGGAAAAAGAAGTTCATAATGCAAAGATCCTCATAACAATATCGTGTGTGCCTCTATATATATATACATGTGAAAAAGAAATTTTATTAGGGTATCCGTATAATGCTATGGACCACACGATATGAGAATAAATACTTTCATTTTTTTTTTTTTTACATCTGATTTCTTCTGAATTCTCTAATTAATTTGCAGGGGTCAGTTTCGGTGAGGTTTCTATTACACGAGACAAGCTTCTGCTTTGTGTGCACTCATCTCGCCTCTGGAGGCAAAGAAGGAGATGAAAAGTGGAGGACGTCCAACATGGCAGAGATATTATCTCGGACCGCCTTTCCTAGGGGCCCATTGCTTAATTTACCTAGAAAAGTTCTGGACCACGAGTACGTAAAACCATATATATATTTTATGTTTTGTGCTCTTGTTTTCAAACCGCCTAGCCAATTCCATTTACTTATTTATTCATTTGGTCCTATTAAATATGTTTTTTCGCTAGAAGCCATGAGGATAAGACGGGGTTATGCACTTATATTATGTGAGAAATAATCATCATTGCATGTTCACGACTCGGCATTTGTCGACATGGACGTTGGGTCGCCAAAGAAGATTAATTAGTGTTATTCTTCTTGTTTTGTTGCTTAAACCAATTTAGGTGATTTTAGTGGTTGTTGAGGAATTATCTTATTGGTTCTCCGACCAATTAAGTTAAGTAGTTAGATAAACCGCCTGAAAAGGAAGAGACGTATAGTGCTAAGCCTGTCTACTTGCTGTGTTATCCTATAGTTTAAACAAGTTGACTTACTAATCAATGTGTAAACGAATGCGATACCCTGATTTGCGGTTCCTAAACAATATATTAAGCCTCTGCGTGATCTCAGCTGATTGTGTCTGGTATGTGGATGCAGTCGGGTCATTTTGCTCGGAGACTTGAATTACCGGATTTCGTTACCGGAAGCAACCACTCGGGAGCTGGTAAATAGAAAAGAATGGGATGCATTGCTAGACAAAGACCAGGTAGCTATCCCTCAGCCCCAGAATTTTCGAGAATTTATTAGATCGAATGATGCGAAATATTTAGCTCCTGAAGTGGTATCATGATAGACTATCATTCTGTTTACGGTACTTGGAGATTATCTTTCCGTGCAATCCTTGACTACCTATCAAATTATGTCATCAGTACCCCATGTATAAGAAATGATATTGGTCTTTGTATATTCAATAATCATGATGAAAACCTAAATTCTCAGTTCACATTGGTTCGTTCTGAAAGTCATCTTTTCTTTCTTTTGGTTGTAACACTGAAGCTGAGGATGGAGCTGATGAACGGGCATGTATTACAAGGTTGGCACGAAGGGACGATCCAATTCGCCCCCACATACAAATATATTCCGAACTCCGACTTGTATTACGGATGCTTTCAAGCAAAAAAGGGAGAAAAAAGGCGTTCTCCTGCATGGTAAATTCATTTTCTCGAATTTCTTTTGTCGAGAGCTCGAAAAGAATAAGCATAAAATGGATTTTTTCTTTTCTTTTATGTAGTTAACCTGTTTTCTTTTCTTATGCAGGTGTGACAGGATAATTTGGTGCGGAAAAGGATTGACGCAACATTTGTACACACGAGGCGAATCATGGCTGTCTGATCATAGGCCGGTAAAAGCGATATTCACTGCAGAGGTCGGGGTTTCGCGAACATTGAGAGGGCTTCGGAGCTTATTTCTATCTGAACGGTTCGATCCAGTCGCAAGCCGATTTGTGGTCTCATCCAAGGACGATGGATTGCTATGTAAAGGCCGGTCCAGCTTCCAAATTTGAGGTCATCATCGCTGCAAATTATAGCAATACACTGAATGAAGATGGTGATTACGGCGGCGTTTCTATTTTACCTTAAAAGGAAAATCTGAAAGCTATAGCCCCATGAGAAACTTCTTTAATTTGCGTGTGTCATATTTTGGTGAGGAGTGTACAGTGAAACCTATATGTCTTTATTATGCATGTGTTGTTGCGTAATGAAAGATGTCGAAGTCATCCATCGCTTTCATCCGATTTGAAAATTAGGGATTTGATTGTGGTCAGAAATAATGGACAAAACGGATGCTTCCCATGTTCTCCCCCTACTAGGGACTTTTTAGTGCTAACTTCCATGCACGCCAAGATTAATTTATGATTAAGTTAAGCATAATTTGCCAATGATCAGAAGCGGCCTGAGAATCTAATTGGTTGGAGGATCCCAACCACATGATTTGTCCAAACTGTGAACATTATGGCACACGAAATTAAATAAAAGCTTTGGTTGGGCCATGGTTTTGCATGGAGCCAAAGAAAAAGCGTCATCGCTTTTCTTATATGCGGCATCATCAACGGCTTATTTTATGCGTGGTAAAGGGACAAAAATGATGATTAATGGCAAGTGGGTTCGGAGAGATTATGGCTGTCTGAGGCCAACAGCCATTCTGGTTTTAATGCGTTGTTCTTTTGACTCGTTTCGATAGGGACTAAATGTGACATGTAGTTTAGATTGACTCAAACGAGGTGGATGATCCTTTTCTTTATACCCCAAATAGAACTCCAAATTCACGACAAGATGGGCGTTGCGGGTCCTAGTCATTTGGCAATCTTGATGGTGAAACATCCACCACTGAAACCCTGTTGGTGGGTCGCGTTTGAACCAATGCAGGACGTGCTCCGCCTCCCGGGCGGTGATGAGAGCGTTCTTTTTAATATTTGATTTGTGGTTTTCACGAATTCTCGAACGTACGTATGGTAAAGCTGTCTTAGACCAGGGAGTTCAAAAGTCGAAACCGTATGGTATATTTTATGGCTAGTTGCAACTGAATTTGATGTCGACACCTTGCAACGAAAAATCGTGCCTTAGGTTTGGAAATGATTTAGTTGCCGCGGGACGGCAGCATCAACGCTTCTACCAGAACATATGGTGAGTCTCCCTTGTTGATTAAAGCTGCACAAATTTACCACGGGTGGTGAGGATACACATTTTCACAAATAATAAGACAGGTTAAAAACTACCAAAATCCTAATTTCCTTTCTCTCTTCTTTTCTCGCCTCTCTCATTTCTCAAAATAACAAAGAAACTCAATCCTTCCCATCCACATCTTTATCCATAAGAGTATACAAATATGAAAATCATCATTGGTTTACCCGGTGAAAATGGAGTGGATTAGTCGTATTGGGGTGGAAATAATCGCACTCACCTTCCCTTTCCCTTTTTCTCCTCTCTTAAGCCTACCACCGCCCATTTCAGCCGCTGCCAACCACCGAATCACCACTGCCCACTATCGCCATCAACTAACACCCCCACCATAGGCCAGTAGCCGCCAATCTCCATAGTTTTCTCTCTGGTCGACCTTAGATCTAAGATGCACCCTCCAGATCGTGAAGGTCGCACAGAGGCTACGTGGCCTCAACCCGCGACATGTAGGGGGTTTGCTCAAGAGATACTAAGGACTAAGGAGTGTTTGTGGCTGCTACGAACAGTGACAGACAACAATGATGGACAACAACGGCGACAATGATGGAGATGGAGTCTGGCAAGCGTACGAGGAAGAAGTATGCACGAGGAAGATAAAGCATAGGAAAAAAAAAAGGAATTAAAACAAAAAAGAGAGAGATGATGCATTACCTAAGAGAAAAAATAAAGACATAAAATTGAGTCATTTTCTCAAAACAAAAGTTAGGGTAAATTTTAATTTAAATAAGGGTACGATGTGACTAAGTCAATCTCCCATAAGAGCATAAGCTCGTTGGTCGTTGGAGCGGGGACACTTTTTCATAAAATATTATGAGTAAAATATAATCAAATCCCCAATAACTGGGTATTAGGATCATCGAAAAGCTAAATCAAACCAAACTGACTTGAATTGAATCTCTTATTTTGAGTCTTTTTAAATCAGGTTTTTTTATTTTATTTTTTATGTTAGGGTATTATGATATATTTGGGTCATAAACCTAAATCGAACTAAAACATGTTTTAGTGCCTTATGCTCTTCTAGATCATGAAGCAAATCCATAATTAGTTCTCTCGTTCCCAGATCCATCGTCCCCATTAGAGGCTCTCCAAGATCGTGAAGTTCTGTCGCTCCTGAAACCATCTTCTCTAGGATCACGAAACTCTCTCACTCCTGTTCCTTCTCATTGTCTTTGCATTCTCTCTGCATCTACTTTAATTCCTTCTCTCTCTATCCAACGCCCTTCATTGATCCTCACGACTTCCCCACAAAAGCATCCAAGCAACCTCTCAAATCCATTCTCTCTACCGTTCAGGGTAGTTTTTCCCTTCTTCTGCTCCTCCGAACCCTAATCTCTCTCATTCATCCCTTTCTTCCCAGCTGAATTTCCTATTTCCTCTTTGCTATCTCTTCAATTACTGCATCTTCTCATCATCGCGATGTCTTTCCTCACCATTTTCTCTATCCCACTCCTTCAATTATCATTGCATGGCCCCTAATCTACTCCATCACACTTTCCTCTGTCATCGGCCCTACATGCAACTCCTTTTGAGCTTCAATCTCCCTTCATCAGGATGAGCGCTGTCCTTTGCTTCATGTTATAGCCTTGTTTTACTGTACGTCACTCATGGAACCTCCATCCTAGCATCCACATACTCCGGAAGATGCACGACTGGCCGCTTTGTGTGCTCGTCTCGGCCGCCTATGGGAAAAACAGAGTATTGAAGTCTGTGATGAAGCGCCTCCAATAGATAAGCTGGCGGAATGCAAACTCATCCTCGTTGGCAAGGTACTTACCCAAAACTCAATAAATCTTCCGGCTTTCCAAAGTACTATGAGGCGCGGTTGGCGAGTCGACACTGTGGAAATTACACAATTCAGATATACGTTATGAAATTTTGAACTGAACTAGAAAAACAGCGAATTCTAGATAATGGGCCATGGCACTTTGGAAATCACCTTGTTATTATCAAGCCTTGGACTCCTAATACCCCCCTGCACTGCTATGATTTCTCTACATGTACCTTTTGGGTCCAAGTTTTTGGTCTCCCGTTAGAACGTTGTACAGAGGAAATTATCCGAAGGGCTGTCCGCCATGTTGGTAGGGTTCAAGCAGTCCAGATTGATGGTAGAGATGGTACTTCTCTTCGGTCTGTCCGTGCAAGGATTGATATAAGTCTTAATGAACCTCTTAAACCAGGGCAATTGATGCGTGTTGCAGGAAAAACCTTATGGTTGGATTTTCGATATGAACGACTCTCGCATTACTGTTATTCATGCGGTCGACTTGGACATTATGCCATGGGATGCCCTGAAATTCCATATGATGAAGCAAATTTTGAACACAGAGATAGTATGTATTTTGGTCACTGGCTTAGGGCTGAGAACAGGGAGCACAGCCCCTTTTGGCATACCTTTTACGACTCCCATCAATCCTGTCCTGAAGCAGAAGATATCGTTCCCGAAACCCCTCTAGTGCCTTCGACTGACCTTCCACCAGAACAACCCCCCCTAACAAAGGTAAAGAGATTGTCCAGTATCTGGAGGAGGGCCCATCTTTTACTGCGGCTGAACCTCTTAATTGGTGTCCACTCCCTGCTCAGTACAGTGCTGCCCCCACTCCCATACACCGGGATTCTGTATCCACTTCTCCTGTTATGGCGTCGGAAAACCTAGAGCACTCTCCAAAGACCAAAAAAGTAAGGAGCAGTAAACTGAGTACCAAGTCAGGGCCAATAAAAAAGGCCAAACGCTGTACTATGTTAAAGGAGGGACTTGATGAATCATACCTCTTGGAGGCTCCAATATTTCAAGCTGAATCCCCTAACAGCTGGGCTATGGTGGCTGGCCCTAATAAGCCACCCAAAGACAAATGAAGATTATAAGTTGGAATTGTCAGGGGTTGGGCAATCCCCTGACAATTCAAGCCCTTAGGGCTTTGGTGGCCTGGGAACAGTCGGATATTCTATTCCTTATGGAAACAAAAAATAGAGAACTGGCCCTCATAAAGCTTCAAAAACAACTTACTTATATGAATGGTTTTTTGGAACAGCCCTTAGGCATAGCAGGTGGCCTTGCTGTGTTTTGGAAAGATCATATTTACCTCACTTTGGATCAACAAACTCCAGACTATATGGATATGTTTTGTGCGGAGGGGGAGAGTGGACCGATGATGCGCTTGACTTGTTTGCATGCACCTGCAGCTTTTTAGCAGAGACAATCTTTATGGCGAGCCCTTAAACTTATAAGCCAGTTTAATACTTTACCATGGTTATGCATTGGGGACTTCAACGAGATTATGTATCCATGGGAAAAACAGGGTAAGCAATTACCTTCAAATCAGCGAATGCATGCTTTTCATCAAATGTTAAATGACTGCCTACTTATGGACCTTGAAAGTAAAGGATGCTCTTTTACTTGGTGCAACAATAGAGCGGGGGATGCTTTAGTTAAAGAGAGATTAGATCGAGCTTTTTGTACTATGGCTTGGCGACTTACTTTTCCTGCAGCTGAAGTCTGTGCTTTCCCTGCCATTGGATCTGACCATAGCCCACTGCTGTTAACGACGTCTGTTTCTCCACCCAAGCATCGGAGGGGCTTTATTTTTGAGTCTTATTGGTTACAAGAACCGGAGTGTCGATCCGTGATATCATCTGCATGGCAAACTGATCCTTTACAGATTTGTGATATAACAAAGAGGATAACAAAGGTATCAGCAGCCCTTACCAATTGGAGCCGGTCAAAGTTTAAGAACAGCTACCGCCAAATAAATGTTCTGCAGCACCAACTTCAGATCCTGACAAACACAACCACCTCTCATCATGACCAAATACGGATGAATGCCTTAAAAACTCAAATTCAGCACTTGTGGCAGCAAGAAGAACAATATTGGGCCATGAGATCTCGAGTTACATGGCTCAAGTGGGGTGATAAGAATACTAAATTTTTTCACGCTACGACTATTCAACGTAGACAGCGCAATCGCATCAGCATGTTACTCATTACAGATCAACAATGGGTCAGAGATAGTCAGACTTTACAGGATATGACACAACACTTTTTTCAGAATTTATACTCATCAGTGGGTAACCGAGACTATGGCCCAATACTTGATCAATGCCCACTAATAGTCACTGATTCTATGAATGCTGGTCTTACTGCTGCAGTAACTACTGAGGAAGTCCGCCAAGCTACTTTTCAATTAGGGGCTACCAAAGCACCTGGCCCAGATGGGTTAACTGGTTAGTCCTCCTTCTTGAATCAGACTCTCTTACCGTCGTCGCAGCCATCCTTGACCAAGATCGCACTCCATGGGAGTTCGGCGCTCTCTTTGCCAAAGCTAGGGCTCTGCTCCGCCTGTTCCCAACCCTCACCATCCAATACTGTCGAAGGGAAACAAACGCGGCTGCTGACCAGGCTGCAAAAGCTCAAGCCCAAAATCTTCTTCCAACGAACTGGGTCACTTCCCCCCCCCCCCTCCTGCTTTGTTTGACCTACTGTGTACTGATATGTTGAACTACTGTAATTTCTCTATTTCATGAATGAAGTTTTTTCTTGTTACCGTCAAAAAAAAAAAAAAAAACCTCTCAAATCCATGAGGAGGACGACAAGTCGGTCAGTCTCAAGAGCACCTGAAACTAAATTATTTCGCTCACTATCTACACTCCACCGTCATCGATTTCACCTTCTTTTTCTTCTTTCGTTGTTCTCGTTTCTGTTTCGTCTTTGTTGCATTTGCTTGGATTCGCAATTTGAAGGAAGCGACTAGTCCATTGATCTTCGCACAAGTTCTAAGTGAGATTGAGCATCGGAGGAGCTTGATTTTGCTTGGTACTGAGTGGCAAAGTTGGTGTAAGTGAGGAGCTTGATGTCCAAATGGGAATTTTTCAATATTGTATCGGGGAAGACGAAGGGAAAAAAAGGACAGCCTGACAACTCAAACCAAATGGACCCAACCTGAACCGTATTCTAGTCTATTCGAATTGGGCCTCGGTTCTGGTCACAAGAAGCATGTTGTTTTCAATGTTCAGTTCGATTTGTATATCAGTAAAATCCAAACCAAAGCATCGACACCCATACCCAGTACTATGAGACCAGTGAGCAATTTTAATTTATCACCTAACAAATATGGGTAATCCATATTAGCTTGAAGCTTCCCAACGTAACTCCATCTTCTCTAGTTACTCAATCCATGGCTTGGCGCGTCATCTTCTTCTTCAAAATCCCCATGCCCAAAAACCTCACCAATCGAAAACCCTAATCTCTGCAACCTCCCTGCTTCTCCATTGTCCAGCTCCTTCCAAAAGACAAAGCTCCCTAAATCCCTCCGCAAGAAGCGCAACAAGAAAGATTCCTCTTGCAATAAGCTCGTCCCGACCCTCCCCAATTGCTCCCCAAAAGTGAATCTATCTTTGAGAGCGGCTGCCACTTTAGATTTCTTGACGGTTCCTCTCCAAGCAGCCCGAGCGTGTCGTCTGCCTAGACAACGATGGGAAGCTCCAATGCAAGGTCGGCTTCCCCTTCGACTGGACAAGGTCGTCTGGTCGATTCGGCGCCACCCTCTCCTATACGAGGTCCACCGCTACTCAACAATGAGATGTGGCCGGATCACGGCAGCAAAACGATAGACACGATCAAAAGGAATTCTTGAATTGGGGGCAAAGGCTTTGCGTAGACCTAGGATCGGAATTAAGGAGATAAGTTAGTATTGCTCACTGGTCTCGTAGAATTTGGAAAGAAACTTTTGCATTGAAATGTGGGGATTTTGGTCTTGAGGTATTTGGCCATCTTTTAACTAGAGGTTTTTCTTTTTTGACAAAAGTGCCCTTACCCCGGTGGCCAAAAAACCGTCGGTTGACGAACATTCAATTAGACGGCAAGCTTAGGCTATCATTTGATACCAATTTGACTACTTCATACACTTATTTGAATTAAATTTACTTTGACCCTTTTTTAAGAACATGTCTCCACTTTATGCTTTTATTTGAAATTTTTTCATCATCTAATCCATTTAAATACAAGTTGGCAATTCCAACTAACATTTTTTTGCCAAATAAACAAGTCATGTCAACATTTTTTGTTGAGTAAGCGAGTCCTAAGAAAATACATATGATATGATAATTTATCTAAAGAGAGGTACAAAAGAGAGTTTCGTTTTGAAAGTTGAGATACTCGATTAAATGGAATGGATAAATGAAGCATACCATGCCATGGACTAGGAACTGTGGCATGGGGGACAGCTAGTCCTTTTGCCGAGGCAAGACTGGCAAATCGTTTGAAGCCTCGAATACTTGATAGCAAAACGGACAAATATTCAGGTAATTGCTTTTCATTACCCATTCAATTAATTGAGTTTATGTACGTTTTTTTAAGGTCACTTAATTTGTTAGATAATTTTATTTGAGGTCACTTATTAAGTTGGTTTCATGGTTAAGTCAATAATCTTTGATTTCGATCATCATTTGAAAATACCTTCTCAAATCGCACTACTTTCAATATGTAGATGATAATATTTATACATATAAATCTTATATACAATGTGGAATGAAACAAAACAAGAGTACCTATATGAGATTCCAAATATAACGATGCATTGAATTTTTAATTTTTCAATGATTGTGGCACTTTATTTGAAATCAAAACTAGTTTTCAAGGAACTGAACGTGATGGACAAAGGGCCGTCAGATTTTCTTCAAAACATCGGTCCTATTCCTCAAAATGCATTATTAAAAAGTTAAGAATTTAGCGCATTTAGTGAAATTAGTCGTAATCTAGGACCTTCGTTGATAATTTATAATATAAGGTTGTGGGCGGTTGCTTGGATGAGGTGACTATAGTTATAATACAAGCATAGTGTTGGAAATATGAAAGTGGGATGAACACCACTTTTTCCTTAACAAAAACTAAACCTCTTATGCATCGCTTTCTCGATTAAACATGCATATAGGGGAAAACTATACATATATTCTTGGAGTAAATTATAAACACATTATGTCAATTCACAGAATAAAGATAAAGTTGAATAACGAGAAGTTTTTCAAATAGTCGCATAAAGAATTTTGTCATATGCAAAGTTATATTACTTGTATTATGCGCAATGAACTTTAGTTTGTTTAATGTGATTTCTTAATTTTATCAAAATACTAAATATCGTTCCTGAACATTTTATTTGTTTAATGTGGTTTATGAATTTTTAGTTTATGTTCAATCTGGTCTCTTGATTATAATGGTCTCTAAATTTTGGCTCAATGTGCAATATGGTTTATAAACTTTTAATTTGTTTAATGTAGTTGTTGAACTCTAATCTAATGTTTAATGTGGTTCCCAAACTTTTAATTTGTTCAATGTAATCTTTGGAACTTTGGTATTCATTGAACTTAGTCCTCGAATTATTGAATACTTTCAAATGATATGTACAAATTAAAAGTTCAAAACTACATCGAATATCAAGAATTACATTAAACAAATTAAAAATTTAGAGATCACATTGCATATCGAGTTTAAGTTTTTGAATTATTTGAATCATTTTCCTTATAAAAATATTTAATATTATCCATGAATTTGAATTAATGAAAATGTAATATTGAACATTTTCATATAGTTGATAAACTAAGTTGAATGTATACTAAAAGGTCAGGGACCATGATAAACAAATGAAAAGTTTTAAGGACGACATTGCACAATAAAATAAAGTTCAACAAATTAAAAATTTAGGAATTTTACCTTACAAAGTCCATGATTTCTTACTCTCTCACTACGCAATCGAGTGAAAAAAGTTTGACGAGAGCAAAAGCCAATCATCTCTCCGCAGCAGTTGTCGCGCTTAGCGCCGGCGGCAGATGCAGAGGGAGAATGCGGGAGCGGGACGAGCGTAGTCCGGCCGACCCGCGGCTTCCCACGGTGGAATTCCTCATCCTCTCCGCGCAGGTGAGTCTCTGCTCCGCCGCCGCATCCATCCGGCCGCTCGCCCTGACGCGGCTCGGCCCTTGATGCCATGCGCAGCGGCTCGGAGTCGATCCGATTGTCAAGTACACCGCGCTGTCGCTCTTCGCCGATCGGTTCTGCGCTTCTCTCTCCAGGTTCGCCTCGCCGCTCCGCCGCTTCGCCATTTCCGGTTTGGGGAACCGTTGATGCGCTGGTTCGCCCGATTTTCCGTACGATAGAGGTTCCGCATTGCTGTCTCGTTGTCGTGTTGAGTGAGATTAGGTTGAATTCGTGTTGGCAGACGAGTGTCGGATTGAATTCCTTGGCAAGGTCGCAGCAAGTTAATCTGGAAAATTTTTGCGATTTGAGTTTGATCAGCTTGTTTTAGGAGTCTTTGACCGACAATTTTGGTGAAGTTCTTTGCTTTATCTTAATTGCGAATCGGAGGTTTAGATGATGTTGTTTTGCGCTCATTACCTTTTTCAATCCCTTTTTTTCATTTCAAATTTGATCAATTGTGTGTTTTTGAGACTGAGACTTGATAGTAGACGGATATCAATGCGATACTTGCGAAATCTTTCTAAAGCGGGTGACAATCGGGATTGCTGACGGCTCTTTTCGTACTGAGTGAGCAATTTTGCCTTTGTGAAGGTCTGAAGAGGGCAATGCCATTCAACACTGGCTACTACAGCCTATTAGAGAGAGCAACCTGCAGTTCTTTTCACTTGTCTCTATCTGGATCTCAAGCAAAGTAAAATCCGATACTTTGGCATCATCCGAACATTAGCTAGATGGCTGTACGGTGTCCTCTTTTGATGTGTCTGATATCTGGCAGATACATCTGTCTCAGCCGCTGTCGGTAAAGACCTTGAAGTCTTGGGGGGATCGGAGCATCACTGAACAACATTTTACAACTCGAGACTTTTCTGAAGGAGTATGCTAATTACCGTCCATAAGCGTTGAAAATACCTAACTCTTCTTTTAGTGTCTCACCATGATTAATGAGGCTGGCTTTGCCTAGGAAGTGGTCTTTTTGCAGGTATATACTTTGAAATCAGAATTAACATTGCTTTCTCTATTGTTTATCGACAATTGAATGATGGATCTGTCATTTCAGATGCTGGACTTTGAAATTGGATCCGCAAGTGATGCTTTCATGTTCCTCGAACAACTCTACATCCAATTCAAGCAAGTCGTTTTTCCTCCCTTGACTATGGTTAAATGAATTTCCAGCTTTTTGGTTTTCTGCTTTGAGGTGCTTTTAATGTTTCTATGCCTTCTTTAATTCAGGGAAGTCGCAGCAGTAGGGAAGCTTTTGAGTTTCGAAGCATGCATGGATGTCATGGATCTTCTCTATGAAAAGGAGGACATGACAAGGCTTTATCGTTCTCCTCGTCCTCTTGCTGCATCTATCTTGGCATGTTTTAACAGATATAAAATACTCAGATAAAATAACCCCTGTTTTTAGCTAAGCTTTTGCAATCACTTGCAGGTTTGTTCCTATCTTATGACAGTCCCAAAACAGAGTTTGGAATTTCCAATTCTTGCTTGGGGTACTATTTCGTGTTCAAGTTATTGCCATTTCATCTTCTCCACGATAGTTTCTTCTTTTCGCAACCAAATAGTTACTGGACTAAGCCTTAATATGGTGTACCTTAACCATAAGATATAACCATAACTCTTCATATTACATTAAAAAGATCTTTTGCGGTATAGGCACGTTATATTCATGTTCATGAGTCCTCTTTTTTCTTCCGCTTAATCTAATTGTATTACTGACCCACTCTCTTTTTCTCTCACAAATAGTACATGTATTTTCTGCATTCGCATTGATGATGGTTGAGCTGCCTACAAATTTTCTGATATGCTCTGCTGATTTTCTGTTGGCTTGTATCTCCACACCAAGTGAGCATGTAATGGATCTTCAAGTGTTTCACCATGACACCTTTGATTTAATACTGTTCCTATATTGTCAGCAAGACAGACATATCGGTGCTTGTTGAGATAATTTTTCACTGGCATGACTGCTGAGCTGAAGTGTCAAAATTGAGAACTCTGAATGTTTTTAAGAATTGTTTTGCTCTTTCATGTTGAGTACCCATTACATTCCAGTACTGACTTGCTTCTGTTTAAGGGAAGATGAGGGTTCCCCTGTGTTGCTCCTTAAAGCATTTGGACCTCTTTTCCGACTTATGTGAATAATGAGATTTGACCTTATCTTTTTTCAACCTAATTATCTGCAATATTAAATGTTCATTGTTTGGATTTGAATCCATGTTAATGAATTGACTTTCTGTTTTTGCAGTGAAGTTTGCAGCTTTGTGCAAAGAAGAAGAAGTGAAGGAACTGGTGAAGGTCATTCTTGGCCATGTCTTCGAGCCTACCTGCTAGGAAGGAAGTACTGAAGAAGGAGATTGCTCATCGAATCTGATGCCAGTGCTAGGTCCTTTCCTTTCTTCTTTTACATGTCTTGATTTGTTGCAACATAATTCTTGTGGATAAGGATGCTTGAAGGAAAAACAGTGGAAAAGAACTAAACGTAGCGAAAAGGAATTTCTCAGTTTTGTCTGTGGGCGCATTCATGAGGGATGATGAAAAATTTCAGGAGTTGACGGAGAAAAGACATGCTTCCGAGATAAGGTTTTCGCGGGGATGTTATGCTTTTCACTGACAGCACAGTAGTTATCAATAGTTAAAGTTTTATCTATAGATATGCATAAATACATAATTCACATGCAATAGTAGTATCGACAAGTAGTGCAACTGGTAAAAGTCTTGGTAAAGTTTTCATATACAGGTGCTTCTCTTAATCAAGTCGAATGTTCTTTGTATATCTCCATTCGGTTGATAGGGCCAAAGGAAGAAAGTTGCTTGTTTGAGCTTTAAATGGCAAAATGCTTGGCTTAGAAACACCGCATTACCAATTGAAGAGTGGTTCTTTGCATGCGTTACTCCATGAATGAGGGAGATTTGAAACCTGTTCGTTCCCCTCCCCATGTTTTATTTTGTCTTTAGTGAATTTTATTCAACTTGCTATTAACATAAAAAAGGAAAATAGACAAAATATGAACTCGCAAAAACTAGTAGAGTAGTTGCTCTTGGCCCTCCTCCCCTAGTCTCAACAGTATCACATGTTTTTGGTTGTTCAGAGGATTTTGCTTACTATGTAAGATACGGTGTTCAGGTGTGACTAGTAGGATTGTTGTGCTGTTGATCTCTCACTTGGTCAAAGTCACGTTGCAATAGTCAGGATAATTTTGATATTATCGTCATCTAAAACTAAATTCATGAAAATAAAAAAAGTACCATGAGAAAACTACAGTCAGAAAACCCAAGCCAAAGTCATAAAGTCATTGTTCAAAGCATAGTTCCTTGGTGTAATGCTTTTGGCATGCGGGGTGCCGCAAGATCAAGATGTGTGTATATGTCAATAAGTAGGAAGAGACGCTTAATTCACCTGCCGATAACATACGCATATGGCCGTTCCGAGTACACTGCCGGTAATATGACAGCTAAGAAGAGATGTCTTTGACAGATCTGGTGCCATATTAACTTTTGACAATTAACCCTACCAAATGTGCTATAAACAGAACGGGCAAAAGTGGGAAGGTTCGGGGGATTTCTCTTTTTTGGACGGCCGTAATCCTTCAGTTCTCGAGACTGTCAAACCGCTGCTGAAGCATGCGGAAAATGGTGATGTTGTGCGGTGGAGGTGGCGGCGGTGGAGGCATGGTCCTTACTGGGGTTATGACGATGTCCCCATGGGTAAGTGTGTGATGCCTCTTGCGCAGGGGTCGGACCGACGGTTCAGAAGCCACCGTGACCTTCCCTGTCTTTGCCAATTCCTGTGCTTCTGCTCGCTTCCTCATGCTCTCCGCAATTCGCTCCTCGTTCATTTGCGCACCCTTCAACAGCAGCATTCATTTTCACTCGCAAAGGAATCAAATAAACAGAACTTATCTAACCAAAAGATGCGTGGAGATAATTGCCATGCGACATGCACACTTGCTGTAAGATTATCACGAAAAGGATACACGCAAATCTATCTTGTTACGGCCTTTAGGATTCAACGATTCCCTGATCTGTAGCTCTAAAAAGTTTCAACTCTCACTAGCTTCAATTGGCAGACAAAACTTTCGCGAGATTTTTCGCTAAAGAAATATAAGTTAGATTCCTTCCTCTGTGCAAGTAGATGAGTGAACATGGTGTCAAATACGGAGGAACAGCTTACGGGAATAGCAGAAGTGCTGAGCATTGGGCATTGCACGGGCTGATCTTCGTCCGGCGGCTCAGTCGGGTGTTCCAGCGGCCAGAATTCAATCTCCAATTCCACCTCATGGTGGTGATGATGGACTTCCATGCAATTACCTCCTTCCCCACTATTATGCGTGCCTTCTGTCAACGAAACTCTCCGCTCCTCTGTATTCTGGTACGCCAAAACTCAGCTCAGTTAAAGTAAATTAAATCCACAGCGAGAGAGAGAGAGAGAGAGAGAGAGAGAGAGAGAGACTTACAGCGTCATCCCCACATGAGAGTTCCATGGGAGACACGTTGAGAAGCTTCAGCCTGTGAATTTATTGTAGCGGGGGAGAGAGAGAGTGAGACAGAGAGGCTGAGAGAGAGCATGAAAAGGAGAACCTGGGAAGGAGAGGTGGCGGAGTGGGATCGCCCGCACAGTCGCGAGGAGGGAAAAAGATGCCACCAAGTTGCCTCTTTCATTGTTTTTATTTGTCACCTATTACGTTTTATTATACCAATCTCTTTATTTTTATTTTTTTTTCAGGGGGGAACAACTTTTCCTTTTTCTCAACTGGGTCCTCTCCTCCATCTCTGCCGGGGGGAGGGTTGGACGGAGCTTTCCCTTTTCACTTTCTTGCTTTAGCAACAGTGCGAGTGTCTGGGTTGAAAATCTTACCAACGTTCCGCTTTTTCCTTATTATGCCTTTCTCGGGTTTTGGAGATGACGACGGGAAACTGCGAATGAGAAGCGGGGGGAGGAAGATGCACAGTGAAAGCAGGCACGAGAAAGCGAGGGCGGAAAGCACGAGACAGCGGCTCCCGCTGAGCGCCCCCATTTCGGTAAGCTGTAAAGAGGGCAAAGGCGTTTGCATACACACAAGCCCGTTTTCATAAAGCCCAACAAAGGAGGGGGGAGGGGAGAAAAAGAGCAGAGGGAAAGCTAGTTCCCTAAAAGAACGGGGAGACATGGGCACATGAAGAACGGGGTTGTTTTGTCCATCGCCGTTGAGGAGATCCCATGGGGGCAGACGAACAAGAGCTCGGGTCTCCCAATTTCCCAATTCTCTCTCTCAACGAGTTGGACAGCTATGCCGCCTCCCACCGTCATGGCCACCATCGACCAACATCCACTCCAGTTGTCTAAGTCATCGATGACTGGGATGGACCTTGGAACCGAGGTTGTCGTGGCCAACAGCTTTTAAGTTGCCGCAATCGAGATCGATTGCTTTGACCTTCGAGGATGTCCACACTTGACTGAGCGTGCAAGTTCAGACAAGAGATCAAACCCCCTACATAGTCTAATCTTAAGACTTAGTCGAATGACCATCTTGGTGAGAATCCACTCAAGGGAAATAGAAGTCAACAAGGATGACTAGGAACAATTCTAACTCGCTTAATGATCAGTCTTTGGATTGAGTACTGAAGGTAGTTATTATTAGGAGTTTAGAATCTCTTTTAACCTGAAGAATTTAATCTGAAACTTGCAAATGAAGTAAAAATCAGGTTCAATCTAGATATCCTAAATTAACTAAACTAAAGAAGGTAAAATACAAAAAAATCTTGCTGAAGTTCTAATCAAAATTTAAATCGACTAGGCAATAAATCTTGAAACTGTCCCATATTTGAGAAAACTCGCCTCAGACTATCGAAAATGAGATTTAATGATTTTTATTCAATCATTAACAATTTTCATACCCTAAGTGCTATATTGAATTTTTCTTGTTTCAAGAAAACTTTTACATCAAGATTTTAAAAAGAAATTCTTTATTGTTATGGTGGGAGGGACGACTTAAAATTCTAATTGCAGGATGTTTTGTTCAAGTGATATCTACTTAATCAATTCAGGAACCAAGAGTCGAAAGTTGAGCAAGTACCTAGTATGGAAGTTGCTTGAGATTCGTTCACGACATTATTCGAATGCATTCTCTCTTTAAAAAGTTGACTTTTTGAATTTTGACCGTATCATAAGTTGGTTAACTTTGTTGTGGTTGTCGCTTTCTGCTCTTCAAGACGTGTTATTGTTGGTTGTTGATAAATTTATATGATCAAAACTCTAATGAATACTTTTCTTCGTCTCACTTATATCATAACTGGTCAAACCTAAATTCTTCTAATTTGATAACAAATTTCTTCCACCACAATAATACATGCTTCTTCGACACGGCCATCAATTGGTTCGTTGTCGTGGAGGCATTTTGAACCATCTAAACTGCTTCAAGTGTTCTAAGTACTTACTCAGAAGTCCATAAGAGGGAAAAAGAGAAATATAACTAGCAACAATTTCCAAGAAGCATTTTTACTTTTTCATTCGACAGCCTTTCTTGTGAGGACACACATATATACGGGATAAAAGTTATAAAGAATCATATATTATATCTACTGTGACACATTTATTTTAAATTTTCTTTTGAAACCAAAAACTTCATACTTATACTTGTACGACACATTTACTCATAACTTTTATATTTATACGACATATTCATCTAAAAAATTTGATGTTAGAGAAAAAAGTTTAGGGGTTTTTATATCATAAAAATAGTTTGGGGTAAACTTATCATATGAGTACAAATTTAAGGTTTTTGACGTCACAAATAAAATTTCAGATAAATATGTTATAGTGGACGAAGTTTGGGATTTTTTTGTATATATACATACATGCATTAAAAACTCTTGATAAACTTGCAAGTGGGATATATATAGTCTACTCAAAAGCACGAAATTCAAAATTGGCGACAGCATAATTGAAATTGTCAATTTTGAAAGCACTACCCTATATGATTCTGACCAAACACGCGCATATCAACTAAATATCACATCTCATCGAGATAAATCCTAAATCGACCAAACTAAAGAAGGTGGAAACATCGAATTAGCGCATCCCCGCCCCTTCCTT
Organism: Eucalyptus camaldulensis; assembly: GCA_019915185.1. NCBI lineage: Eukaryota > Viridiplantae > Streptophyta > Magnoliopsida > Myrtales > Myrtaceae > Eucalyptus > Eucalyptus camaldulensis. The sequence goes on from JAHSVA010000003.1 coordinate 12,728,645, forward strand.
GGCCGAGCGACGTGTGACACGCTGCAAATACTTTCGATTTGGATCCGGCAGTCGGAAGCCGGATGGGATACTTCTTAAAGCTGGGTTTAAATCTTGGGTGGAGAGCTAACGTAGTGGCAATCGCGTGATAATTGGTAATACTGCAGTCATATTCCAGGAAAAAGAAATAAGAGGAAACAAAAAACCATGTTTCGGGAATTTGCAGCAGAGCATTAGGGGCTGCAAAATTCCTAAAAAAAAGAACCAAGAAAGCGTCATTGGTTCTGAAGTTGACCGTGGAATGGGATTTGGTTTCCAGGGGGCGGAAGAAGTGCATTCCTTTGACTAAACACAACGTGACAAATCGATGCAGACACGTAGTGCCTTTGACGAAGTCCGAGGGCTCCCTCGACCACAAGTCGGGCATTTGTCCTCCTCAGGGAGATTAACTAAATGAACGACGAGAGAGAGAGAGAAAAACTGAAACATCTAGCGGTCCAAGTCCAACGAATGACCCCAACCGAAACAGCTCCATCCCTGCTCATTCTGGGTCGGCAAAGTGCCTACTTTCTAATTATTGACCCTCGAAATTGGTATGTCACAGAAGTAAAAAAAAATAAAAAAATAAAAAAAACAAAAACCACTCACACAACCAAAGTCTAAAAATAATAAACACGTCTCTCCATTCATAGGGGTGTTGCGTTGGTGTTTTTGGGCGTTTGCCTCGGTGAGATCTCCTGAGAGAGAGAGAGGGAGGGGGAGAGATGAAGCTGTGGAAGAGAGCCGCCGGAGCTCTCAAGGACCGGAACAGCCTCTTGATCAACACCCTCTCGCGGCGGCAACGCCACAGCTCCGACCTCCACGCCGCGGTCATCCGGGCCACCAGCCACGACGAGGCCCGGGTCGACTACCGGAACTCCCAGCGCGTCTTCGCCTGGGCCCGCACCGCCCCGTCCATCCACCTCAAGCCCCTCGTGTGGGCCATCTCCTCCCGCGCCCACCGCACCCGCAGCTGGTCCGTCGCCCTCAAGTGCCTCATGCTCCTCCACGGCGTCTTCTGCTGCAAGGTCCCCGCCGTCCAGCGCATCGGCCGCCTCCCCTTCGACCTCTCCGACTTCACCGACGGCCACTCCTCCCTCTCCAAGACGTGGGGCCACAACGCCCTCGTCCGCGCCTACTTCAACTTCCTCGACCAGAAGTCGGCCTTCCTCTACGCCGACCTCAAGGAGATCCGCAAGGTCAAGGCCGCCGGCCCCGAGGACTCGATCATGGCGGAGATCGTCATGCTCCAGAAGCTGCAGTCCCTCCTCTCCCTCCTCCTCCAGGTCAGGCCGCAGGCCGAGGGGATGCGCGGCACCCTCGTCCTCGAGGCCATGGACTGCATCATCATCGAGATCTTCGACACGTACAGCAGGGTGTGCAACCTGATCGCCAGGGTCCTCTCGCGGATCTACGGGGCCTCGCTGGCCGAGGCCTCCATGGTGCTCTTGTTGCTCCGGCAGGCCAACGCGCAGGGCGACGATCTCGCCGACTACTTCGAGTTTTGCAAGGTCTACGGCGTGCTCAATGCGTCTGAGTTCCCGAAGGTCGAGCGGATCCCGGAGGAGGACATCCGGGAGGTGGAGAGGATAGTCAACGGTGAGGGCGAAGAGGAGTCTAAGGCCATCGTGGTGAGAGAGAGCAGCGGCGCCGGCGGTGGCGAACTGGTGCTGTCGTCGGGGAAGGTGTTGAGGACCGTCGTGACGGACAAGTGGGAGGTCTTCGACGACGGCGGCGACGACCTCACGAGCGTGAACGGTGGCAATACAATGGAACGGGACATTGTTAGTATAAGAAGTTTGAACGATCCTCAACCTCAACGTCAACCGCACCATGTGCACGCTTGTAAACTTGAGATTCCGGATTTAATCACTTTCTAGTAAAGTTGGAGTGGATAGACATACATATATTTCTTGCAGTCTTTTCTAAGAAGAATCTCATTGCTCGCAAATGTCACCGGAAAGATGGAGACTCTTTTGACTAATGCCCACCTACATTTTGACGATATGGCATGGTGTGATGCTGACACTTGCGGGGCTTCTAGGCGTGTCATCGAGGTTGGGAAAAAGTTGCGAGCCAGTATGATTGAGCGACTGTAATCTCCTCGTCGCCAATTACAATGAGACCATCTCATCGACCTCTTGCCATGGAGTCGGCACGCTCTCGAGCCACATAAATTGGACATGTTAGGTTTACCTTTTTTTGCATTTATTTCTCTTTTGAATCATTTTTGTAACGGTGATAATCGGAAATGAAGAGCTAATTGAGATGCCTATGGAGTTTCTGAACCGGAATTCTGGAGAAAATATTACATAGACCTAGTTTTTAACTTTTCCGAATTTCTTGGTTGCTATGCTTTTCAAAATAGAATGATCAATGACCTATCCCGCGTGAAATCAAAATCGCCTGGAGTTTCGTCGCATCGCTCCCATGTTTGATCAGAATATTCCCTTTGGGATGAGTACATGTGACCCTTAGTTGCTTAACGTAAACTTAGGAGCAGTCCATACTTTGTGCTGGGATTTAATTAATTCTCCACATATAAAACATGATTAGGCGATCTTTATTTTATGCTTCCATGCAAAGCGTGGGTGGAGTTCCCATTAAATCGGCCATTAGGTGACCAAACCCGGGTATCGGAACAAGTAGTGTTGCAAATTCTTCTCCGATTTAACCTAGTTCGACAGTTTTGCGTTCACTAATTCTTAAACAGCACATAAACTATACTTGTTAAGTTAGATAATCTAATTTTTATCTGCAATGTTCATTAGGGTAGAGAAGGCAAGACCATGATTACTTGCTCACATCTCTTGCAAAGAAATATTCCCGGAACTTCTTCGCTATTCGGGATCTGAACGCACCACGTATGTTGCCAGACTTCGCACACGGCACACGCGATCATTCGCTCGCCGTCATCTTCCTTGGTGCCGCAAGCACAATCTACCACGCGGCCACCGTCCGCACTACATTCGTACACGTCCCGCGCGGTCGATCCTTGATCTCGAACGCTACCTTCGAGTACGAGCCTGCGTCCCACTTCCACCAGCCCGAAGACCGTCTCCAAACCGCTAGTGTTCAGATTGACGATGGATTCGGCGACGAAGCTCTTTAGTCCCCAATACAGTTCCCGAAAAGTCCGTTCCACCTTGACCTTTAGCTCGTTCACAGTGGCATTTTCTTTCAGTACGATGCATTCATAGGGCGGCATCAGCTTAGTCTTCCATTCGCAACGGACATAGTCTCTCAACAGAACCGTGCAGAATAGTTTGAACTTACCTCCCAAGCCAAGCTCCAATTTGGATGGCAAATCTCCATTGTATTCTTTGATAAGGTATCTGGAGTCCAAGATGATCCTCGCCATGAGTGATACGTTGTCGCTAATGTGGGTATGGCTGCCTAGCTCGTGCTCTTTGAAGGTGTGCTTGTAAACACAAAACATGTCCTTCATGAGTTGAGCCCTCGTGATCTTGGATCCAGTCCTGAGATTCGAACTGCTCGCGACTGAACCTTCCGACTCTACGCTCGCTTTGGACACGTCCTCCAAGCAGTATTCTAGAACTTTTGTAACAGGGTTCAAACTCCGACGAACCAAGTATTTCCCCACGACGTGGTTCCCGAGCGATTTCAGAACGAAGTCCAACAGCCCCGTGTCGCCGATGTACGCACGGGCGGCATCCCTCACTTCTTGCCTCGAAATCCACCTGAACTCGGCTCTCTTTAGGACCTCGATGATCACTCGGGTCGCCATCTCGACTCGCTTCGGCGACCATCTGCATGCGGTCTCCAGGAGGAAACTCTGACTGTAATACGAATCGATGAAGTTCGATTTTGGAACGCGGGTCATGAGCTCCAACATGAAATGGAAGAGGTCGCCGAGGCTGACCAAGGTGCGGTCCGACAGTGATTGATACCTCGAGAAGATCAATAGCACGTCGTGGCTGGAGTTTCCCAAGTGATGGACAAGTAGAGTTAAGGGCATGCCTTGAATGGCTTCTATGGCTTTCTTGTACATGGGAAGAGTAACGCCGAAGCTTCCTCGGCAAAACCGGTAACCCCAGCGACCGAACCATGGCTCGCCATAAGCTAATCCATGAAGCAACCTCAGCTCCATGCCTCTTTTATAGGAAACGTCATTCAAACTCACTTTCCTACCAAACATGAGAGAACAAAAGTGTTCATGCCATCGCTTGATAGTTGCTCGGTTATTTGCTTATCAAACAAACGTTTGTAGGAGGAAACATTGCAACATTAGAAGAAAGTTCTTTGTTAGATGTTCATGGGTCGAATTTTTTGGACATAGATTGTACTATGGTTAAGTGCTGCAATAAGTAGGCATCTGATGGAGCAATAGCTTGAAGGAAATGAAAAGATAAACGAGCCGCGACAATCTGTACATATTTGGGACTAGCAATTCCCATCCATCAAAGATTTGCTTTGAATAAGAGACGTGCGCGTAAGAGCATTCATAACAAGAGTTCAGTTGCAAAATGAACTTTGAAGGATTTCCAATTTTTACTAGAGGTTTCGAATTTTAGTGTCTTTAGCATTTGTCTTTTATTTAATGGTGCTTGCATGCATCTGTGCGCATCTATACCTAAATGGACTTAATTACTATTCACAGGAAAGGACTAGATCTGCAGATTGATAAAAGTCGCATTTAAAATCCTTTCGTTTTAAAGAAAAGCAAGTTGAATAATTTTTTTTGAATGTGTAAAGACTCTTAGTTTTCTTTTCAATTTGCGAGGAAAGGAAGAACATAAGATGTGCTTCATATAATGAGACCTCATTACATTGAGTGCATATATACACACCAATTCACATGATTTTCTAGTATTGAAAGGAATAGATAATCAATAGGCAAACCTTGCTTTTAAACCAGTACATAATCGATCCCAAAAGTCCATGATCTGGAAGCCGGGCAAGTCCGAACCTGATTCCAATCCGTTAATGCACATCAAATGTCCGAACCCGTTCGAGTGGAAGACACCGTGCATGGTGTGGCCGTGTGCTTCCACTAAGTTTAATTTAACTTTCACTGGATTTGCATCAACCGAATCACCGTTGAAGATCAAAGAAGCAGGTGTTATGTCCTTGGAAAGCAAGAAGAAGTGGTACTTCTTGTTGCAAATTAGATGTTGACCCCAGCCTGAACCGCAAGTGTATCAGTAGCAAATATATAAGTATATAGATATACGATATCATCAAGTGATGACAATAAACACAGAACTAACTCGACAAAATTACACATGCAAAGGGAAAAAAATATTATGATTTGCATCCTTTGATGATGTATATGTCATTTAAGATTTATTCTTGTAAATATGGCATCCAATTATTACTGATTATGCTTGCATCATAGGTTATGAATTGTTAATTTTTTCCCTACAGGATCATGTGTTTCTGTAATTCTGTTGAGATCAACAAATACAACTGGATTCATATCCATGTTGAGATGAGAGATTATAAGATTCAATTGGTCCTTGGTGATCGGCCGTACGAAATGAACAAAAGAAAGGACCCACCCATGCTCAAGTTTGATATCGTTGGAGCGGACAAAAGGTTAAGCTAAGGTAATTGCAATCTTAACTCTAAAGAAACCAAATATTCTCTACATACAAGACGTAAACTTAAGAGAAATATTGAGTGCATTAGATGCACTAATATTTAATAAGTCAAACCCATAGATTATGTGGGTCTCATATGGAGTTCATTATTGAGGTAAATTCTATGATTTTTCTGAACTTAGGAGGTTTCCAAAATTTTCGTCCACTCATTCTCGTTTAGTCGCATTTTCTGGAATGTATGAAACCAAAATAGAGTTTTTAAGGGCATTACCTACGTATAAGCAGTGCTTGCAGTGACGACTGAGTGAAGCCTCAATTGGCTCTTCAATCACGTAAAGCAAGACATGAAGAGGTGGTTGGCGATTGATCTCGAGCTCAAACGACCAGCATGGCACCCCAATGCACGAGCTACTCTCAGGTTGCCCTAATTCAAGCAGTGCCTTCACATTCTCGAGAAACGACCCGTCAAACTCGATTGGATACCCGTTTTCTCCGAATGTCTTGAAACTAAAAACCCTCTCTCCCCTCTTCCTCTTCTTGCATGCCGTCAAGTCCAAATGAGACATGTTGAGGAGAGAGGCATGTGGAAATCGGCTGAAGTTCCTTGAATACTGTAGAGGCAAACGAGGAGGAGGGATGCTAACATATAGTCTGTCGTTTCTGTTCACACGCAAAGTGCCTAGATATTAAAAATGTGGAGGTGACCCAGATGAGGCAATGACTTAACCGAGTAAGAACTCCATCACTACTCGCATGATTAATCAGAATATGATTCCTCTTGCAAATCTATCGCGACCTCACATGGAATGACTGGTCTCCCGACCTCTTTTAAACAGAAATTAAAGGCTCCATGCTTGTGACTTATCGATATGCCTAAGTTAACCACTAGAGCATGACTTTGATCCTCCGCCAAAGTCTACGCTCCACCGGAGCCAAGTTGGTTTTAACTAAAGTGGAAATAAGAGAAATGCAACATGTCCCGGCCAACTACTACCTTGAGAGATCAATTCATCTATCCAAGAATTGCCCGGCCTTCTTGTGAGAAGCGAACTTGCTTCTTTGTATTTGGCATATTTAAGAAGTGGGTTACGGAGAGGGGCACAACAACTTCAACATTTGTAGATTAGTTCAACACAAGAATTAAAATACAAAACGAAAAGAAAAAAACCACAAAACTTCTGCATCCCAAATTTATCCCTCTAGATAATTAACATACAAGCAGTAGATTCAATATCCCAAATTTATCCATGTCTCCCTACAAATATGTAGAAAATGTCCCGACATTATTGAAAAATCACACACCCACCCGCAAAACCCCTAACCTACCTACCCCCCCCCCCCCCCTCTCTCTCTCTCTCTCTCTCTCGTGTGAGGATTTTAGAATAATTAAATAATAAATTATATATATTTTTATATTTTATATTTTTAGAATAGTTAAGAATAGTCCCAAAAAAAATCTCACTGAGGCAGTTAATCCGTCGGATGGCAGCCATGGACCTTATTGGTTGGGACACATCATGTCAACTGGCTTTTGATGTGATGGCCTAAGATAAGGAATCTCTGATCTAGGGTATATATATATATAGAGAGAGAGAGAGAGAGAGAGAGGCAAATGCAAAGGCGGAGAGGGAGGCTGAGTACTGGGGCTTGGCAAGGCGGTGGCTGCAACGCTGGGAGTGTTATCAAGTAGCCTATGATTTGGTCGCTGCATCAAGGTGGGGACGATGATGCACAAGGAAGAGGTGGCGGCTCGCATGGAGGAGGAAAAGGAACTCGGGGGACAAGAAAGAAGGAAGAAGAGGACGAAAGGAGGAAGGAAGAGGAGAAATGGAGGAAGGAAAAGTAAAGAAAGAAAAACTGGAAAAAAAAACAAAAACAAAAAGATGAGAAATCATTTCAGCCGTTAAATTTGACTGGGTCTGCATTATTCTCTCGGGTAAATTTAAGATGTAACTTCACCTGTGCCGCCTCATTCAAAGGATTCCGATTCGTGCTTTAGAAAAATACACTGGGTTTTGAACGAGTGAAAAAGTAGACATCATGTTCCCATTTTATTCTATTTCCCTGAAAATTTTCTAGCTAATTCTATCCCGAGCCATATAATTTGAGGAAATAAAATTGGTATTATAATAACGTACAAAAGAGTTGGAAACAAAATTATGGTTGGAAACAAAATTATGTAGTTTGGCGCTTCCTTAAATGTGTTTTGTTTTGAGCTAAACTTGAACAGAGGAAAAACTCAAGGCGAGCCTATAAAAAATTGTAGGCCAAGCAATCAGTCTCAATGTCAAAGCCCGAGAAGATAATAGGGTGGGTTGAGCTCCAGTCGTCCTCGAGTTTGTCACTTCATTCATGCCATTATTTATTTCTAATTCTAAGTATGTAAAAGGACATTCATGTCGTAGTAAATTCATTTCTCTTAGCATTTGACTAAATTAAGGAACGATATTTAGATTAATACAAGTATATGTATCTATTGATAAATTTATGTCCTTGCTAAATATCCTAATTAAAACACTTAGACCTGAAAGAGTTTAAATTTATTTTTGGACCCAACTCTTAATGAGTTTTCACTTTTACTATAATGAACATTATGAGGTAAAATTTACTTAAATGGAATAGATTGGAATGAAAAGAAATTCTTGAAAAAGATTGAAATGAAAAGAAATTCTAAAACCAAGGTAAAAATAGAATTATAAAAACTTGTGAATAATATAAAAGGAATAATTTGAAATTGTTGTAGGAAATTGATCTATTAGATTGAACTCATGTCCAATGATGAGATTGCATGTCGGGTCAAAAAAATTTGAAAATTATTAATTTTTCCTTTCTTGATAGCTTGAAACTTTTAGAAAAGACCTTTTCGAAGTTAAACGTTTTCATATTTGATGATGCTAAATCTATGAGTTCTCTTTTATTGAGCAAAATGAGTTTCCACAAGAATCTCTTGAAATCTTTCCGTGGTACTCTGAAATTGCCTCAAATTCTCTCCTCCTTTTTCCTTCGTGTTTTCCAGCTCTGCTTACGGTTTGGTGCACTTGTTGGCAGCCAAAGCCAGATCAACCCTTTTCGACGAATGCCCAAAACTCTTGCTCCCTCCCAAATATAGTTAGTTCGCAAGAAAATTGTCGCTCCCGTCTCATTCTACTGCTGATTCCCATTATCCTGATGGAAATTTCAACTGGACCATCATGTCTATTGTTAAGGTGCAATGTCCTGCTTATCACAACTTTCAATTGTTAAAATCTCAACCGGTCATCTTCTTCCAGTCCATATGGGTAATGGGTTAGTGCTCATCGACCTCTTCATGGCGATCCACCAACATATATTTGTTTGGTTCGAGTGACACCTGCTTTCTTGGCGTGTTACTCTGTGTTCTTGACAATGACCTTCACCTGTTTGAGTGAATGCCGCAACCAAGGGTCCAGTCGCCCTTTCATTGAATAGAGGAATTCGTGGAATTTAATCTTTCACTACCCGATCTGGATAAGTACATGACTTGGATGTACATAGGCACTCAACGTTGATCATCAGATTGGAATTGCTGTGAATTCGATACATAAAGATCTTATCTTAATTCTTAACATATGAATAAAACATACAGGCGCTATCTTCTTACCATAAACAATAAGAAAGAGAAACATTAACAGTTCATGATGTTTCAGGTGCTGTTGCTGCTTACGGTTGTGGAGCCAGGCACAAGCTCTCTCAACATGGCCACTACCTGCAACATGGTTGGCCTCCTGGAAGGGAAATCATCCACACACTGCAGCGTTATCTCCATGTATCTCACCATCTCCTTCACTACTTCTGCTTCCGCTTCTGCTTCTGCTTCCGCTTCCTCCTGCACTTTGGTTGTTGATAGCATTGCCGGGTCTATGACTTCCATCTGCTTCCCTTCTCTCACCTTCATCTTCACCCACCCCACCAAGTTGGTGTCCCCAAAATCCTCCTTGTCGGTAGGGCGCTTTCCGGTCAATAGTTCCAAGAGGACGACGCCCAAGGAATACACATCTCCTTTTGCTGTGCATCGGAAGCTTTGGTAGTACTCCGGTGGGACATAACCTGGTGTACCGGCTAGCGTGCTTACACTTAGATGCGTGTCGAGAGCACTTATAAGCCGGGCCATTCCGAAATCAGAAACTCTTGCTTCCATATCATGGTCCAGCAATACATTGCTTGATTTCATGTCCCGGTGTATGATGTGGGGGATGCAGTTATGGTGGAGGAAGCACAGTCCTTTCGCTGCCCCTCGCGCTATCTTTTTCCTTTCCTCCCATGTAAGTATTCTCCGATCTTGAGTTTTGACTCTCCCGTGGAGCATCTCTTCAAGGCTACCGTATTCCATAAACTCGTATACTAATAGCCTCTCCTCTCCCACCTTGCAGTAACCCAACAGAGGCACTAGATTTTTGTGATTGATTTTCCCCAATGTCTCCATCTCAGCCATGAATTCTCTGTCGCCCTGGTAACTCAATCTTATGAGTTTTTTTATCGCAACATTTGAGCCATCTTTCAATGTAGCCTTGAACACTTCGCCGAACCCACCGCAACCGATGAGGCTTTCTGCTGAGAAGCCATTAGTGGCTTCGATTAGCTGGGAGAATTTCAGCTTCCTCAGCTGCCTCTGGAAGGTTGCGACATTGATGCTCAGTGGCTCTTTCTCCTTGTCAATTTTCCACGTTGTGGCTGCATGTGCTGCTTGTAAGCTTTTCAGCATCTTCATTTCCTCTGCCTCTTTTCTTCTTGAACGCATTGCTATCCCCCATACAGTCAAAATACAGATGGAAGCAATGGAAAGTAGAATTCCGAGGACGATGCTATTAGCCCATGATGCAGTCCCTGGCTTTGCTCTTCCTTTCGTGTCCATGGCCACGTCTGGGTTTGTTTCTGGTTCGTTATTCCGACATTCGGGTAACGGAACCCCACAAAGTCCTGGATTGTGTTCGTACTGGCTAGCAGGAAGTGTACTTAGTTGCCCTCTCTGTGGGATTTGCCCTGTCAAATCATTGTAGGAGAGATCTATCTGGACCAGGAAAGATAAGTTTGAGAAGGAATCTGGAATTTGGCCTTGCAGTCGATTGTGTGATGCTTCGAACACCCCTAAATCCTTTAGTCTGCCAAGCGATGAAGGGATTTCTCCAGATAGCTGATTGTATGATAACTCGAGAACCTGCAGAGCTACCATGTCCCCAAACTCTTCTGGGATCTTCCCTCGGAGCTGGTTGTCAGAAAGGTCCAAGTATTCCACTGTCTGGTATGTTGTGAACTTGCTAAGGATTGGACCTGAGTACATTCTTGCGAAGTTACAAGTTCTCAATGACGGCACTTGCAACAACCTTTCAGGTCTAATCCCGGCGAATTCCAACAGACCTCCCACACCTTTGCATGTATTGCCCACATTTCTTACGAACACAAGGGTGTTTCCAGAAGGAATACCAGCCGGTCCTTTTGCTCCAAGCTGCCTCCCCAGTCGCGGCGGTATTTCTCCTGTTAATTTGTTGCTGCTCAAGTCTAACCACATCAAGCTACTGCAATTTCCCAGCTCCCATGGGATCTGACCGCTCAAACTGTTATTCCCCAGCTGCAGTACAGCCAATCTTGACAAAAGCATGACCTCACGTGGGACTTCACCAGTCAGTTCATTGCTTGTGAGCGATATCCATTCAAGATTGCTGCAGTTGAACAGCTCTGTTGGAATTTCACCCTTAAGATGATTATTGTTAAGGATGAGATTCTTCAAGTTCCTACATTTTCCTAATTCTGGTGGGATTTCGCCTTCCAGGCCATTGAACCATGCGATTAGCTGCTCCAGATTCTCAAGCATCCCAATCTCTGCTGGAATTGGGCCAACTAGATAGTTCAAGCTGAAATCAATCTTCTTGAGTTGTGAGCATTGAGATAATTGAGGTGGGATATTTCCAGTGATGAGATTGTCTGGAGCTCTTAGCTCCTCAAGCAAGGCAGCTCCAAGACATAAATCGGGTGGTATGATACCTGAAAACTGGTTGGAACTGAAATCTATGATTCTCAGCTTTTTGCAATATGAGAGGGAAGCTGGAAATGGCCCTGAGATGGTGTTGTTGCTCAGTAGCAAACTCTCCAGGGAACCAAGATTCCGAAGGATAGAATCTGGAAAGGGGCCTGATATGTTGTTGGTAGACAAATCAATGCTCTGCAACCATGAACATGATGAGAAAGACAATGGAATTGGCCCCGAGATGTTGTTAAAGGAAAGCGTGAGCTCGATTAGCGAGTTGCATGCAGTTCCCAGCTCATCAGGAATCCACCCCGTAAGATGGTTGTGAGAGAGATCGAGTTTTTGCAAACTAGCAAGTCGCCCAAATGAGTGGGGAATCTCTCCAGTGAAAATGTTATTTGCTAAATTCAATGTGTGGAGGCTGGTGCAGTTTGAAAAGGAGGTTGGAATGGACTCGTTGAGCTGGTTGTTGGAAAGATCAAGTTGCAATAGAGAACAAGAATTCTCGATCTTCAGTCCTGAAATTGACCCGCTTAGATTATTATAAGACAGGTCGAGAACCTGAAGCTTATCAGCATTCATAAAGAAATTCTCAGGCAACGAGCTTTTTAGATTATTGAGAGCTAGATTGACATCGACAAGATTGGGGCACTTGGAAAAGAAATTCTCAGGGACCGGGCCAAGGAGGCCTGCATAAGAAAGGTCAAGATGTTTCAAACCATAGGGGAGTTGAAGCAAGGAAGTTGAATTGATGGTGAACGAGTTTGATGACAGATTGAGTACAGTTAACATGTCTAAAGAACTCAAAGGGTCGAAAGACATGGTCGCTTCAAGACTTTGGCCGTGAAGATCGAGTTGAGTGACCCTCCCTGAGTAACATGTGACTCCATACCAAGCGCAGAGATCCTGATCGAGCTGCCACCCAGATAGCACTCCACTCGGGTCCTTCTGGATCATTTTCTTGAACAGGATCAGGGCTTCCGCATCCGTTTTCCTGGAGGAAGCACTCTGTTCGGCTGCAGAAACAGAGACAAGCCCTATGACGATGAAACATACATGGTAGATTAGATGAATTGGGTTGGTCTCCATTGTAGAAACAACTCTTCTGGAACACATTGAAAGAAGGAGAGGGAGAGTGGCAGAGAAAGCAATGTTGGGTTCTCCGAGAGAGAGAGAGAGAGAGAGAGAGAGAGAGAAGGAGAGGGGAGAGGGGGGGGGGGGGGTTAAGAATGATGATACTTTGTTGGTGCAAAGCAGAGGAGGGAAGCTTTAGGAAAAGAAAGGCTTAAGAACCCTTTCTTTCCTCCTTATATTTTTTGCAAATGCAAAAGAAGGGAACGTGCAGAGGAATAAGAAAAAATACTGGGGTTGAAATCTGGTGGGGGATATGTACTGGGAGAGGGAGAGAGAGAGAGAGAGAGAGAGAGAGAGAGAGAGAGAGAAATTTGAGTGAGGAGATCAATCTTGGTCTGATTTTTGGTCAAAAGGTTTGGTGGGCTCCGCAGACAAAGCCTTTTATTCAAGGATCCGTGCCTTCAGGGCTAAACCGAAAGTATGTGGCAGCTTGTAGTGCTTGATCCAAGACTCAAAAAGAGTTATACTCAGTCGGTGTCCTGTCAGCGAGCGTGAGAATGTCTTTCTTTTGTGGGTCTAATCTACCAAGGCGTGAGCGTAAGTGACTGAGCGAAGAGGGAATAAGAATGGGATGCTAGCTACTTCGTGCTCGCCTTTATGCTACAGTGGTCCTCCCCAACTCATATGGAGGAATGAGTTTGTCTCTGATTGGAGACATCAGTCATGCTCGTATACGACAATCCTTCAGCAAAAGCAAAAGGGCCTCTCCATGAAAACGAATATATAGTTAAGAGGGTCATACAACTACTGTGTAGGACAGGGTGGAGAGTGCTGAGGTTTGATTATTATCGGTTCCACGTGAGGATCAACTTTAATTTTGCGATCAGATCATGAACCGATCCACTAGAGACATATGATACTTCCTCAAGCTAGGGCACTGTTGGAGATTATTGGTGAGGGAGATGATGCTTACGGCTGTGGAGCGGAGCCCACATGTTGAAATTGGAGGGGGAATCAATGATCATGGAGTTCAATCAGTAAATCTGAAGCTGGATTGTTTGTCCACTGAAAATTAAAGTGGGAAAAGGTGGTGAAAAAACTAATGGAGAAGAGAATAATAATTATTATAATAATAATGTATTTGGAGGAAAAGGCCCACAAGGAGGAACACCATCAATGAGCTCTGTTGTTAATGGGATGGGGGGTGATGATGCCTCCTCAAATGCTGCCTTTTCCTCTCTGCTCTTGCTCTAAAAGAACTCTTTGGTTCATCCCTATCTTTAAATCTTGACGTTAAAGTTTTCACTTTATAGCTGGTTTTTGGGTCCACCTCCGTTTTTCTTTCTGGGAAACCTCCGATGGAACTCATTGCCTTCTTTGGATATTAACGTTGTAACTCTTTGAATGGTAAATGAACAAGCACAATATATCGGTTTGCAAAGTAAAGTCATCCACTTCATGAACTATTTACTTAAGAAGCTTAGCAAAGAAGATTTGAGCCCGAAATCATCAAAATGAGTCATTTCGATGATGTCTACGGATTGTGCTTAATTTGGGATGAATTGTTAAGAATAGATAGACCAAATTATATTGTCACATCCCTTCTAAATAATTGTTGAACAAGGTTGCCATGTTCATTATCAATCTCACAACTACATTAACTATAGTAGTGGTGTGGGAAAATAACACAAATACTTTCTAGATTTTAGCCCAACATGCAATATCATTTTTGAACTTTTAATTTGTTCAACGTGGTACTAAAACTATTATTAAATATTACTTTTTCTTTGGTAAGGCTTCTTAAATATTAATTTAGTCTCTAAATTTTCTAATTATTCAATCTAGTCTCTCAAATTTCCATGACAAAGCCAGAAGTTTCTCATAATTAAATTATTGCCTGGATTTGAAATATATCTTGATTTTAATCTATTTCGTAAATCGACAAAAGTACGGCTATCTTTTCATTACTTTTTTTACCTACGGCTATCTTTTCATTACTTTTTAACCTTTTTGGTCTTTAAAAATATTTTGATAATTCCATTTAATAATATTTTAACTTATGATCTCTACAGTAGTAAAAGTAAAACCTTATTAGGAGTTGTATCGATTGACATTCTTGCTATATAAATTTCTAATTACAAATTTAATTAAATTTAATTAAGAAAATACGAAAGACAACAACTCGAAAATTTTATCTATATAAAAAAATTAGGAACAATATTTTGATTAATATAAGTTCGACAAATGTATAGATAGATTGGTATCAATATTAGATATACTTACAAAAACACTAATTTTTAAAAATTAAAGGACTATGAATCCAATAAAACTCTAAATGAGGTTGTATTTTTGCTGTTATAATGATCATAAGTTAAAACATACTTGAATGGAACTATAGTAATATTTATAAAGCGAAAGATGTAATAGATAGGTAGCATACTTTTTTTTTTCTTTTTTTTTTAGGGAATTGATTTGAAATGATAGGTGTGTTTGCTTCAAGGAAAATTCCATGGTAAGGGAAAATACTTTCTATGAAATCATTTTTGAGGAAAGTGGATAATTGTCCTTTGTTTGGTGATATGTGACGAAAAATGTTTTATAGTGTTTGGACCTCCATTGGAAAGTTATATTAATCTCATGAGTTTTTCTCATGAAAAAAAAAATCGAATTTTTTAAAAAAATTATTTTATTTTATCTTTATCTCTTTTTATTCTTCCCCTTCGCTAGTCATCGAGCTCGGCAACTACTTGTTATTGGTCACAAGCATGAGTTGGTGAACTCAAGCCTTACTTTTGGGCAGTCACCAATGTCGTCGATGTTGCCAGCCTTTGCCGTGGCTAGCGATTGACGACTAGCTGAAGAAGGAGGAAAATGAAAAAAAAAAAAAAGGAAAAAAATTAAAATATTCAACATAAACAATTCCATAAAGTGTTTTCATCTCTTTAGATTTAGGGATTTACTTTCCTAAATGTATGCATTAATATTTTCACTGAGCAAAAAGTGTTTTCAGTTGATTAGTCAATTTCTGCAAACCAAGCAAGTGAAAGTTTAGAATATCAATTCCTAAAAAATACTTTCCTCCGACCAAATGCACTCAAAATGATACTTTAAAATCTAGATGATAGTATAATTATGAAAACTCTTGAATAATATCGAATAACCGATCTGACTTTGTTATGAAAAAATTGAGGGATTAGATTGAACAAATTGAAAAATTATGGACTAAATTGAACATCTAAAAATAATTCAAGAATCACATTTAATGAATTTAAAGGTTAATGATAACGTTGAATATCGAGTCAAAGTTTAAAGATTATTTGTGTCATTCTTTCTAACAATATTATGAAGATCAAGTATTCTTTATCTTCTGTTAAGAAAAGAAAAGAGGAGTTGCTTGAGAACGGTGTAAAAAAGATCAAATATAACTCTCCAGCGGAAGAAAATGATCAAATATGCGCTTGTACAGTCACGTAAATTTCATGGAAATTAACATTAAATTCACTGCTTTGCCAACTGCAATTCAGAGCGTCGTATCACTGAAGCTTCTCAGAATTCTTTGCCGGCTATCCACAGTTTAGATGCGCCTTGAGTTGGATTTACAAAAAGCAAACGATCAAATTGGATTGTTCACGTCTAGTTTCTTGGCAATATCGTCGGATGATCAATTGGAACAAAGTACTCGACTGACGATGCTAACGTTATCGAGGAACATACCGACAGCACTTGAGGATCTTTGCAGTTTAGTTGAACAAAAAAACATTCGGCCGAAGCATTGTCATGAACCTAAAGAAAATCACGAAAGTTCTGTTAAAAGGAGGAAAAAACCGCGGTGCAAATAGGCAAGCTACACGTGCAACAAAAGGCGCGAACTAATTCGTGCTTACATTTGTGTCCTTCCGATTTCTTAAAATACAAGAATGGGAAACTTTTGACTTCAACTTTAGCATCTCTCTGAATGATAAAGCAAAGGAGGAGAGGAGAGGAGAGGAGCGGTGAGAGATATATGAAATGGTTGTTTACCTGCGCACTAATTGAGGTCATAAGTTTCGCAATTATTCTTGTAACGATCTGCCGTTTGACATGGGCCAAGCCCGTTAATTTTCTATTATTATGCATGTTTGGTGACTTCGATATTTGAAATCTCGATTTCCATAATTTTTGTAGTTGTTCATGATGTCATTTAAATAAGTGAAATCATTTCGACGTGTTCAACTTGTCTTCGACTACACTCGTTATATGTCAGAAAAAATAAATCTGGGACTCCTGTTTTTAGGCAAACGACTTAAACCTCGGTATTCGAATGGCAAATGAAGGTGATGTGGTGGGTTTTCGAATCGATCAATCATTTTGTGCTTCAAAGAGGAATCTCATTCCCCATGGGTATTCGTGCGATCCAAATCGACTTGGCCTTGTTCACGACATCGACGATTCCCCCAGATTTTTCTCGCTCATTTGCGGAAAAGAGACAAAGAGGATGATTGCAAAACCCGCACTGATTGGGGGCCTCCTCTTATCATGGTGGTGGATTGAACTTTGACCACAACAAAAGTCGTTGCCATCATTCGTTTCGCGTAAG
This sequence comes from Eucalyptus camaldulensis, assembly GCA_019915185.1. Taxonomy (NCBI): domain Eukaryota; kingdom Viridiplantae; phylum Streptophyta; class Magnoliopsida; order Myrtales; family Myrtaceae; genus Eucalyptus; species Eucalyptus camaldulensis. The sequence continues at coordinate 12,745,857 of JAHSVA010000003.1, forward strand.
CTTACTTTTCACCATGATGGCCCGGGCTGCCCCCTTTCTATGATAGTCGAGACCCAGATAGAGATTTTACATAGTTTCCTCGTCTTGAACATTAAAAAAAAAAAAAAGTTATTGCACCAACAAGTTTAGTATGATGTGACAACCGCATTCGGTGAAAGACAAATTAGAAGAGGTGCTAGTGATGGTTGAAGATAAATCAAACCCCAATTGGAATCAACATGGTATCTTTTGGGCCAAAACTATTATGTCTTATTTATTAATATTTCAGCAAATTTAAAACCCTACATTTTCCTATTGCAAATAAGCGAGAAAAAAGTGAAGGAAAATGTGCTCCAAAAGCAGACACCACCATCTTTTGTCCGAGTTTTTGGTACTTTGCAAAGATGCCAAGTTTAAATATGTCTTAATAAATTTGGGAGTTAAGTACAATTTTAAACCACTATTTTTCCATCATATATGCAATTTGGACTCTTAGCTTTCAAAAAATCAAGTTCTCTATTTGTTTCGCTTAATTTGTTCAATCAAATCAAGTTTGTTGGCTAATCCCCATTACAACACTGTTAAATTAATGACATGAAAGTGTTGATGTGGAACATGATGGACGTGTTGTCTATTATGTCACCCAATAAGCACCACATTAGCAAACACCAAGAACACAGAAAAAAAGAAAAAGAAAAGAAGGGAGAGGACCTACAAGGTAAGAGAGGAAAGTGGGGCAGTGAGGGAGAGAAGGAGAGAGAGATAGCTTGATCAACGAGCATCTAGCAACCCCTATCACACTCAAGCAAGGTGCCGAGGACATTGGACCTTACACATAAGATCGCACACCCGCTAAGGGATGTAAGACAAGCGGTAAAGCCCCAATGACCGTTGGCAAGGGTCACTTGCTCCTGCAAGAGTTAGGCACACATTATCAAAAGGGGTAATACCCCTAGTTGCCCCCTCCCCCCTCCCCCCTTCTCTTTCTCGATGCGCCTCTCTCGCTAATTGTAATAGTAATTGATGCTAATTGTAATAGTAATTGATGGAAGGACTAGAATGGATAAAGTGAAGGAGGTAGAGGATTTGGTTGTATAAAAATAAATTTAGAGGACCATATTGCACAAGCAGTAAAATTTAGAGGACCAAAACTGTTTTCATCCCTGAAGATGAAAGAATCAGATTCTGAACTTTTCATATTGCATTGGTCCTAACTTTTAAACCTCTATTTTCAAAACTTGATATAGTCTAAAGCCTTTATGCTTCAAAATATCCTTTGTCGAGCCTTTGCATTTTTATCTACCGGTCAATTGTCCAAAGACAATGGAGTAGATCAAATGGCGAAAAGATTCTTATCCACATTTTTTGGCCGCGTGAGTTTCCCATTGTTTTCGTAAAGGCAAAATCCTATGATTAACTTTTGCAGATTTTTATTCCATGAATTTGGAGAAATGCGAAAGACCGAAAGAAGGGGTGCGACTTTTGAGGCTAAGGAGGAATAAAACGGTGTGACCAAATTGCCGTCCACGGCACGCCTATAGGCCCGTCTAATATCACACCCTACTTATTGCAGCATTTTCTGCTTATTCCAAATGATTGGTTATGACCCCGAGAACAACAATACCTGCAACTTTTTTGTCCATCAAATTCCGTATTTCCCATCTTTCTTTCTTTCCATTTTGCATAGTTAGAGGCGTCAACGATCTGATTCGATTCAGGTATTTTTGACATCCCTACAAAGCAAATTTTTATCTTAACATGGAGTCATTCGTTGCAATGACAAAGGAAGCATTTAGATGAAGGAGTGGAATTTGTTTTAACTTACTTGACTCAGTAATTCGATACATTTTTCTTACTATTGCAAGCAAGAAAGAATGATGTGTAAGATATATTAGTATAAAATGGCAAAATCTCAAATGCCATTCTTTTGCTAAGATGAAAGATTCCATAGTATTTACTACGCTAAAGTGAATTTTTCGAATTAGTTTTAGATAGTGAGTATTTTAAGTATGCTTTATGAAATTTGATTTTCTTTGAACACGCTAAAATTTTTATTTTATCAAAGGTCGTGATTATTTCTTACTTTAGTGTATTTATAGAATGACAATATTCAGAAAAGAACGTTTTCTTACCCAAAAGTAAATAATTTTTTTTTGTAGAGTAGTATAAAGAAAGATAAGTTATAAGGTAATTAAAGAAAAGGGAAAGGAAGCTGGTATTAGTAGTCGCTGGAACTCTATTTAAGGTCTTTTAAGGGTAAATTGAGGTAACTAACTTGTAAAGATATGAAACATTTTCAAGTATTAAAGTCTAGAAGATTAGAATGAATATGAGAAATCCTGACGCCATTGGCTCAAGCATTTGCCACTTAATCATCTACTTATTCCATCCACCAAAATCTGAAAAGAGCAAAAGCCGTCATACACGAGGGTGCATGATGGCTAGTTTATTTTAAGTCAAACAATTCACATTGAAACACCTCCCTATTACACTGCTAAAGGAAGGGTGAACACATCAAGGTTCAACAATCTTAGAACAACTCATTCGAAACATCTCAAGTTGAATGAACTTATTGGAGAAATTGATAATTCTTGATTAAATCTCCTCATCCCAAAACTCTTCGGGAGACTTGTAAGGACCATCTGGGGATATAAATTCAAGTCCGGGGAATCCTTTCTTTTGTGGGATCTGACGAATTTTGTCTAGCTCTTCAACGCTCAAGCTCCAGTCGAATATGTCAAGGTTCTCTTTCATCCTCTCTATCTTGAAGCTTTTCACTAGCACACTGACTCCTTGTTCATGCACCCACCTTAGACAAATCTTCATGCAAACCAATGATATTGTCAAAATATGAAGTTGACCATTTATATGAAACCCATTCACGTACGTAGGGAGAAAAGAGTAAACATGCTTCCAATTTTAAGGAACAGTTATGTGCTGCATAGAAAGTGAGTACGAGGGATGGTGAGGATAACTTTAATTCCTTGCTCCAAAGCAAAGTGATTGATACTCATATCTTACATAACCATAACTGATCGCCGCCTAGCTGCATTGATTATGGATTTAACAGGACCGAGTGTCTAAATTGATCATCCTCAATATTTGCACGCATAGCATCATCAAATTTCAGAAGGATAAACTGCATAGAAGATCGACAACAACCTGGGCAAGCGTCTTCCCTTTGGCTTTGGCAATCTCATGCAGCACCTCGCATTCCATCACTCTATTGGTCCCCCAAAACGATCCTTTGGCGCCTAAGGGAGAGTAGGCGGTGATGTGTATTCCCTTTTCCTTGCAGAATTCCCTAAGCTTCTGTTGCTGCCACAGAGGGTTCATCTCCACCTACACAATCAAATCACACCCATTCAAATCATAACAAAAACTCACACCCCCTTGTTGAAGTCTGAGGAATCACAACTCATCTGACTTAAGATTAAAACTAGCCACTTCGGGAGAAAAATGTTTTTGGTTATCGTATATTTCACATTGGTTCCTGTAAAAAGGTCACGATGATACTTAGCTGTTTTCTGTACCATAATGAATTTTGTCCACCAAATTACCCGTATAATCTCAGTGCCTCCACTTTCTTTTTTTTTTTGTTTTTGTTTTTCATGGTATGTTATAAGATTGCCTGCGGATGACGTTCTTGGGCAGATCTCATGTTACCAATCTTGACTTTATCATTAATTAGATGACTCTTTCATCATTCACTAGTTGGATTCTTTTGAGGGGCGGCCTAGGAGCCTGGGAGATTAGATTTAGGTTGATCTAGGATTACGGCCGGTACATCTTTTTTCAACACATAGAGAACTTCAACTATTGAGGGGTCATGCTCGCACATCTGTTGTGGAACGGCACGAAGACTGAAGGAACATAAAAAAGGAGCAATGCCAGACTTTCAATAAACGTGATTTTTGGAAAACATGTTCTCGGTAGTTTTTCTTTGTTGCTCGCACAAACAAGTTTTTTTTTTTCCTAGAGTAATTTTAAGAAAACATGAATTCCAAGGAGCCGACAATAAACTCACTTGGTTGACGGCAGGAGGAATCTCAGCGATGCTGAGTAACTTCTCAAGCTTTTTGCATGAGAAATTGCTCACTCCAATTTGTTTGGCCAAGCCCAGCTTGTGACACTCTTCCATGGCCTTCCATACACTGTCATAATCAAACGGAAGCAGATCCTCCTTCAACACTGGAAGCTTACACTCCCCTGGCTTCAAGGTCACCGGAAAATGCAACAGATACTGGTCAACATACTCGAGGCCGAGATTCCTACACTCAAAAACCAACCAGCGCCATGAAAATGAGTATAATGAAAACATATAAACATGGTACTATACGATTCATATATTTAACTGAAATTGTACTTGAGGGATCTCTGGAGCGCAGGGACGACGCGGTCACCGTGTGCATCGGTGCACCAGAGTTTCGTGGAGATGAACAGCTCCTCACGCGAGTTTATGAGGCCAAGTGGGCCTCAGCCACGGCTTTTCCGAGGGGCTCCTCGGATTGGTAAAGTGAGGCCGAGTCGAAGTGTCGAACACCCAATTGGATTGCGTCAAGAAGGCGTTCCTTCACATGCTCAGCGGAGCCAAATGGGTACTCGGCTGTTCCGAAGCCGAGAAGCGGGATCGCTTTGCCGTTTGTAGTGAGTTGAGTCTCGGGAATAATAATATTGGCCATATTTCTCTGTATATTTTTGCGATATAGAGGAGACCTAAACTTGAGGAATCAATCTTTCTTCATCCCTTAAATAGATCCCTGCTGTAACCGTGTCTCAATCGGCCTCGAACATTTGCACGTGAAGAATCCTTGCATTACGTAAAACTAAATGCACAATGAATGCATGGGAAGTGAGCGGCCACTAGAATATTGGCTTCTGTAATTGCGCGTGCATTTCAAAGTAAGTAATGCGAGGAACTTGCGCTGTGTAAATAAAATAATAAAAATGCAAGGGAAGAATCCTTGCATTATTTAAAACTAAATGTACGATGAATGCATGGGAAGTGAGTGGCCACTAGAATATTTGCTTCAGTAATTACGTGTCCATTTCAAAGTAATGCGAGGAACTTGCGCTGTGTGAATAGAATATACATGCATGTGAAGACTCCATGCATTATGTAAAACGAAATATACAATGAATGCATGTGAAATGAGAGGCCACTAGAATATTAGCTTCTATGATTACGTATGCATTTCAAAGTAAGCATTTACGTCAAACAAAACATACAATGCGAGGCACTTGCGCTGTGTAGAATAAAATACACATGCATGTCCTTGCATTATGTAAAATTAAATAAAACAATGAACGGATGTGAAGTGAGTTGCACTAGAATATTAGCTTCTATAATTACGTGTCCATTTCGAAGTAAGTAATTACATTAAACAAAACATACAACACGACGAAGTTGCGCTGTGTAAAATAAAATGCACATGCATGTGAAGAATCCTTGCGTTATGTAAAATTAAATATACAGTGAATGGATGTGAACTGAGTGGCCGCTAGAATTTTAGCTTCTATAATCGGAAAAAGTGCCAAAAAGTCCTAAACATTTTTCCTTTATGCCGATTTAGTCTTAAACATTTTTTTGGTGCCGAATTCAGTCTTAAACATTTTTACGTTGTGCCAATTTAGTCATTTCCGGTCAATTTTGGCCGGATTTTGTTGACTGAACGCTGGTCGACTGACGTGGCCTGATCGGCACTGACGTAGACAACTTTTAATAATATTTTAATATTTTTATTTTTTTTATTTTAATATTTTAAATATTTTTTTTTCTCTTTTTATCTTTTTCCTCCAACCGATTGCCGAGATCCGGTTATCGGCTAGAGGCAACGGCCAGCGAGGGCGAGGCCGTCCTCGCCGGCCACCTCGCGGGTGAGGCTCGCCCTCGCCGGATTTGGTGAGGGCCGGCGAGGTTGGCCTCACCCTCGTTGGCCGTCGCCTCTGGCGGTTGCTGGACCTCGGTGACCAGCTGGAGGAAAAAGACAAAAAGAAAAAAAGAAAAAAAAGGAAAAAATAAATATAAAAAGTAAAAAATATTAAAATATTATTAAAAGTTGTCTACGTTAGCGCTAATCAGGCTACGTCAGCTGGCCGGCATTCAATCAGCAAAATCCAGTCAAAATTGGCCGGAAATGACTACATTGATACAATGTAAAAAGATTTAGGATTGAATCAGCACCAAAAAAAGGTTTATGACTAAATCGGCACAAATGCAAAAAGTTTATGACTTTTTTGGCACTTTTCCCCATTTGAAGAATCCTTGCATTATGTAAAATTAAATATATAGTGAATGGATGTGAAATGAATGGCCGCTAGAAACAAGATATTCAATGTGAGGAACTTGCACTCTGTAATATAAAGTACACATGTAATTATATTGGCCATATTTCTCTTTATTTTTTTGCGATACTTAGGAGACCTAAACTTAAGGAATCAATCTTTCTTCATTCGCTACACTTAAGTTATAAGAAAGTTCTTTTTTTGGTTGAAAAGTTATAAGAAAGTTAAAAATGAAGAAAAGGGTGCTGGTATAGCTATTCAACATGAAATTTAAGGGGTTGAGCTCAATCAGCTCCTTCAACTTGGAAGGGCTTGGCGTATGGTCCAGTCTCAAGGTTTCAACAATTGGCCGTTTAAAATGGGCCATTGTTCAGCTAAACGAGATGCACGTACTCTCAAGTGTTCAGTTTAAAACGGAGCGATCGCCCAGCTGCACGGTTTCTTGTAGTCCAACGTTGAGTAGAGGGCAAAGGAGTAGGCGTGGATGGTGGGAGGTGGTTGTAATGAAGAAATGTACATGATATTTCGGGATAAGAATCAGCAACATCGAAGTCACCTGGTAGGGAATGGTCTCTTAAGTTTGATATAGTTGGGACGAATCGTTTGGGCTAGAGCCTAAACTCAAAGCATTTCATCCCGCTGTGCAGATGTCTTGAATAAAATATTTCGCCCTGTTATCACGCATGCACCGTCCCTAAAAGAAAGGCATTCTATGCAACCGTTGCGCTACTATTCTAGCGTGAAATGGCTAGTCAATCCTTATGAATATTTCTGATAAAAAATATTTGACTGGTGCTGCCAAATAATTATTAGTCATGTATACGAGAAAATTGTCCAAAAAGTCTTAAACCTATTACAGTTTTGCCAATTCAGTCCTAAATCTTTTCACTTCTTGCCAATTCAGTCCATCCAGCCAATTTTGGCCGGAAAATGCTGACATGGACGCCGGCGGTGCCACGTAGGACTGCTGGCATTAACGTGGACAATTTTTAATAATATTTTAATATTTTTAAAATTTTTGTGATTTTCTGTTTTTTCCTCTTTTATTTTTTTTATGTTTTTATTTTTGGCTTTTTCCGGTGGCCGACCACCGGCCACAGCCGGTCAGTTGGCCTCACCCGCCACAACTAAGGCCCGGCCAGGTGACGGTGACCCCCGGCGAGGGTCGACCTCGCCAGATTTGGCGAGGGGAGCCCTCGCTGAGGGTCACCCTCGCCCAGGCAAGCGTCAGCCTCGCGATGGCCAACTAACACCCGGTCGGCCAGGGACGACACTCGCCTGGGCGAGGGCGAGCCTTGGAGAGGGCTGGCCTTGCTAGATCTAGCAAGGGGAGCCATCGTTGGGGGTCGCCCTCGCCCAAGTGAGCGTCGGCCTCGCCCCTGGCCAAGCGAGCGATGGCTGACCACAGGCCACAGGCCGACACCCGGCCGGCCAGGGGCGAGGACTGGCCTTGTTAGATCTGGCGAGGGGAGCCCTCGCCGAGGCTTGTCTTCGCCTAGCCGAGCGTCGACCTCGCCCATACTAGATCTGGCGAGGCCGGCCCTCGCCCCTGGCCGACCGGGCGTCGGCCTGTGGCCGTTGGCCAGCCGTCACCCGCCCGGCTAGGGGCGAGGCCAACGCTCACCTGGGTGAGGGCGACCCCTAGCAAGGGCTCCCCTTGCTAGATCTGGCGAGGTCGGCCCTCGCCAGGGCCAAGGCGCCCTCACTAGGGGTCGCCCTCGCTTAGCCAGGCCTCGCCTGTGGCAAGCGAGGCTAGCCAGTCGTCGCCTGTGGCCGGTGGCTGGCCACCGGAAAAAGCCAAAAACAAAAAACAAAAAAAAAAAGGAAAAAAACAAAAAAAAAATCAATTTTTTTTAAAATATTAAAATATTATTAAAAATTATCCACGTCAGCGTCAATAGTCGTACGTGGCACCACCGGCGTTCACATTTGCATTTTCCAGTCAAAATTGGCCGGATGGACTGAATCGGCAAGAAGTGAAAATGTTTAGGACTCAATTGGCAAAGTTAAAAAGTTTAGGACTGAATTGACAAAACTGCAATAGGTTTAGGACTTTTTGGACAATTTTCCCCATGTATGCATTTTAGAACACCTCTCTATTACAGTTTGAATCACCTTTCATTGCACATTGCACTGCTCAATGACGGATGGGCATTGGAAAATAGAAGGGACTAGCGTTTATTTAGGATTAAGGCTCAACTATCTTGGGATAGATAATTCATTCAATAAGTCTCAGGTTGAATGGACTAAATGAAGCAATTAATGATTCTTGATTGCACTGCTCAATGACGGAAGCAATTAATGATTCTTGATTGCACTGCTCAATGACGGATGAGCACTGGAAAATAGAAGGGACTAGCGTTTCTTTAGGATTAAGGCTCAACTATCTTGGGATAGATAATTCATTCAATAAGTCTCAAGTTGAATGGACTAAATGAAGCAATTAATGACTCTTGATCAAATCTCCCCATCCCAGAGCTCTTCGGGTGACCTGTAAGGACCATTTGGGGACACAAATTGAACTCCGACGCATCCTTTCTTTTGTGGAATTTGACTAATTTTGTTCAATTCTTCAAGGCTCAAGCTCCAGTCGAATATGTCGAGGTTCTCTTTCATCCTCTCTTTGTTGAAGCTTTTCACTAGCACACTGACTCCTTGTTCATATGCCCACCTTAAACAAACCTTCATGCAAACCAATAATATAGCCAACATATAAGCTTAACCATTCGTCAGAATCATCTCCATGTAGGAAAAGTGACACAAATAGTTCTTAAACTTTGGTCCAATATGTAATGTCATTCTTGAACTTTTAATTTGTTTAATATTATCCTCGAATAATTCCTAAATATTTAATCTAGTCCATAGACTTTCAATTTGTTCAATCTAGTCCCTTAATTTTTCATTACAATATCAAGTCGATCATTTGGTGATATTCATGAGTTTTCATAATTACAATATTGCCTAAATTTTCAAATATTATGTCGTTTCAATCCATTTCCTAGATCGACAAAAAATATGGATTTCTTTTTATTACTATTTTATCTTTTTTGGTCTTTATAAATATTACTATAGTTCAATTTAAGTATAAATTAACTTATGAACTCTATTATAGTAAAAGTAGAATCTCATTTAGAGTTGTGTCGATCTTGCTATTTTTAATTTTTTAAGTCATAGATTTAGCTAAACATATATATATTTTTTAAATGAAACTTAAAAACTTGAAGAGTTTATCTATCTAAGGAATTAGGAACTAAAATTTAAATTTATATAAGTACAATAAATTTAGAGATAAATAAATATCATTATTAAATATGCTTATGAAAACACTTATCAGCAAAGTAAGAAATATGAATTCGATATAACTAAAAATGATATTATATTTTACTAATATAGAGATCATAAGTTAAAAACATTTGAATGGAACAATAGTATTATTTACAAAGAACAGATTACAAAAAAAGATTATTAAGAAATAGCATACTTTTTTGTCGATTTAGAAAATGGATTGAAAAAAAAAAAAGACATTCTAAAATTCGGGTAATAGTGTAATTATGAAAAAATTTGGACTATCTTCTAGAAAGTTGAGAGACTAGATCGAACAAATTGAAAGTTTAGGCTAGATTGAACATTCATAAATAGTTCAAGAGCCACATTTAACAAGTTAATAGATCAAGGATAACATTACATGTTGGGCTAAAGTTGAAGGATTCTTTGTAATATTTTTCCATTAAATGATGAGTAAAGCATAAAGTTGCCTACATATGTGCAAGGATAATAACTAGAGAGATACTAATAGAAATAAGTAATGTTCTAACATTTTACTTAGTTCTAACTCAATTGTTGGACTTGGTCAACTAATCCGCTAAATCTCTTATAGTGCGATGGAGTGATCCAATATTAAGGAGTATTTGTGTATTGTAAGGGTTTATATCTTTCCCCTAACCAAATTGATCAATTCTTTAGGATTAAATTCTTACATAACTATAATTAACTGGAGCCTAGCTGCATAGAATTTTTTTAAGAGGGCCAAGCGTCTAAATTAATCATCAGAATCAATATTTATATGCACAGCATCATCGAATTCGAGAAGAATAGGGTGGATAGAGATTGATGACAACCTGGGCAAGTGTCCTTCCTTTGGCTTTGCCAATCTCTTCGAGCACCTCGGATTCCATCACTCTATTGGTCCCCCAAAGTGTTCCTTTGGCACCTAGCGGAGAGTAAGCAGTGATGTGTATTCCCTTTTCCTTGCAAAATTCTCTTAGCTTTCGTTGCTGCCACAGAGGGTTCATCTCCACCTTCATCATCAAATCACACCCATATAAATCGTTAAAAATAAATAAATCACACCCTTCTCATGTCAAATCAGATAGATGAGTTTTTTTTTTTTTTTTTGGGGGGGGGGGGGGGGGGGGGGGGAAATCCCACGAAGCAGGGCTTGGGTCGGAGGAAATTTCTTTCTCATGCCGTAGGACAACATGACCCAATTTAATAACAGCTTTTCCCCCTAAACATGTTTTTTTTTTAGAAAAATTCACAAAAAACTCCAAACTTTGCCAAAAGTGACAAATTTACCCCAATTTTTTTTTGTTGTGACATGAAAACCCCGAAATTTGCCAATCGTGACACATACCTCAAACTTTTTTTCGTGACACAAAAAATCTTGAACTTTTATTCGTGTGACACATTTGCCATAAATTATAGGGCATTTTGGTAATTTTATTTTTTAATTATTTTTTCTTATTTTTTTCTCTCTTCCCTTCGACAGGCTAAGGGAAGCTGATGTTCGGTGAGGGGTGCCCTCGCCAGCGTCGGGCGAGGGCGGCCCTCGGCTAGGTCGGGCGAGGGCGACCCTCATTGACGTCGGGTGAGGGGTGCCCTTGCCAGCTTCCCTCCACCATGGAGGCGGAGGGAAGAGAGAAGAAGAAAAAAAGAAAAGAAAAAGGAAAAACATAAAAATAAGACAAAAATGACATTGATTGGGTAAATGTGTCATAATTGACAAAATTGTGGGTTTTTCATGTCATAAAAAAAAGTTTGGGGTAAATTTATTATTTTGAGCAAAGTTCCGGATTTTTGGTGATCTTTTTCCTTTTTTTTAAAGTTGACTTCCAGAACACGTGAACCCATCGGAATTCAGATTATCCTCTTCCTGTTTTGGTTGAAGCATCAAAATGACTTCAGTCATGGTATTTCCCATCTCTTCCAAAAAATAAATAGAAAAACAAAAAAAGTTTTACCTCCAAACTCAGCAGGTCCTACTCAACATATAATGCGAACTTGAGCTATTTTGAAGTCAAAATCGCACACGAAGACTGAATGAACATATAAAGGAGCAACCTAGACTTGAATTAAACATTTTTTGGAAAATATTTTTTTGGTAGCTTTTCTTTGTTATGAGAAACATGCTCCTTTTTTTTTTCCTAGAACAATTTTAAGGAAACATGAATTCCAAGGGACCAACAAAAAAACTCACTTGGTTGACTGCGGGAGCAATCTCAGCGATACTCAGTAACTTCTCAAGCTTTTTGCTTGAGAAATTGCTCACTCCTATGCTTTTGGCCAGGCCCAGCTTCTGACACTCTTCCATGGCCTTCCACACACCCTCATAATCAAACTGAAGCAGATCCTCCTTCACTGGAACCTCACACTCTCCTGGCTTCGAGCTCACCGGAAAATGAACCAGATACAGGTCCACGTACTCGAGCCTGAGTTTCCTGCACACAAGAACCGACCGACGTAGTGAAAACAAGGATGACGAAACGCACCAACATGGTACTTGTATGATTCATCTGTTAACTGAGATTGTACTTGAGGGATCTCTGGAGCGCAGGGACAACGCGGTCGCCATGCGCATCGCTGCACCAGAGCTTTGTGGTGATGAACAGCTCGTCCCTCGAGTTTAGGAGGCCGACCTCGAGAGCATCGGCCACGGCTTCTCCAAGGGGCTGCTCGGACAGGTAAATCGAGGCCGAGTCGAAGTGACGGTAACCCAATTGGATCGCATGGAGAAGGTGTTCCTTCACGTTGTCAGAGGAGCCAAACGGGAACTCGGCTGTTCCGAAGCCAAGAAGCGGGATCGGTTTGCTGCTTGTGTTGAGCGTAGTCTCGGGAAAAATAACATTGGCCATGTTTGGCTGTACTTTTTTGTGATACAGGCCAGACCTTACTATGGAAATGAATCTCTTTTCACTGCATATATAGACCCCGTTGTAACGATATTCTATTCGGCATGGAATAAAATATATCAAGCAAAAATACTATATCCAATGTAAGGAACTTGAATCATGCACAATAAATATATCAAGGAAAAATATAGAAGAAGTACAAAAAAAAAGTCCTAAACATATTGTATTAGTACCAATTTAGTCATAAAATTTTCATTTGAATCAATTCAGCTATAAACATATTCACATTGATATCAATTGAATCCATTCCACTAATATAGGCCAGAAATTACCCACGTGAATGCTAACCGTCTTACATGACTTGGAGCATGGATTTTTTTTTTCTAAATTTTTAAATATTTTTTTTCGAATTTTTTGTTAATTTTATATTTTCTTTTTCCTTTTATTTTATCTTCTATTTTCCTTCTTTTCATAAAATATTAAAAATTACTAAAAATTATTAAAAAATATCCACATTAGCGTCGCTCATGTCACGTAAAATGGCTGACGTTCACGTCATTAATTTCTTACCAAAATTAACCGAATAAAATAAATTGGAATAAATATGCCAAATGTTTAGGATTAAATTAGTTTATTCGAAAAGTTTATGGTTAAATTGATATTAATATAATAAGTTTAGGCACTCGCATTGTGCATAATAAAAGATATATCGAGGAAAAATACCATTAGCAATGCAAGGGACTCGTATCATGCAGAATGAAATATTTCAACAAAGGCAGTCGCATCGCACAGAAGAATGCAAGGCACTCGCGTCTTCCAGAAGAGAAACGTCAACACGTGGTTCCAAGTCAAACGAAGGGAGCTGTTTCGTCGCATGTGGATTTGGATTGGACGGGAAGAGTCCTTTAAGTTCACGCATAGTTATGGCCATTCGCCTCCACGATCTAAAGTCAACAAAAAGACACATTAGTCGATAAATTTCGATTGTTAAAGTGTTATTTGCTCATCAGCAAAAGAAAAATCTTAGATGCTATCTTAATGCTCGAAAAATGTGATTCTAGAAAATATTTTCCGTTATTTGGTATTTGATTTGATTTTCTAGAAAAATTACCAAAAAAAATTGAATTTTTTAAATTATTTTTATTTTAAAATTATATTTCTTTTTTTTTTTTTTTCTTATTCCTTGACAGATCACCGGCCGTCCATAGACAAGCTCAATTCTCACCACAAGTCTATAAGGCTCGAGCTCACTGAGTCTCGTCAACTATGAAGCACGGACATGTTTTGGAACCTTCTGTGTTGTGTCAGACATGTGTCAGGGTGTCTGACACACTCTAACACGCTTAGAGATGCGGTCAACATGTGTAAAAAAAATTTGACACGTGATCAACTTTTCTCAACACGCTTCGACTTGAGTGAATTGCAAGAGGTTGGATTTCTAGAGCAGGTTTGCAAGCATGAAGGGAGAGTGAATTGTTGTAGAAGGCGATGGAGGGTGGAGATGAGGGCGAGGGAGAGGAAGTGAGGCTGTAAAGGCAAGGCCACGGCTGCGACGGTGAGGCCATGACTGTAAGAGAGGGCTGGAGGAAGAGAGAACCAAGCAATCGAGAGGGCCACGATGGAGGGCCGAAGACAAGGCTATGACCGCAAAAGAGGGAGGGCTAGAGGCAAGGCAGTGAGCGACTAGGCGACCAAGAGAGTACAGATTGAGAGGAAGAGGATCGTGCAATGAGGAGGACGGAGCGGCAAGCATTTTCTGGGAGTTCCCAAGGTTGCTCCTTTTGCTTTAGGAAGAAGAGTAGAAAAAAGATAAAGAATGGGGATGCCATGCAAGGAGGAGGAGGAGGAGGAGACAACTATGTTAGGGTTTCCAAAGAACGGCAGAAAAAAAATTATTGGAGGAGGAGCCTAAGAGGAGACAGCTAGGTTTGGGTTTCCAAAGAAGGGGGACCGCTAGGTTTGGGTTTCCAAAGAATGGCAGAAAAAAAAAATTAAAAAATGGGGTTCTGTGCAAGGAGGAGGAGCCTAGGAGGAAGAGTAAGCCACTAGGGTTTGGATTTTCAAGGAAGAGCAAGAAAAAAAATTAAAAATGATGATGCCGTGAAGAGCAAAAAACAATTTAAAATGGGCTTGGTGGGATTTGTCTTTTTTTTTTTCTTTTTTTCTTTTTGGAGGGGGGAGTGGGGGTGATTTCAAGAAAAAAGATGAATAATGTTTTTTTTTTTTGGTTAGAAATTTGTACTTCATTGCTAACGATTAGATGTATTACATAATGTTCCAAGATCAAGACATAAAATAGAACATAATGGAGGTGAGGGATTCTGTTTCCAAGTTGGTGGTAGGGTATCCGTGCGGTGGGTCTTGACGATCCAATCCGTGGCCTGATTAGCATTCTTGGGCTCATATATTAAATCTACCTCTTGAAGAAGGCCCATTAGTCTCCTGCAATTATTCACTATTGGCTAAGTAGCCCACGGAGCTGGCAAGTGGCCCATTATACTCTCAACAGCTAAGAAATTATCTGAGGAAATCACCACGTGGAGGAGCTTCTCCGTGAAGTTAACTTCAGTTTGGAGTTGTGCGTGAAGTTGGAGTTCCGTACTTGCTGACTCGCTTTCTCTTTCTTTTAGCCATGTGAGAGCCTCCCGAATAGTTAGGGTTTTTACAATTAGCGCTGTGGGAGACTAGATTTCCATCACAAAGCCATCGATGAGTTTGCTCTGCTCATCTTTGCATATGCCAGCTACGGATTCCTCCATGGATGTGTTGCACCAAGACGTGTCTATGTTAAGCTTCAAGGAGGTTGGTGGTGGAGGGTTCCAATGGGTTCGTCTCATTGTTGGTTGCGGTTTGCCTCCTTTACCTTTGGGGTTCCATCATGCATAAAGATGGGCCATAGCTATAGCTTCTTCAAAGATGGATCTTGGGTCAGTCATCTTCCTCTAAAATACAAACTTATTTCGAGCCATCCAGATCTGCCAAAGAACCCCAGCGAAGAGGGCTTTCGGTTGTGGGTCAGGGTAAGAACTCACACACCCATTTGTCGATTCTACTTATCATTGTAGAGGAGCCTTGCATCGCCATTCTTGGATCCGACCATAATTCTTTTGTCCATTCACAGTGAGTGAAACTGTGTTCAATCGTTTCCAGAGCTTGGTTGCACAATGAGCAAGTCAGGTCAGGTATGATGTTCCTTATATGTAGGTTTTCCTTCGTTAGAATTGCATTGTTGCATATGCTCCACAGTAGGAAACATACTTTTGGGAATATCTATAGCTACCAGATGTTATTTCATAACTATTTAGGGGATCGGTAGGATGTGGATGGTTGTTCTTTTACTGTGGTACTGTCCTGAGTATGTATAATATTGTAGCTACTTTTGACTTGATAGATGCCTGCATTGTTTGTTATTCATACTAATTTATCAGGTCCTAGGCTAAGACTCAAGAGGATTGCTGCAATTTCTTCGACAATTTCTTCGTTGAAAATGGGGTTAAGTTTATGCATATTCCATTGGCCTGAGTTGTTATCAATTAAGTCCTCGACCAAGTAGGGGTCATCTTGATTTGCTGGTCCTCCAATCTTTCCAGAGGTCAGCCACTTATCTTCCCTCACCCAAATTGTTTTCCCATCCCCAACTTCCCATTTAATTTCTAATTCTATAACATCCCGACCTACTAAAATGCTTTGCCATCCCCAAGAGGGTCTGGGACCATTTTGTGCACTCAAGAAATCTCATTTCGGAAAGTAATACCTTTCAAAATTTTGCTCCATAGTGCGTTTGGATAATTGGTTGGGCGCCAAGCTTGTTTCCCTAACATCGCTTTGTTGAACTACACCAAGTCTTTGAAGCCTAAACTCCCATAATCCTTCCTCATTTTCAGGTTTTCTCATTTCCTCCAACGGATGCCTTTCCTTGCTATGTTTTGTTTCCACAAGAATGATGAAACTCTCTTCTCGATTGCTCAACAAATGTATATTGGTAATTCGAAGATGGACATGGCATATTGTGGCATTGCTTGAACAACTCTTTTGATTAAAAAAATTTTGCCGCCTTTGAGATTAGATTCTTTTTCCATCATTCTAGTTTTCTATCAACTTTAGCAAGAACCTAGGCAAACATTTGTTTTTTGGTCTAACCCCAATCTGAAGGAATTCTGAGATATTTCCCAGTTTTTCCTATAATTGGAACTCACAATTCAGCTGCTAGATTTGTCTTCAAGGTGTGAGGGTAGTTTTTCCCAAAGAAAATACCTGATTTGTTAAGGTTTATCACTTGACCTAAGACTAAGCAATACTAGTTCAAGATAGATGTTATATTTGTGCTTATTGGGTCGTGCCGTCTAGGAAGAATATGGTGTCATTAGCAAATAGAAGACGTGATAGAGTTGGGCAGCTACTGTTTAGTTTGATTCCCCTAATAGTTTCATCTTCCATCGCCTTGGTCGTGAGAAAGGACAGTAGGTTGGCCATGATAATGAACAAATAGGGAGAGAGAGGATTCCCTTGCCTGATCCCTCTTGTTGGCTGGAATGTTTCACATAGTTCTCCATTGACATTGATTCTAAACGAGACTGAGGAGATGCATTGTTTTACTAAGGAGACCCATCTTTAACTGAAACCCAACTTAAGCATATAGTCACATAAGAAGTCCTACTCGACCTTGTTGTAAAAGTTTTAGGACTGATTGGAATTTTGTCTTCATTTTTCTCGCCCTTAACTGATGCAACATTTTCTCGACAATGAATATGTTGTCTTGAATTTGTCTGTCGCTGACGAAAGCTCTTTGTTCTTGAGATATGAGGTCATGAAGCCAGGGTTTCAACCTATTGGCCATAACCTTTGCTATGATCTTACAGTTGAAGTTGCAAAGGTCAATGTCACTAGGTTGTTTACTTTGGGAATAAGAATAATATGGGTTTCATTTATTTGATGGTTGAATGTACCTTGTGTGAAGAAATCATCAAGCATCTTGAAAATATCTTCCCGAAGAAGTGCCCATTGGCTTGTTTAGCCCATCTGGTCCCGGGGCTTTGGTAGCTCTCATTTGAAACACAACTTCTTTGACTTCTTCTCTTGACACTTGCTTGATTAGAGAGTCATTCATTTTTGCATTTACAACTTGTGTGCATTAGTCTAAAATGGGCTGGTAATTCCTCTTACCCATTGAGGTGAACAATGAATGATAGAAAGTTATGATATGATGTTTAGCGGTCGAAACATCTCGACTCCACTGTTGGTCATCAAGCCGTAACATAGAAATCTTATTGCGTTGTCTCCTTTGGACCGTTGTGGCATGGAAAAATTTAGTGTTTCAATCCCCCTAACTCATCTAGTTTATCCTAGACCTCATAAACCAAAATATCTATTCTTGTTGCCATAAAGTTTCAATTTGACTTACTATGTTTTTGTATTCCTCACTGTTTGGGCCATCTTCTGGGCAGTTGGAGAGCTTAGTAAGTCTATTTCAGCGTGAGTTGGTCTATCTAGAGGCATTCTAGAACGTTTTCCTACTCCATTTCTCTAGAGCTGCTGCAACCTACCTTGTTTTAGCTTTAATATTCAGGTGATCCAAGCTTCTATCCTCCCATGCTTGACATATTACTTCTGAACATTCTGTGTTTTCTAGCCAAAAGGCCTCAAATCTGAAATTTCTCTTCTTTCTTACCCCATTAGAGTCTAAGGAAAGTAGGATTGGACAATGGTTTGACCCTATTGCTAGTAATGCAAAGGCCGCTACATTTGGGAATAAGACTCTCCATTTTAGATTGAAAATGGCTTGGTCTAGCCTCTCTTTCACTAACTCCTCTCCCTCCTTGTTATTTGTCCATGTGTAAGAGCATCCTTTACTTTCAATGTTCATAAGTGAGCATGTATTCAAGAGTTCTTGAAATGCTACCATTCTATACTGATTGACCTCCCGCCGTCCAACCTTTTCCCATTGGTACAATACTTCATTGAAGTCACCTATGCAAAGCCATGGGAGGGTATTGACCATGCTAACAAAACAAATGGCTTGCCATAGTTATAATCTTTGTTGGTAATTGGTAGGGGCATGGAGAAAAGAAATTCTCATTAGGCAACCACTGTTGAGATCTTTGCACTTTATGTCTATTAATTCTCCCAAGCTAGATTCCACTTCCACCTTCACTTCCTCGTTCCACATAAGTATTAATCCTTCCACAATTTCAATAGGATCGAGAATGACTGATTGTGTGAACTTCAATTGTCGTTTGATACGATTGATCATATTGTTCTTATTCTTGATTTCCATGAGGAAAACCAAATCTGGCCTATCTAGAGTAATTAAGGCTCTAAGATGCTGGATTGTCAAGGGTGTGCCAAACCTTTGACAGTTCCAACTTAATATCTTCATGTATGCGTGGGTGGCTTATTAGGGCTAGCTACCAAAGCTCATCCTCGGACCCTTTCCCACTCTTGGACAGGAGTCTTTAAGAGATGCTTCTTATTCTGCAGCGCGATCGATAATACCCTCTTTTCATAAGGCTGGATACGCTTTTGTTTTTTAGCTTTCGAGATTTTATGCCCTGTTTTTTCCTTCTTCAATAGTTCTGTAGTTTTCCCTGGCCTAGCTAAATTGAGTAGATGGATTTGTGTTTGTTGTGTTTGTTTTCCCTGGCTTATTGGAATGTTTGCTATTAAACTGTCCCCTTCCAGGGGAACCTTTGCTGTGTTGTATGGAATTATTACCATCTCACTTGGTTCTATGATTTTCTTCCTTTTAGTGCCATCAACAGATATTGTTGGAGTGGTTGTCATTGTCTCCTCTTCTTCAACAAGAGATTCAATTTTCCCATAAAAGGCTTTTCAAAACAGGCTTGTTTCTCTCACTTCCGCCTTGAGCCACAACCCATATTTCTCGAGGAGATCTTGAGGTAGGCTAGTTTCTTCATAATGGATTTTTTTTTTTTTGGAATAATTAGCATAATGGCATATCCGCCCACATGAGTAGCAAAAGTGGAGAAATCTTTTGTATTTGAAGTCTAACCATTATTTTTTTGTCTCCCACATTGATGATTGTTCCAGTTTTTAGCAGATTTGCCAAGTTCAAGCACACTTTCGCCTTTCTCATTTTACACGAAATGCTATTTTTTTGCCTCAATCTTTACTTCTTCAACCCTCCCTAATTTTCTTGCTATTTGCCACCTAGAAGCCTCATTAGTATGAGCTCGAGGGAGCCCCATGATTTGAACCCATAAAGCATAATGCGTAAATTCGTAACAATGTTCGGGAGTATTTGG
This sequence comes from Eucalyptus camaldulensis, assembly GCA_019915185.1. NCBI lineage: Eukaryota > Viridiplantae > Streptophyta > Magnoliopsida > Myrtales > Myrtaceae > Eucalyptus > Eucalyptus camaldulensis. Next base: position 12,765,511 of record JAHSVA010000003.1, read on the forward strand.
GTCTCCATCTTATAAAACAAGTAAGTTGCTGGCAAAGGACCAAGGACCCATTTCCAGCACTTTTCTTTTATCATCCACAAAGCTAAAAATGAACGAGAAAAAATCAAATTCTATTTGTTCACATTTCACTAACTCTAGTTTCCATGCCCTCCTTATTGTACTAATGAAAGCTTGAAAGTTGATGTTGGGTTTAGAATACAGTTTGCCATAGAGGAGTTCACTTTCCTGTGTTTCCTCTTCAGAAATCTCTGCTGCCAGTGTTGTGATGTCTTCTTTAGACTATAGATTGCCCTTTTTTTGCACAATGCCGCCATCCTTAGTTGGTTTTTAGAGTTATTAGCCATATGAATTTTTTTGATTATGGAGTGAAGGGAGCTCTAAAGAACTTGGGAAGCTCAGCTAGGGTTTTCGATCTAGACGGTTTATGCCTGTGGGTTTTCTTTTTTTTGAAATATATTTGAATGGGGATTTGGACTGGAGATTGGTTCGGATATCTTGGGGTAGTAGCAAAGGTGAAGAATGATGGAGTGTGGGAGTTTTTGGGTGTCGCTAGGTTAGTGGCAATGGGCAAATTCCCCAGCCCATGCGTGGAGGAGGCGTTGCAGTCATGGGAAAGGGAAACGGGTTAGGGTTTCTGGGTTTGGAAGGGAAAGCTATCACCTAATGAGACTCAGCCAAATCCCTCGACTGGGGATGGGAAGATAGAAGCGGCCATAGGAGGGGATGCAGAATCTGAGTAGCTAGGTTTTGAGGAAGGTAAAGCTATCACCTAAGGGATAGAGGGAAGCTCACACAAGGTGAGAGGTCGGAACTGCGCACTTTTGCTTTAAGATGAATAATGTTTAATAATGATAAATTCTTATAATTGTAAAAGATTATAAATTTATTTAAATAAGTTGACTCTACTCTTTATTTTTGAAATAATCATATGTATATATAAAAAAATTTATTTATTATATAACGTGTTCCAACGTGTTGGAATTCTCTATTTTTTTAGAAATGACGTGTCGACATGTCATGTCATGTCGTATCGTGTGTCACATGTTCGTGTTAGTGCTACATAGCTTGTTGATGCCATATACCGGCAAGGCTCAAAGTTGTAGGAATCTCATGAGTTCAAGCCTCGCCGAAATTTTATTTTGTTATGTAAGCTAGTGAATATCACCTGAATTTTTCTCCAGCTAATCGTTAGAGACAAAGTGGAAATATACAATTATTTTACTTGTAAAATGAAGTTGTCTAACTAAAATATATAATTAGTCCACTTGCAATATAGTCTTACCAAAACATTCAACGATTCACTCGTTTATGTAGGAATATTTCAAATAATAAAATGTTCAAAAATTATCATGAAAATGATGAAGAATTTTTAGTAATAGATCTTAATTAAGCTTTATCAATTTTTTTAAATGAAAAAGGACAAGACAGCCATTTAAAAAATAACATTGTTCCGTAAAACTGAGTGCATCACTTGCAGCATACAAACAAAAACTTGAAAAAAAGGGGCCTATATCCCTTAAAAGACCAACTTTAGGTTAATTACCAATTATGCGTGGATTTTCTTGCCTTAAAAAACCCTTCACTTTCATCCTAGTCCAAAATTTGTCCACACATCTAAAAGTCGTCATTGACTTCTTTCATATTATTAAACTCAAGAGACTATTGTCGTTCTATACAACGATGAGGAGGCTATTATTCTTTCGTATGAAGATGACAGTGCTAATGAAAGCCCATAGTTTAATAATGACTCTAATTAATCCTGTTGTAACCCTATTCCAATTCCAATTAGCACAAAAAGATTTGCAATGTTGGATAAACGAATACTCCTTGCACATTTGTCAATCATGTGAGATTTTGGGAATACTCTATTCCTCGTTAACTCTTATAATGTTGGCCCATAAAGGTCAAAATACTACATTACACGCCACAATACTAGTAGGGACCATTCGTAATCACGACGAGAGTAATGTTACAATACGGTCAATACCTACGTAAATTCTACTAGATACTATTAGTAACGACGGCCTAATTCCATATTGGCTAAATCCACACAAAAAAGCACTCAAGTGATGATGATTTGAGGTTGGGCCACTACTAGTGTGTCACTCGACCAACTTTCTCCTGCTCCACGTGAGACTTCAGAATCACAATCTATGACCAACAAGACTAAATTAAAAATGAATGTAGCAGATTCGAAGGTGACATAGCGTTGAGACCTATCTTTTTCCGTTCGAAGAAGAAAAAACATAGGTTTAAGGATATTACCTTAAAGGCAGGTCTATAGCCCTTGTTTTAGACATGAATTCTCCTAAATCCATACCTCGCATAATATTGAGTTATTCAAATTAACGTTATAAGAATTTTTTTAATGAGGAATCACCACTAGCATATTGAGGTTGATTAGAAATCAAGTGAGGCATAAAGAATATACCTCATTTCCTATGTAATCAAAAAAATATAAGACTGCGGATTTAGTTAAATTAATTAATCAACTAGTGCCATTTCAATACATAATCTTGTTAATTAAAGAAGATGTTTGTTAGATAGTTTAAATTGATTTTAAACCTATCTACTAACAATGAGATGATTATACAGGTACACAATCGTTAAACTAACAATCGACAACAAATGGAGCACTAAATAAATTGCAAGGAAACCACAATCAACATATTGAAGGTGCACAATAACATAATAGTAGAAATGGAATTACGCAAATGGCAACCTATCATTTATCTTTAAGAATACTCAAATCGTAAGGTCCTAAAAGCTTACTCAATTTTGAGCATAATTTTTTATCAAGAATTTTCACATATTTTAAGTGAAAACTTCTCAAAAACTATTTTTTAAGCTTTTTCATAATCTTTAGAAAAAAATATAAAAAAATTGGAATTTTTTAATTTAAAATTTAAATTTTTTTTTTTGAAAGGATTCAATCCGAAAATGAGACCCAGTTGGGCTATAGGCCCGGTCAGAGCATGGGCTACGATCTGGTCTTTCCAACATGGCCTAGGGGCGCGAAATGGGCTTTACACATTAGGAGGCTTTAGGCTCTAGACCATGCACACAAATGGGCCTATTCACAACAAGCCCATTCCACATCAGGCTCATTTTAACACCAAGATCTTCCAACGCTATTATTACTGGAGCTGAGACCAAGCCCAACAAGCTGATTTTAAGCCCATGTCTACGAAAGCCCAAACACGTTCTAGCCCAAACTTGATTAAACCCATTCAACCCTTATAGTTACCCTCTCACGCCTCTTTTTTTTTTTTTTTTAAAAAGGTTTTAAACTCCTCTACTAATAGGGCTAACAGGGCAAAAGTCTGAGAGTGAGTGTAGAGTAGGAATAGAGTAGAACTAATAATAAAAAAAAAACTCCTCTACCGACAACCTCGTTCCCAAATCATTGCAGAATCAATTTACTCAGACATCCTGAGAAAAAGCCAGCAAGTTCAACACTAAAAATCCCCCTTGGATTTCACTGGAGATACAAGACTGAACGCTTCTTACTCATCCACCATCCCACCTTAACTCTCTACGAGAGCGGCGGTCGGCCATCATCCATCACCGGAAGGGAAAAGTACCAAAATAGTCATAATCCTTTTGTATTGGTACCAATTCAATTCTAAATTTTTCAATTGGACCAATTTAGTCCTAAACCTTTTCACATTGATACCAATTCAGTTCATCCGCCTAATTTAAGCCAGAAATTGCTGATTTGACCGCCGGCGGTCTTACGTGGCGCCATGTGGAATTTTTTTAATGAATTTTTATAATTTTTTCAGATTTTTTAAATTATTATTTTTTTTATTTTTTTCTCTTTTCTTTTTATTTTTCTTTTTCTTTTCTCCTTACCCTTGGCCGGCGAGGTCACCAGCTGGCCGGCTGGCCGACCATCGCTGGCCACAGGTTGGTCTGGACGAGGGGCCCCGCGCCCTCGTCGGCCACAGGCGAGGGTGTTGGCCCCCGCCCAGATCCAGGTGAGGGCCGCCGCACCCTCGCCGGCCACAGGCGAGGGCGTCGGCCCCCACCCAGATCCAGGCGAGGGCCGAAACCCTCGCCCGTTGGCCGGCGAGGGTGCGGCAGCCCTCGCTCGTGGCGGGCGAGGGCACGGCGGCCCTTGCCCAAAATCCGAGCGAGGGCATGTACGCGCTCAGCGCTTCTCCTCGCAGCATCTCTCTTCGTCTCTCGCCGCTAGTGCTTCTCCTCACAGCATCTCTCTCCGTCGCTCGCCGCTTGAAGACTGCCCCCCGACGAGGACCCTCGCTTGGATCTGGGTGAGGGCCGCGGTGCCCTCGCCTACCACGAGAGAGGGCTGTCGCGCCCTCGCCTGGATCTGGGCGGGGGCCAACGCCCTCGCCTGTGGTAGGCGAAGGCGTGGCGGCCCTTGCCAGTGGCCGGCGAGGGCGTGGCGGCCCTCGCCAGTGGCCAGCGAGGGCGCGGGGCCCCTCGCCCCAACCAGCTTGTGGCCGGCGATGGTCGGCCGGCCGGCCGGCAACGTCACCGGCCAAGGGTAAGGAGAAAAGAAATTTCTTTTAGAAAAAAAAAGAGAAAAAAAAGGAAAAAAAATAATAATTTAAAAAATTTGAAAAAAATTATAAAAAATCATAAAATTTGTCTACGTGGCGCCACGTAAGATTGTCGGTAGCCACATCAGTAATTTTCGGCTTAAATTAGCCGGATGAACTGAATTGGTACTAATTGTGAAAATATTTAGGACTAAATTTGTCCAATTGAAAAGTTTATGACTGAATTGGTACCAATACAAAAGGTTTAGAACTATTTTGGTACTTTTCCCATCATTGGAACGATGATGGCTTGACACATCATGCACACGAAAGGAACCGTGATAAAGAAAAGAAGCGAGCAATCGTGACAATGACATATAAAAACCCACAAAATGTGAACAGAGATAAACTTTCATGGGTATCACAGAGACATTTCATCGAACATCCGGCGGGCGTCGACTGAGAGGAGGACCAAGATTCATTGAAGAGTCGAGCTCGCACCCGGATTCACAAAAAAAGGGCCGAAAACGCTCAAAACCGGTAGAGCACAGACGGACGAGGCCGGAACACACGTGAACCGGACAACGACGAGAGCCCGTTCCGGCGAGCCCGTAACGGGACAAAACAGGACACAAACAAGGGGTGGGCCGAGGGTCCCTACCCTACTCGGCGGCGGCGAATGGAGGGCGAGTTCGATGGATCGGACCACCTCCGGTCACCTCGCACGCCTCCGATGGGCCTATTGCCGGAGGGCTCGTCGCTCTCAAACTCTCTCTCTCTCTCTCTGTGTCTATCGGGGTTGCTCTCACGGTCTCTCCACTCTGTCTCTCTCTCTCCCTCTCCGAAATTCCACAGACGAGCAAGCCCCATCCTCGGTCTCTTCCTCTCTCTCCCTTTGACCTCTCAACCAGGCGGCGCGCGCGGCCTCCTCCTTTGCCAGCCGTCGCTGCTGGCCTGGCCCGTCCCCGACCACCAAACCGGTGAGACGCTCGCTCTCTCTGCTCTCTGTCCTCCTCCTCGCACAAGCCTCCATTTTCTCTTTCTATGCTGAGTCCGCGAGAGCGTGAGGGAGAGGCTGGGCTTGGGGGAAAAGAAAAGGAAAAACGGGCTAGGCCCAAAGGGGAAAGAGGAAGAAAAATGGAAAAGAAGGAAGGCCAGGCCGGCCTGCCCCCGGCCTGGTCTCGCTAAAAATAAAATAATTTTTTACAAGCTTTTTTTTTTTTAAATTTTAATGTTTGTTATGCAAATGCTCCTAATGTCTATATGCAATGCAATTAATGCTCCTAATTTATAAATGCAATGCAACTAACGGAATTATTTTTGCTACGATAGGAATTAAAATTAATCCATAATTTTCAATCTAATTAATAAATAATGAAATGGACTCATCAAAATTTAGGTGTCAACACATAACTCTATAACTAATTGAATTTAGGAGTATGATAGAGAGAATCTTGCTTCTTCTTCTTTTTTTTTTTTTTTTTTATGTTTTTAATTGGGGAAGTTTTCTTTTGTTCATAGACCATGTATAAACGAAAGATTTCTATTACATACATCGCTAGTGTATGAATTAGGGGCCATATTTTCCTTCCTTCATTATACTTTACTCCAATCAAGTTTTTGTTTGATTGATTGCCAATATAAACATCACCTTGCACGCTAACCAAAAAGATAATTTCCTCCGACCAGATTTGAAAGAAACCGTGACCCTTATTAATTTTACACAAACAATCTTAGAATGGAAATATAAACTTGCTTATGTATTGGCGAAAATACAAAAAGAATGACCATTATTATTAGATTATTTATGCAAACTGATTTAAAAATTAAATAATTTACGTAAGTACAAGATGGTAACTCAATTGAAAATTTGGTAAGTTTAATAAAAAATTATAAATAACTATTGGTAAGCAACTCAAGAGATTTGGTAACAAAACTAATAAGTGACTTTGTTTGAGAAAAACTAATAACTCAAATGAAGTTTGTAATTGTACATGATAGTTGGAAAATTTAAGGTTTTGGAAAGAAAGACAAATAAGAAGTTGTACTTATAAAAATGAACGACACATAGGTAATTCACAATTAAGAATTGGTTATGGAAAACTAGTCAATAACTTCATTGCAAAAAATTGGTAAATACCCTAAATAAGGGAAAATTATTTAAAAAGTCTTAAAGTTATTGCATTTTTGTTAATTTAGTCATAAATTTCAAAATTGTCAATTGAGCCCTAAACAATTTCACATTACCAATTGAGTCCATCTAACTAACTTTATTTGGAAATCTCTCACATGGATGTTAGCCATCTTACATGGCACTACAAACACCGATGTTGATAATTTTTTTATTAATATTTTAATATTTTTTGAATTATTTGTTTGTTTCTTTTTTATTATTATTTTCTTTATTTTATACAATTCTGACCACCTAGGGTCGTCGGGCCTTCATTAGCTGTGGGCCAAGGTGATCCTTGCTAGCTATGGCGAGGGCAATATTTGAATAATGCGGGAGATTGTTATTTGATTGTTCCATTTGTACTCTAATATGAAATGGCCAGTCAATCCTTATAAATATTTCTGATTAGTTATGTAATTGAGTTTAGAACAGCTCTCTATTACAATTTGAAGCACCTTTTTATTACACTGCACGATGACGGATGAACAATGGAAATTAGAAGGGACTAGCGTTCCTTTAGGATTAAGGCTCAACTATTTTGGGATAATTTATTCAGTAAGTCTCAAGTTGAATGAACTAAGTGAAGCAAATAATGCTTCTTGATTGAATCTTCTCATCCCAAAGCTCTTCGGGAGACTTGTATAGACCATCTGGGGATACTACTTCAAGTCCGGCCAATCCTTTATTTTGTGGAATTTGACTAATTTTGTTCAATTCTTCAAGGCTCAAGCTCTAGTCGAAAATGTCAAAGTTCTCTTTCATCGTCTCTATGTTGAAGCTTTTCAATAGTACACTGACTTCTTGTTTATATGCCCACCTTAAACAAACGTTCATGCAAACTAGTAATATAGCCAAAATATGAGTTTAATCATTCATTTGAAACATTTCCGTGTAAGAAAAGTGACACAAATAATCCCTAAACTATGGCTTAATGTGTAAAGTCATCCTTGGATTTTTAATTTGTTTAATATGGTATTTGAACTATTCCTAAATATTCAATCTAGTCCTTAGACTTTATAATCTAGTTGCTCAACTTTCCATAAAAACATCAAGTTAGTCATTTGGTAATATTTACGACTTTTCATAATTACAATTAACAACAACAACAACAACACTTGTTGTTGTTGTTGTTGTTGTTACTTGATGATTTTATCTATCCAAAAAGTTAGGAACTAAAATTATTTAAGAAAAGAATATTTTCTTACCCTAAAGTAATTATTTTTCTTTTTAGAGTTGTATATAAAGAGAGATAAGTTATAAGATAGTTAAAGAAAAGGAAAAGGAAGCTGGTATTATCAATTGGTGGAACTCTGTTTAAGGTCTTTTACGAGTAAATTGAGGTAATTAATTTGTAAAGATATGAAACATTTTGAAGTATTTAAGTCTAGAAGATTAGCATAAATATGAGAAATCAGTTTAAGCATTTGCCGTTTAATCATCTACTTATACCATCCACAAAATTTGAACAAAGCAAAAGCTGTCATGTATGAGCATGCATGATAGCTAGTTTATTATTGGAATTTGCTAACAGATTTTGAGTTGTTGTGAGAATAACAATATATTGTAAGTCAAAATTTCTTAAATGAGTGAACTCCACAATTCCATTCAAAATACTAAAGGAAGGGAGAACATAATTATGCTATTCTAAAATAGAAGGGACTGGCATTCATTTGGCATTAAGGTCCAACAATCTCTGAACAAGTCATTCAATACTTCTCGAGTTGAATGAACTTATTGAATGAATATAATGATTCTTGATTAAATCTCCTCATCCCAAAGCTCTTCAGGAGACTTGTAAGGACCATTTGGGGATACTATTTCAAGTCCGACAAATCCTTTCTTTTGTGGAATTTGACTAATTTTGTTCAATTCTTCAAGGCTCAAGCTCCAGTCGAATATGTCAAGGTTCTCTTTCATCCTCTCTTTGTTGAAGCTTTTCACCAGCACGCTGACTCCTTGTTCATACACCCACCTTAAACAAACCTTCATGTAAACCAATAATATAGCCAAAATATGAGCTTAACCATTATTTGAAACATATCCATGTAGGAAAAGTGACACAAATAATCTCTAAACTTTGGCCCAATATGCAATGTTATCCTTGAATTTTTAATTCATTTCATATGATCCTCAAATTATTCTAGTCCAATTTTCATTTTGTTCAATCTAGTTTCTTAACTATCCCTAACAAAATCAAGTTAGTCACTCAGTAATATTCATAAGTTTTCACAATTGCAGTATTGGCTAAATTTCAGAATATCTTGTCATTTCAATCCATTTCCTTAATCAACAAAAAAAAAAAATATGGCTTAATTTTTATTTTTAACTTCTTTTTGTCTTTATAGTTATCACGATATTTTTATTTAAGTAAAATTTAACTTATGATCTCTATTATAGTAAAAGTTAAACCTCATTTGCAATTGTATTAGATTGAAAATCTTGCTACTTTAAATTTTAAATTTATAGATTTAGCTAAAATTAATTAAAAAAACACTAACACAAGAAATCTTGATGATTTTATCTATCTAAAAAATTAGGAATTTAAATTTAAATTTATATAAGTACAATAATTCCAGAGATTAATAAATATCATTATTATGTTTTCTTATGAAAACAATATAACTGTAAATGATGTTATATTTTTATTAATATAGAGATCATTAGATAAAAGTATTGAATAGAACTATACTAATATTTACAAAGACCAGAAAAAAAAAATAGCATATTTTTTCGGTTAGTTTTGGAAATGTTTTGAAATGAAAAAATATTTTACCATTCAAGCAATAGTATAATTATGGAAACATTCAGACTATCATATCTAAAGTTAAGGGACAAGATTGAATATTTAGCAATAGTTCAAAGATTATATTAAACAAACTAAAAATTCAATGATGACATTACATATTAAGCCAAAGTTTAGAGACTATTTGTATCGTTTTCTCATCATATGAGAAGTAAAGAGTAAACTTGCTTATATATGTGCAATGATAATAACCAGATAGATATTAATAAAAATAAGTAATGTTCTAACATTTTACTTAGTTCTAGCTCAATTAATGGACTTGGTCAACCAATCTGCTCAATATCTTACAATGCGATAAAGTGATCCGATGTTAAGGAATATTTATGTGTTGTAAGGCTATATCTTTCCCTTAACCAAATTGATTAATTCTATAGGATTTATATTTTACGTAATTATAACTGACCGTATCCTAGCTACATAGAATTTTGACTTGAGAGGACCAAGTGTCTAAATTAATCATCCGAATCAATATATGAGTGCATAGCATCATCCAATTCGAGAATGATAAAGTGCATAGGAGATTGATGACAACCTGGCCATGCGTCTTCCCTTTGGCTTTGGCAATCTCTTCTAGCACCTCGCATTCCATCACTCTATTGGTCCCCCAAAAAGTCCCTTTGGCTCCTAACGGAGAGTAGGCGGTAATGTGGATTCCCTTTTCCTTGCAGAATTTCCTTAGCTTTTGTTGCTGCCACATAGGGTTCATCTCCACCTATACGATCAACCACACCCTTTTGTTAGAGTTCAAGAAATTAAGACTCATCTTATTTAAGGTTGAAACTAGTCACTTTGAAGAAAAAATGTTATCTCATTATAGTAAGTTTCACGCTTATTCCTACAAAAAATATCATGATGATATTAACTTATTTTCCATACTGTAATGAATGTTGTCCACCAATCTCAGCCCCTCCAATATTTTTTTAGGCTAATATCATGAAAAACCTTAAATTAGTATCTTTGTGATAATTTTACCCCAAACTAATTTTTGGATAACCAAAAACTCCAAATTGGTACACTCGTGACATATTTACCCTTCATTAGGTTACGAAAATTTTATTATGAAATTGCTAAACTGGATAACACATGGTAACAAATCAATTGACTTAGCAAATTTACCTAAAAATCTATATTAACATGGTGAATTTGTCACATGTGTAGTGAGATTTTTGGTGATCCAATAATTAGTCTAGCGCAAATTTGTTACTGGTAAACCAATTTGAGATTTTTTATGATACTAACCCTTTTATATATGAGGTTTCCTACGTATGATGTTCTAGCATAGCTCAAGTTACCCATTTTGACTTTATTGATAATTAAATGATGCATTAATTCTTCAAAGACTTATGAGGGCTTGGCCCCTTGCCCATATTTGGTCAAGGCCATTATGTCCTCGCCTGTTATGGGCAAGGCCACAATGCCCAAATCTGGCGAGGATGTCTCGGCCCTCACCTGTGGCTGTTGAGCCTTCTCAGCCTTTAGTCCCAAAAAAAGTTAATGAAAAGAAAAAAACAAAAAAAAAAGTTAAAAATTCAAAAAAAAAATATAAAAATAAATGTTCGCATTAGCTTCAATTAGTGTTCACGTAAGTAATATTGAAAATATTTAGGATTAAATTAACACTACTGAAAGACTTAAAGCTAAATTGTCACAAATATAATAGGTTGGTGAGTTTTTTTTTGTAATATTCCCAATTTTAGGAGATTTGACATTGTTGCCTTTGCCATCCATGTAGGTCTCAAATGTACCTTAAAACTTATGCACGAAAAAGTTAGAGGGTTGCGTGTTCGTTGGATGTTTTCTCCAACCAATCATTTTTGTTGATGAGTTATGCGAGTTATATCATACACTTGTAAATCTAGAACAAAGCACAAGAATAGAGAAAGAGAAAAAAAAAAAAAAATCCAAAACCTAACCCTCTCCTCCCTTTCCCTCACATGTGCATGCAATTGCATGCAGCCTCATTGGCCTCGCTGATTGGGATGTCTTGAATTAACTCAGTAAGATATTATCCACCTTGCCATGTCTCATATTATGCATCATAGTTTAGTCCTTTGATGTTAAGGAGGGTACCTTTTTAGAAGGTCAACTATCCTAGGAGTGATTCTTTAGCATTGCTATTACGTGAAAAGACAACTCCGTGAATTAATTCCAATTTTCACATGTGTCCACACATGTCTCGAAATCACTCTCCTCTTATTCGGTGCACAGTTCAGTTCATTTTAACCCCGTTCAAAATCCTAGAAGCATGCTAGGAAGTGCTCCCTGTCCAGGCCCTCAGGCCCTAATGACTACTCCCCTCCCTCGTCTGATCGGATCGTTACAAGCTTACCGACTTCTGCATGGTTCATTCCCGAACCATACACCTACTGGAGGGGGATCCCACTTAGATACCGTATTGCAGCACTTTGGATTAACTACCTAACATATTGTCCACTCTGATTTGTCTGATAACGAGCTTTACAATTTTGTCATTTGGCATACGGGTGGACACTTTCTAAAAGGTCACCCATTGTAAGAGTGTTTCCCAGCTGAGCATGCTTATTTCTGGAGTTCCAATGTTAAGCATTGTCATTATGTCAATAGAAATTTTTGTAAGTTCTAGTTTTCATATATATCTTAAAATTGCTCTCCTTATATTCAGTATGACTACGTTTTTTTAGTATGAGTGCTTTCCTCGTTTCAGTAAGATATCTAAAAGTCGTTTTCTCATATGTACAATTTATTTTCATTTTGTATTTATTTTATTGATCAATCAATTTTTTTTTTTTTTTTTTTTTGCAGCAGGATGGACAGTGAGGCCGCGGTATTCATGGACACTGTAGCTCGTCGGAAACGAGGGGGAAAGGAGAGAAACAGAAAGAGAGAGGATGGGATTTTTATCTTTCTGGCACAATCCCACGAACCAAGGCTTGAGGGTCAGAGGAAATTTGGTTTTATGCTGGAGGACGACATGACCCAATTTAATTACAATTTTTTCTAACTGAATATGTTAACGCATCAGAATTCAGAGTGATCCTTTCCCTCTTTTGGGTGAAGCATCAAAATGACTTGAGCCATGGTATTTCTCATCTCTTCCAAAATAAATAAATAAATAAATAAAATAAAACATCAAAAGATTTTACCTCCGAACTCCGCAGCTCCTACTCAACACACACATAGTGAACTTGAACTATTTTGAAGTCAAAATCGCACACAAAGACTAAATAAACTGGAAATGATCAATTCCTGATCTAGTCCACTTCCAAGATGAAATCGGAAATTGAATCGAGGGGACTGATTCCAAAATTGGGAACTTGGGACCGAACTGGTCCAATGAAACTAGTCAAATTTTTAAAGACTGAAGAAAGCAGCATGTTCTCCACTTCTACCTTGTCTATTGCATTTAGGGTGGATTTGGTTTAGATTTGCAAATGCTTTTGACCTAAAACCCACAGGGGAAATGGAAATCACGTTTCGTAATTTTTTTTTTTGTAAAGCTATTTCGTCCTAAATAGTGTTTAATAAATATTTTTTTGCAAGGGCTTTTGGGTCTAATTTTTTTAATTAAAAAAATCAAACCCTTTGGCAAAGGGCTAAGGTCGTTGGTGAGCTAGAACTGATGCCAATTGCCATCGTCCAAGGTTGTGCAACCCCCGGCGAGGGTTGCGCGACCCTAAGTGTTGCAAACCAAGCAACCGGCCGAGGGCATGTGACTTGAAACCTCGTCGCTTGGGATCACACAACCTCAAATGGTTTTCTCCAAGGTCTCGTGACCCAAGCAACCGACCTAATCTAGCCTCACCAACCCCTTGCCAACTTGATCTAGCCTTGTCAGCCCCTCGCCGACTTTTTGCAAACCCAATCTAACCTTGCCGGCTGCCCTCACTGATTGCCCTTGCTAAAAAAAGATGAACAATAACAACGGGCAAAATTGGAAAATTGATAAATTAGGGAGAGTTGTTTTGGAATAAGAAAATTAGTTATAGCATATGGTTAAATTCCGAAAGCTCAATGCTAATCCCTACTAGCATTGGGTTTTCAGCCTTCCCAATACCAACTTTCGACCTAAAGCTTCTTGGGAGAATAGTTGCCAGACACTTCAAATTTTCCTTCAAGGAACTTTCAAAAATCTAAACCAAATATAGCCTTAGTTTTCTTCCTCAAAAGTTTCTATCAGATTAAAGGCATTTATTTTTGTTCTCTCTCTCATCCGTGGTGTCCCATATCCATCTCTCTCTCTTCTCTACACAAACCCCCTTCCCCTTCTCCTTCCACAAAAACCATTGTGACAAGTCCTCCATTTTTTAGAGATGAGGAAGAGGCTCTACTGTTGAAAAAATATGGCTTCGAATTGGGTAGAACAATGAAGTCGGATCTTTAGAGTACTCAAGTCGGACTTTGAGGCGTGATATCACTTTCTTTAAGGATTTATTTGCCCCACTACGTTGCTAATGGTTACCGGCAAATTTCCTCCAGGATACAACAAAGTCTCGGATGAGAATACTAAATAGCAATTCTAGTACTTCTCCAGGGTCTCTCATGAGAAACAATTAGAAACAATGGCTTTAGTTTCTCTCAAAAGAAAATGAAAAAATGGAAGAAGATATGTGTTTGATCTCAAAACAAACGTATTTATCTTTTCCTTTTGAATAGATGCAACCCTTCAAAAGGTTGCAAAAGAACAAAGACAACCTTTCGTGAAAAAGTACGTCTGAAAGGTTACGTTGAAAAGATATAAAAATTCGAAATTAAATAAATATAAAATATAAAATAATTGTAACTTTTCGTGAACAGTCGCACTATTTCAACAAAACTTTATAATTATTTTTTTTTTATAAAATTAAATCCGAATTTTCAATAAATAAAATTAACGATTGTCGGTTAGTGCCAAATCTCGTCCACGTGCGCACTCACATCTTTTCGATGTGGGACAATGCACTTCTTCATTTGTTTTATAAACAAATTTTCAATAAATAAAATTACCGATTGTCGGTTAGTGCCAAATCTCGTCCACGTGCGCACTTACATCTTTTCGATGTGGGACAAGGCACTTCTTCATTTGTTTTATAAACAAATTACCAACATCTACACCTCCAATTCGCTCCGAGCTTGCACTCAAGCACTCTCGAATCCTCATGTTTGTTGTCTCTCCTCCCTCCTCTGCATTGCCCCATTCCACCCCCCCAACTCAATAGTGGTCAGATCAACTCCACCTCTGTCCCCATCACCCTCCTCGACTCCCACTACACCGGGCTTGTCGAGAAGGCCCTCCTCCTCCATTTGTTGGAGGACGCCGTCGGCCGCCATGAAGAGAGGGAAAGAGATGTGATAGTCAAGAAGGAAGAGCAAGCGTGAGAGGCTGCTGTTCTTTTAAGATTTTTAAGGGAAAAAAAAGTTGGTCAAGGCAATTTCACCTCCGGAACTAGACCAAAAATCATTAGTTCCAATTTATGAAACTAGAAATCAGACTACCCCTTGAGAACCACCCAGAACTAGCCAGTTCAGTTCAGGCGGTCCTTGTTGCTCACCTAGAATGAACATATAAAAGAGGTGCGTGCAATTCTAGACTTGAAATAAACTTTTTTTTTTTTGGAAAGTGTGTTTTTTTGGTAGCTTTTCTTTGTTATGAGAAACAATTTTTTTTTTCTGGAGCAATTTTAAGGAAACATGAATTCGAATGGACCAACAATAAACTCACTTGGTTGACAGCAGGAAGAATCTCAGCAATGCTCAGCAACTTCTCCAGCTTTTTGCATGAGAAATTGCTCACTCCTATGCTTTTGGCCAAGCCCAACTTCTGACACTCTTCCATGGCCTTCCACACACTTTCGTAATCAAACGGAAGCAGATCCTCCTTCTTCACCGGAAGTTCACACTCCCCTGCCTTCAAGCTCACCGGAAGATGCACAAGATACAGGTCCACGAATTGGAGCCCAAGATTCCTACTCACAAGAACCGATCGATGTAGTGAAAACGAGGATAATGAAGCGCACAAACTTGGTACTAGTATGATTCATATGTTAACTGAGATTGTACTTGAGGGATCTCTGAAGCGCAGGGACAACGCGGTCGCTATGCGCGTCACTGCACCAGAGCTTCGTGGTAATGAACAGCTCCTCACGTGAGTTTATGAGGCCGAGCTCGAGGGCATCAGCCACGGCTTCTCCAAGGGGCTGCTCGGACAGGTAAATTGAGGCCGAGTCGAAGTGCCGGTAGCCCAATTGGATCGCATGGAGAATGTGTTCCTTTACGTTGTCATTGGAGCCAAACGGGAACTCGGCTGTTCCAAAGCCAAGAAGCGGGATTGCTTTGCCGTTTGTGTTGACCTGAGTCGCAGGAACAATAACATTGGCCATGCTTGTCCGTACTTTTTCGTGATGCGGGGGAGACCTAAAATATAGGAATGAATCTCTTTTTAACGCATATATAGATCCAGTTGTAACCATATTCTATTCGGCATGAAAATAAATTAAATCAAGGAAAAGTACTATATCCATGTCACAAACTTCCCCAAGATAAATTGTCAAAAGGAAAGCTAATTGATTACTTAGCCAAAGACTTAGTGTGAACTCTTTTAATCTCATACCGATTGGAGTTTTGAGGTTTTGATTTAATGAATTTAACATGTAATTTAACTCAATTAGGAGTTGCTACTAAAATATAACGGGTCAAATAGAAACTCAAGTAAAGTGTGGGAAAATATTTTACTTCTATGAACTAGAGATTTCATTGATATAGTGAGTTGATTATGCTAGATAATTACAAGATCATTTCAGTATCTTTCTTTTTATTTCAAAAACATTTTGTGGATAGTCCTGGTCAATTTTGATCATAAACCACTAACATGCAATAGGTGTGCATCAATCCATTAATCAAAGTAATAAATAACTTGCTAGAAAAAGAGCAACCATAAATGCATTAAGCAAAGTAAAAACTCATTTTATGTCCAAAACATCAAGTATTTCGCAGGATGGTCACTACAATATGCATGCCCTAACCATAATTTCTAAATGCAATGATGATTTTTTTCTTTTTTGGATTTTTCTTCTTGTGGATGCAATTATAATCTAAGTCCCGTGATTACATGAATTCTAATTTAACATTCACAAATCATTAGACTAATGACATGTGTTATATAGATGCAATTTATATGTAACCTAATTCTAATATGACATGCAATTTAATTTATAGGGGGCCTAAACATCCAATAATTAAATAATATTGATATGATGACATGACGTGACAATGATGACATGAGAACAATTACGTGAGATCAATGATACAATTAATTCTATACCTTTGAATTTTCTTTATGCTAGAATATGATACCAACTAATATATGTGATTACCTTACTTAAATTTAGAAATGATTTATATTAAATCTTATTCAACATTAGGTAATTTCCTAAATTACTACATGGCTCCTACATATGCGATTCTAAATTAGAAAACTGATATAAATCCAATCTATCCTATCATGCAATGCAATTTTTGTATTTTTCATAACATGAAAATTTATGGAATTAGCAACATGCTATGCAAGCCCATATAATTCAAATATTAATCGTAACCCAAATTAGGAAATAAAAGTCATCTATAATCTGATCTTTATTCTTAAAGATCAAAATCTCAATAATGTGCGCAACTCAAACAGGAAATTTCCTAAACGGGGTAACCCAAAATTCTCAAAGAGAAATGATTGGGTGACAATCTTTAATCTAATGTGAGAATTACTACAAAAAAAAAAAAAACACATAACTAATAATTATAAATTGTTATGAGGTGTACTATTTCAAGAATTAGTAACTCACAACAAGTTATTATTTTCACGGTAATCCAAACATTGTCATGTTAGCAAACCTCAAAACCAATCACGGTTAGAATCAAACAAGCCCAATTAGATTGGATTTGGTTTAGGGAAATACCTAATTTGTATTATCGACTCGAATGGACTGGTGGTGAAGCTATGGATCCTAGCAAAAAGGGCAGCCGTTGAGTGTGGTGGTCAACGGCAAGGCTTGTTTACAGCAACGGAAGCCACCGGCGGGAGGACTGATGTGGCGACTTGGTGAAGGATTGTCCAAGGCACAGGAAGGGCAATTGGCAAAGCTTTGTTGGGCTAGCACGAGATCTGGTGAAGACGAACATGTGCAAACGTAACTGAGGTTGCTGGTGGCGGTACTGCAGGGGCAGAGGATGCGTTGGAAATTATTCGGGAACTAAAGTGAGGCCGGGACAATTTTCTCAATCATCAAAAAGTGATTCCACTTCAAATGAAGGGAGCTGTTTCGTCACACATGGACTGTAAATGATTGAGAAGAGTCCTATTATACGCGTATCTTGATAGCCCATTCGTATCCACAATCTAAAGTCGACGACAGCACAATACAAGAAGAAATGGGACAAATTTCTCAATCGTCAACAAGTGGTTCCAATATGGAAGGGGGAGGTGGGGGGTTCAAATCCCCACTTTCTCAAGGAGGTTGGGGGTGGGGATGATTTCATTTTAAGAGTGGATTTTGACTCCCACGCAAAAGTCTGAGAGTAAAGGTTATAATAGGAATAAAGTAGAACCGACAAAAAAAAAAAAAAAAACAAGTGGTTCCACTTCAAATGAAGGGAGCTGTTTCGTCACACATGGACTGTACATGGTTGAGAAGAGTCCTGTTATCTTCACGCATATCTTGATAGCCCATTCGTATCCACAATCTAAAGTCGACGACAACACAATACAAGAAGAAGCGGACCCACGACCATTAAATAGTGAAATCAAATTACCCCACATATTTTGATAGTTAAAGTCCGATATGCTCGACAACAAATAACATTGTTCCGTAAAAGAACTCTGATTGCGCCACTCGCAGTTGCAGTACACATGTGAACTAGGCACACTAAACAAAACCTTAAAAAAAAAAAGGGGATAATTTTCTTTTAAAAAATGCTAACTTTAGGTCAAATCCCATTTTTGCCTCACGTTTTATTTTCTTTAAACAATATCCTCAACTTTCACTTTAATCTTAAATCTGCCTAAACTCCCAAGAATTGCCACTAGTTTCTTCAATATTAATGACATTAAGAGATTGTTATTATTTTATACGAAGGTGAGGGGGCTACTATTGTGTTTGACAGTGTTGATGAAGTTACTTATTTTAATAACCTCATGTTGATAATTTCCAAGAAATTAGTAGTAATTTTTAGAGATGTGGCCAAATATGAGACTAGAGTGAAAATTAGGAATTTTTTAGGCAACTAAAAGTTTTGAAAAATTATGATTGAACCTAAAGTTGAGGTCTTCTTATGGAATTAGGCTGAAAAAAATACATATATATATATTAGCGTGGAGCCCACTTGGCGGAGTCAAAATCTGATGCAAAGTCCTCATGTAAAATCACCAAAGGAATTATAAACTTATTTAACTTATTTCAATTCAATCTTAAATATTTCAATTTAGCCAATTTAGTCCTAAAACTATTGAAAATTTGATTTTGACCGGAAATTATTGACATGACACCACTAGTGCTGGTGTTGACATGCTATGTTGGCAGTGCCACATAAAACGACCGACATCAACATTAGCGATTTTCAATTAAAATTATTTGGATAGTCTGAATTGACAAATTTTCAAAAGGTTTATGACTAAGTTAGCTAAATTGAAAAGTCTAGAATTGTATTGAGATAAGTACAATATGCATAGGACTTTTTTTTTAAAAATAATTTCCTAGGTCCGAGTGAGATTAAGTTAATTCAAGTTAACTTTCCTTAATCTATTGGGCACACAACCCCATGCTAATGGAATTGGGTGGGGATGGGGATTCCAATACATTAAGGAAATTGCGTGGCCCATTAATTTATTTCCTTTTAAATTTCCCAATTCAGATGTCGGAAATTAGAAGTTTCGCCTATAAGTCTAAACTCGAGTCTTATTCTAACAAATTGAGTTTGGGAGATGCTAGCCTAATGGCCACCGTTATCCAAGATGATGATGGTGGATTGTGGGCCGCAATCTCCATTTCAAAGGAATGGACAACCGATTGAAATCTAAACAATATATTATTATATTTGCTAACCTTAATTAATTCAAAAAGGAAACTAGATAAAAAAAAAAAACACTACAGATGATGAAATGAAGGCTTTGTTTTCTTATTTTATTTATGAAATAATATAACCATTATTCCTTTATTTTTATCCAAAAATCAAAATCAAAATCACTCTTCCATCTTTAATTTTTTTTTTTTATATTAAAAGACGACCCTCAACCTTTTAGAAAATGTCATGGATTACAGAATTAATGATATAGACGTTAGTGAATATACGTGTCACACCGAAATACATATGTCATGTCATGATTCATTGAAAAGTATTAGGAGTCAAAAAGGCACCACATCAAACAATATTAAAAAAATAAATAAACAAAATTGAGAGAGAGAAAGAGAAGGAGGATCATTGTGACCGTTGTAGTCATGAGCTCTAGCTCTAAGCTTGCAACAACCATGAGCGTGGCAGCCACAACCATTGGAGTTTCGATTTGCAAAGCTCAAGATCATGGCTGATCATGGCTGCTCAAGATAAGCTCATGGTCATGGTGGCTCAATTGGTGATCACAAATGGTTACAAATCATAGTTTTTGAATTATTATGGATGTTTTGTAGGTTTTCTTCAAGTTTATCATTTCTCTTATCTTATTTTTATTGTACTCACATTTAAGCAATTCCACTTAGAGGGATTAAAGGAAATCTTGATAATTGAGATTTCATTCCAAATTTCCCAAAGAAATTGGATGAATAATTTATCTTGTTCCCTTCGCTTATATTATTAACTTATTTGTTCTTTTAAAGAACTTTTTATAGCACTTTATGCTTCATATTTGACGAAGTGGCATGTCATATAATGCTTAAGCATATATAAATTACTTCACCTTTCAACTGCCCTTAAGACTTACCTTAACACTTTTTCTTTCATGCAGATTTCTAAAGAATTATGGTTCATGAAATATAAAGAGAATGTTTAGGAAATTCCTATCATTTCCAGCAATTACAAAACAATTTGCATTTCTGAAAATTATGTTAGAACTTTAGCTGAAGAAATTTTCTTTTTCTTTTTCTTTTTTTGTCCTTTTTAGGAAGCTTCAGCCTTCTCTCTAAATAGACTCGTGAAGTGGAAAAACCGGATCCAACCCCCAAAGAAAAAAAAAGTGGAAAAACCTGCTACTCAAGTTTGTGGGTTACTCGATTTAAATTGCGCGGTGGAAGACAATCCGTCATTTGATTGTAGATAACGGTGCCATTATGATCGCTTTTCTCTTTAATGAGATACCAAACCATTATCCAAAAGTGAAAAAAAAAATGTACACTACAATGAATCTTGTTGTGGCATTTGTTGAACTTGGACACAATATGTACTTATCTAATTAAGATATGTTAAATTGAAATTTGGCTAGCACAGTGAAAAAGTTGGGTTATACAAAAAAAAAAAAAAAAAGGAAGTGAGGCAAAAGATTTAATCAAACAAATTCAACATACTATAAATTTTTAAATAAATTTCATTTTTGGATAGCAAATTGATCATGATTTTGGTTTTTGAGTTAAGTTGGATTGCTTTGGCTCAAATTGAAGTTGTATAAATAAGGGTTCAAGTGTTAATTTTGATAATTGTATTCATTTTTTTAATGATGAATATATTTTTTTACGACTACAAATATGAAAAATGTTTTACATAGTGGTGTTGTCAATAAAAATCCGAAATTTAATTGTCTTATAAAAAAAATATGTTAACTAGTCTTTCTATATGAAATTTAAAATATTTCACTTGGATAATGATTTCCATAAAATTCTTTTCAATTCCTTAATATTTTTCTATTTTCATTTTTATTTAATCTATTTTTGTAATGTAAAGAATCCCACTAAGTTGTCTGTTTCCTTGAAAAATTTTGTGGTTGGAGAGCACCGTTACTTTCCAAGGAGTAAGGAGTAACGTTGCTGTCACCTCATCAATATTCATTGAGTTTTGGGAACGATAAAATTTGTCATGTTTCTTTGTATTTTTTTGTGATACAGACGAGGCTTAAGCTAAAGGAGTCACTCTTTTTTCCATCCCATATATAGATTTCTATTGTAACCCTATTCCAATCAACATGGAACATTTGCATGCGGATAATAAGATATACAAGGTATGGAACCTTACGTTGTGTAAAATTAGATGAACAATGCATGTGATTGTCGCAACCTATCCATCGGGGAAGGGAATATAGGTTTAGGAGTATTACCTAAAAGACGAGCCTATAACCCATGATTAAGCATGAGCTCTTCCAAGCTCATACCTCACGCGATATTGGAGAATTTATAGGAATTTGTAATAAAGAGTCGTCACTAGTCTATTGGGGTCGGCTAAAAACTAAGTGATGTATAAGAGTATACTTCACTTCTTATGCAATCGGAGAATTTAGGTTTTGGGACTTAATTACACTAATTAACAAATTAGTGTCATTTCAATACTTAATCTTTTTCATTTAAAAAAAATGATGTTTTTGTCAAGCAATCTAGACTGATCTTATACATATCTATTATCATGCGAAGTGATCATACGAGTACACAATCATTAAAATAACAATTAACAATAAAAAAAGCATTTAAATAAATTGCATGGGAGAGCAAAAATTTAACATCAAAGAAAAGATAAATACTAATCCTAATTAGACTAAATGGAAGCCAAAATCAACGTGTCAAAATTGCACAATCAAGGGTATTCATTTTTAAGGACAACTAAAACCTTTTGAATAGGATTCTAAATTGAAATACTTCAATTTTTTTTTTAAAGAGAAAATAAACCAAGAGATTAATTTTAACGTTTTTGAAGATTAAAAAAAAAAAAAAGAAGAAGAATTTTTGGATTTTTTTAGAAAAGTTGAATTTTTTTAATTTTCCAAAACCCTTTGATTTTTTTAATATTTTGATTTTTTTTGTGTCTATCTAATTACTACGGAAATTTTTAGACTTTTCCGAATTTTGGAATTTTCTGAGAATTTTCTAATTTTCCTTAATTTTCTAAAATTTTTAATTAATCTTAAAAAAAAAAACTCGAATTTTCAATATTTTCTGAAATTTTTTGATTTTTTTTTTCATGTTCTTTGAAAGTTGTTGAATTATCGGAAATTTTCTGAATTTTTGTTATTTAGTGAACAACAAGCACTGATACATAACAATAGATAAGAGCAGCCTAACTAATGCGGCCTCAAACCGTTGGCATGCCGTGAGAGATGGGTTTCCGACAGGGAGCTTTCCGACGCGAAAAATGCATATGCGACCGACTCGAGTGGGATTTTTCCATCAAGTTGCGTGGAAACACAGAGAAAATACTAATATTAAATCAAATCCAACCAATACAGGACAAAATGTGAATTGATCTTGAGCTCTAACATGCACAGATATTTCGGCCTTCTCTCAGGCATTTCTATCGAACGGCTAACACACGATTTAACAAGCATGTTCCAGAGTGAATTTATTGCAATCTTCGAGCCAGAGACGATGCATATAAGCTTAAATAGACGTGTTTCATGCCAGATCTGTCTTATTTTGCGACGATTTACTTAATAATACTCAAGTTCGGTGTTCCTAAATGTTTAACGCTTCATCCAAGCAAAGCGTCGAGCAGTTGGTATGCGTTCATGAACTCGAGTAATGGGTTCAAACCAGAAGCATTCCTCAACCTAAGCATGATGTATTAGCTTCAAAACATCATGAACCGTCTTAAACTCACTTCCGCTTGTCAAGATTTTGGTCAAAAAGTTCTAACGGTTCGAGCAAGTTCCAACGGGAGAAGCGCTCCTACCTGGCTTAATGGGAAAGGGCTGCGGCGAACGACGGCGAAGCTTTCCTACGAGCTCCCTCTCTCCCTTTGGCTCGTCCTCTCCTTCTCTCTTGCTCTCTCTCTACCCCAAAAAGCCAGCCCAGGACCCCCTTTTTCTCACCCATCTTCTCCCTCTTTTGAGGACCACCGACCAGCGCCCATGGGCTTCTGCCAAGCCAGCTGTTGCTGCCGGTCTGTCACCAACTCCGTACGAGGCTCGTGCCTGTCCCATCAACCTCTGTACCTCCTCTTGCTCGCGTACGTCCGCCTCTTTTCTGCAGAATGCGTGAAGGACAATGAGGGAGGGGAAAAGAAGGCTGGGCTCATTTTGGGCAAAATAAAAGAAAAGTGGACCGGCCCAGGCTAAGAAAAAGAAAAGGGAAAGAGAGAGGCCGGGCTGACCTGCCCCCGGCCCGGTCTCATTTTTTTTCCATTTTCCTTTCTTTTTCTTTTCTCTTTTTATTTTTTGTAATTAATTTCTTTAAATAATTATTTTATCTATGACAAATTTTTTGGAAAATATTAAAAAAGACCATTCAATATGCGGTACAATACCTTTTAATGATTTTTTTTTACTTTTGTTTTTTTTTTAATTTTAATAATTAGTGATGGTAACGTAATTGCTCTTAATGTCTACGCATAATAGATTTTGATGAAAACATACACGATGCATTTTAATGAAAATTATTTAGTTTACTCTTTACTTCCTTTTTTTTTCTCTTTTTTAGTGATTAATTCTTAATTTTGTATGCAATTAAGTCCTAAATAAAATGATAAAATTTAGGTATCAACAGTTATGTCATATGAGTAGCCACATCAAAGGTGTGGAAAAATGAGGCATCTTGCTAATGATGAGAGCAACCCCAAAGTCAGGACCAGTTTATATATATATATATATATATATATATATATATATATATATATATATATATATATATATATAAAAGATATGGTTCCAATCAAGTTTTTGATTTGACTGGTTACCAACATAGCCATCACTTATTCGCAAACTCAACAAAAAAATAAACATGGGTTATTTAAATTTAAGGTTTTGGAAAGAAAGACAAAAAAAAAAAAATTGTCGTTTTAAAAATAAATGACACATCAATAACTTACAAATAAGAGTTGGTTATGGGAAACTAGCAAGTAACTTAACTGCAGAAAAATTGATATATACTTTAATTAAGGTTGTCAATTTCTGAAAATAGTTTATTTTTTTAATGGGTTGGTAAGTCAATATCTCAATAGGAAAGTTGAAAAATTTTAAGGAAAAAAAAGGCAAAGGTAAACAACTCAAATAAGAGTTCTGGGCAGACGAAAGTTAATTGGTATCCAACGGGAGAAAAGCTAATAAATTATAAAAATACGACTTGTAAGTTCGTATAAGAGTTAATAAATTTAAGGCTTTTATAAAAAGACAAATAAAAGTTGTCTAACGATAATAACTAATAATTTTCTTTTAAAAAGGCAAAATAAAAAAATGTTTACGACGATGTTCTGCCACATTGAGGTTAGCTGTCTAAGCATCGTTTTTTTCTAACAGTAGTATCTTCCTCAACAAACCAATGCATACTCGCTTGATGCAACCAATTTGAACTTTGAAGTCCTCTTTCAAATGTGGGAAAATTTTAATTCGATTTGAATTTTAAAAGAAATGATGTTTACCTCTCTATAACATCTTTTCCTTAAAAAAAAAAAAAAAAGCCTCAATACACTTTATCAAATAGTTGTATCAATTGAAATATCTTGGACGATTATTCGGTTCCTATTTCGAGTATGATTGTGTATGAAAATTTCAAGCGAACCTGTTCACTTGAATTGCTTTGGAAGATCATGTGGGCGTTAAGTCATGGTGTAAATGGTGTTCGTGTTTCCATGCATAATTAGTGAACTATCTATTTTTGTTATGACCTGTGCGGAAATTACAACAAAAGTAAAATTGGGAAGAAAAAAAACACATAGATTTACGTGAAAAAACTTATGAGAAAAACCACAAAGTAGAGAAGCAAACATAAATATTATAGGGAAAATTGTCCAAATAGTTCTAAACCTATTATGCTTTTATTAATTTGATCATAAACGTTTTAATTTTGCCAACTCAATTCTAAACTTTTTTTTATTTCTTGATATTTTAATCCATCTGACCAATTTTAGTTGAAAATTATTGATTGAACGACCGCCATTGATGTAGCACCTTTTTAATAATATTCTTGGTGGCCCTTGTCGGCCCTGGGTGAGGGCGCGCGAGCCCTCACTAGATATAGCCAAGTGCGGGCTTGGCGGCCCTCGCTGGCCCCAAGTGAGGGTGACAACCTCACTCGAGGTGCTTGTCTAGGGCAAGCGAGGGCTACTGGCTAGATTTGGCAAGGGCGTCGTAGCCCTCCCCCTTCCTAGGTGAGGGCTCACATGCCCTTGTCTTTGCCAGCGAGGGTTGGCCAGTTCTCGCCTATGGTTGGCGAGAGTTGGCTGGCAACCCTTGTCTGTTAGATTCGAATAAAAAAAAATCAAAATATTATTAAAAAATGTCATATTAGTGCTAGTCATCCATATTAGCAATTTTTATCCCAATTGGCTAGATAGACTAAATTAATAAGAAGTAAAAATGTTTGAAATTGAATTAGCAAAATTGAAAAGGTCGGGGATTTAATTGGTAAAAGTATAATAGATTTAGACTTTTTAGACAATTTTCTGATGCATTATATAATACGCAAAACCACGATTCTTCACGTGCATTGAATATTTTATTTCACACGATGCAAGGTTTCTTCACATGAAAATCTTCAATGCCGATTGGAATATGGTTGCAACAGGGATCTGTTCACGGGATGAAAAGAGATTGATTCCTTTAGTTTATGTCTGGTCTGTGTCAGGAAAAAATACAGAGAAACATGGCCAGATTACGGTTCCCAGGAAACAAAAACGGCAAAGCGATCCCTCTTCTTGGATTCGCAACAGCCTAATACCCATTAGGCTACTCTGACAACCTGAAGGAACACTTTGTTGATGCGATCCGATTGGGTTACCGGCACTTCGACTCGGCCACGCTTTACCTATCCGAGCAGCCTCTCCGAGAAGCTGTGGCTGAAGCCCTCAAGGTCGGCCTCATAAACTCGCGTGAGGAGCTGTTCATCACCACAAAGCTCTGGTGCAGCGACGCCCATGGCGAGTCTGTTGTTCCTGCGCTCCAGAGATCCCTCAAGTATAATTTCAGTCGACATATGAATCACATAGCACCGTGTTTATACTTTTCATTAACCACGTTTTCACTGCCTTGGTCGGTTCTTGTGCGTAGAATCCTCAGGCTCGATTACGTGGATCTGTATCTGGTGCGTTGGCGGGTAAGCGCGAAGGCAGGTGTTTGTGAGTTTCCAGTAAAAGAGGAGGATCTGCTTCCTTTAGATCATGAGAGTGTGTGGAAGGCCATGGAAGAGTGTCAGAAGCTGGGCTTGGCCAAAAGCATAGGAGTGAGCAATTTCTCATGCAAAAAGCTTGAGAAGCTGCTCAGCCTCGCTGAGATTCCTCCTGCCGTCAACCAAGTGAGTTTATTGTCGGTCCATCGGAATTGATGTTTCCTTAAAATTGCTCTAGGAAAAAAAAATATATGTTTTTCATAACAAAGAAAAGCTACTAAAAACATGTTTTCCAAAAATCAAGTTCATTGCAAGTCGTAGCGTTGCTCTTTTTCAACATTTTAATTCAGTCTTCAGGTAGTTCCACGAAGGATGTGCGATTTTGACTTCAAAATAGTTCAAGTTCGCTATGTGTTGAGCAGGAGCTGCTGAGTTTAGAGCTAAACGTTTTCATCTCCTAATTTTTTTTGAGATCGGTAAAAACCATTGCTCAAGTCACCTTGACGTTTCAGCCGAAATTTCCCATTTGGGCTGAACGGGAAATTTCCAGTCCAACCAAGTCCTAGCTCATGGGTTTTTGAGAAATAAATTAGTGGCAATTTTTAATTTACTGTGAGAATAACAGTGTGTCGTGAACTATAAAAAATAAAATAACAAATAATTATAAATTATTATTGCATTCACTCTTTCAAGAATTTGTGGCTCATTTTAAGCTTTCCTCAACCTGACCTGATCCCTGAGAGAGAGAGAGAGAGAGAGAGAGAGAGAGAGAGAGTTGCCGAACTGAGGGGCCGGGGGAGTGGCTTGTTGGCTAGGGCCATTGTCGATGGCCTAGACTTTTTGGTGATTTATCAATTTAATTCTTTTAACTAATTTTGGTTAGAAATTATTGACATTGTGATCTAGATAATATTCATTATCCTACGCATTGATGTGGATGATTTTTGTACTCTAATTTTTTTAATATCTTTATAGAATCTTTTAATTTTTATTTTCTTCTTTTCTTTTTTCTTTCCAACCTTGGGATGGCAACCTTCACCTAGTTTGA
The DNA here is from genome assembly GCA_019915185.1 of Eucalyptus camaldulensis. Lineage (NCBI taxonomy): Eukaryota > Viridiplantae > Streptophyta > Magnoliopsida > Myrtales > Myrtaceae > Eucalyptus > Eucalyptus camaldulensis. The sequence continues at coordinate 12,793,214 of JAHSVA010000003.1, forward strand.
GTGACGGCATTGTAGGCCTCAATAGCCATGCGTTAGGGCCTTAGTGCCCTTGCCAACCCTAGGCAAGAGCTAACCTCACTTGGGGAGAGCTCCCTCACCCAGTCTAGTGAGGGATGGCCTTGCTGGCATTCACTAGCCTAGGTGATGGTTGCGGCCCTCACCCATAGCCAGCAAGGGCACAAAGGCTTTTGCCCGTGGCAAGCAAGGGTCGGTTGGCAATTTCACTAGCCCAAGGCTGGAAAAGGAAAATAAAAATAAGATATAATAAAAAAATTATAAAAATTGTTTACTTAACGCTAGTCGTGTCACATAAAATAGTCGATTTTGACTAAACTGTCATGTTAGTGTGTTTTTAGCCAAAGTTGGACAAAATGACTACATTGACAAATCGTCACGAATTTTAAAATTGAATTGACATAATTAAAATGTTGAGGAGTGAATTTGCAAATTACAAAAATGTTTATGACTAAATTGGTGAAATCGAAAGGATTAAACTAAATTGGTATAAATGCAATATATTTATGATATATGTTTTTCAATTTTCCTATTTTGTTTCCAATGCGTCATCTCCTCCCACTCCGACATTTCCAGTTTCGCCAACACTGCTTGCGGCTCCCAGGTGCAGATGAACCCAATTGCCATCCTCGTCGAACACCTTGAAGGCCTCGCTCAAATCTGCATCCTCCCACAACGGCGATCCTGCGCCTCCTCCCTCCGAAGAAGGCCTCGTCGATCGATTGGGTTGCGGCGGTACGAAATCATCAAACCAGAGGCCATTGCTCCCTAGCTTGATGTAGGACTGGAGAATGGACTTGAGGTTAGAGTGATCAACGTCAAGGCCGAGGAGGGCGAGAGCTCGAGCTCGCCCATATCAAGCGAGACAGACCTCGTCCAGCGGCCGGCGAGGCTCGGCGTCGCAGGGCCACCGCCGGGAGCTCGATCTCGCCCAGGCCGAGCTTGCCTAGCGGCTAGCCAGGCTTGGCCTTGCAGGGTCACCACCAGGTCGGCGTCGCTTGGTGGTGGCCCGGCGACACCGAGCCTCGTCGGCCGCTGGGCGAGCTCAGTCTCGCCGGATCTGGGCGAGCTTGACCAAGGCGACGCTTCGGCGAAGTCGCGGGCCCTCGACGGCGTTGTTGGCCCTTGATGGCGATCGCCGGCCATGGCCGAGGCCGGTGACTGGCCAAAGAAAAAACAAAGAAAAAAGAAGAAGAAGAGAAGAAGAAAAAAGTGTTTTTAAATGTGTTCCAAAAAAACTTTTGTTTCTTGTTTATGTTCTAGATGTGTTTCTGGGAACAAAAAAATAATTTTGAAACAAAAACGCAAATAAACGCGTTTCTGTTCCTTTTTTGTTCCCAGGAACAAAAAAAAAAAATTTAAAACAGAAAAAAGAAATCAAAACAAACGCAGCTTAAATATCCATTTTTTTTCTTAAGTTGGGTCACTTCAAAATTCAATCTGAGCATGAAAACTCAATTGGAGTCAAATATTTGAGACAAAATTAAAGAGACACTCAACAATTTTAGATATTATATTGACATTTCCTCTAGATATTTAATTTCCATATGCTACGCTATTGTCGATATTTGTCATTCCAGAATCTACTCGCTCCATCCAAAATTTAAACAGAGCACAATTCGTCGAAAAAGTAGTGGGTATTCCAGGATGACCACGTCTGTGTAGTTCCAGTCATTCAGTGATCAACACGTGGCTCGGATGGGTTTCAATTGGACAAATCCGAGGATTCACTCCCTGTGGAATTTTCAATTCTTCTCCACTGGCCATCATCCTCCTCTGAAGAAAGCAAGCTTCGATCATGGAGGTTGCTTCAGCAACAGAGGCCAACAACGCCGTCTTCTCGCCATCCAGCACAAAGTGCCAAGTCCGCCTCCTTCTGTCTGCACTCCCCGAGCCTCAACTCCCTTCGCCTTTGTCGCGTCTACAACCTCCTTGACAAGAACGACGACGGCCTCATCACCCTTAAAGGAGCTCTCTCGAGCTCTCGCCCTCCTCGGCCTTGACGCTGATCACTCTGACCTCGAGTCCATTCTCCAGTCCTACATCAAGCTGGGGAGCAACGGCCTCTGGTTTGATGATTTCGTACCGCCGCAACCCAATCGATCGACGAGGCCTTCTTCGGAGGGAGGAGGCAAAGGATCGCCGTTGCGGGAGGATGCGGATTTGAGTGAGGCCTTCAAGGTGTTCGACGAGGACGGCAATTGGGTTCATCTGCACTTGGGAGCCGCAAGCATCGTTGGCGAAACTGGAGATGTCGGAGTGGGAGGAGATGACGCATTGGACAACAAAATAGGAAAATTGAAAAACATATATCATAAATATATTGTATTTATACTAATTTTGTTTAATCCTTTCGATTTCACCAATTTAGTCGTAAACATTTTTGTAATTTGCAAATTCACTCCTCAACATTTTAATTATGTCAATTCAATTTTAAAATTTGTGACGATTTGTCAATTTAGTCATTTTGTCCAACTTTGGCTAAAAACACACTAACATGACAGTTTAGTCAATATTGACTATTTTATGTAACACGACTAGCGTTAAGTAAACAATTTTAGAATTTTTTTATTATATCTTATTTTTATTTTCCTTTTCCAGCCTTGGGCTAGTGAAATTGCCAACCGACCCTTGCTTGCCACAAGCAAAAGCCTTTGTGCCCTTGCTGGCTATGGGTGAGGGCCGCAACCATCACCTAGGCTAGTGAGTGCCAGCAAGGCCATCCCTCATTAGATCGAGTGAGGGAGCTCTCCCCAGGCGAGGTTAGCTCTTGCCTAGGGTTGGCAAGGGCACTAAGGCCCTAACCCATGGCTATTGAGGCCTGCAATGCTGTCACTCAAACTAGGTGAGGGTTTCTATCCTAAGGTTGGAAAGAAAAAAGAAAAGAAGAAAATAAAAATTAAAAGATTCTATAAAGATATTAAAAAAGATTAGAGTACAAAAATCATCCACGTCAATGCATAGGATAATGAATATTATCTAAATCGCCATGTCAATAATTTCTAACCAAAATTAGTTAGAAGAATTAAATTGATAAATTGCCAAAAAGTCTAGACTATCGACCAAGCCACTCCCCCGGTCCCTCAGTTCCGCAACTCTCTCTCTCTCTCTCTCTCAATAATAATTTATAATTATTTGTTATTTTATTTTTTTATAGTTTACGACATACTGTTATTCTCTCAGTAAACTAAAAACTGCCACTAATTATTTCTCAAAAACCCATGAGCTAGGACTTGGTCGGACTGGAAATATCCAGTTCAGCCCAAATGGGAAATTTCGGCTGAAACATTAAGGTGACTTGAGCAATGGTTTTTACCGATCTCTAAAAAAAATTAGGAAATGAAAACGTTTAGCTCTAAACTCAGCAGCTCCTCCTCAACACATAGCGAACTTGAACTATTTTGAAGTCAAAATCGCACATCCTTCGTGGAACTTCCTGAAGACTGAATTAAAATGTTGAAAAAGAGCAACGCTATGACTTGCAATGAACTTGATTTTTGGAAAACATGTTTTTGGTAGCTTTTCTTTGTTATGAAAAACATATATTTTTTTTGTTAGAGCAATTTTAAGGAAACATCAATTCCGATGGACCGACAATAAACTCACTTGGTTTACAGCAGGAGGAATCTCAGCGAGGCTGAGTAGCTTCTCAAGCTTTTTGCATGAGAAATTGCTCACTCCTATGCTTCTGGCCAAGCCCAGCTTCTGACACTCTTCCATGGCCTTCCACACACTCTCATGAACTAAGGGAAGCAGATCCTCCTCCTTCACTGGAAACTCACAAACACCTGCCTTCGCGCTCACCGGCCAATGCACCGGATACAGGTCCACGTAATCGAGCCTGAGGATTCTACGCACAAGAACCGACCAAGGCAGTGAAAACGTGGTTAATGAAAAGTATAAACACGGTGCTATGTGATTCATATGTCGACTGAAATTATACTTGAGGGATCTCTGGAGCGCAGGAACAACAGACTCGCCATGGGCGTCGCTGCACCAGAGCTTTGTGGTGATGAACAGCTCCTCACGCGAGTTTATGAGGCCGACCTTGAGGGCTTCAGCCGCAGCTTCTCCGAGGGGCTGCTCGGACAGGTAAAGCGTGGCCGAGTCGAAGTGTCGGTAAACCGATCGGATAGCATCAAGAAAGTGTTCCTTCAGGTTGTCAGAGTAGCCTAATGGGTACTCGGCTGTTCCGAAGCCAAGAAGAGGGATCGCTTTGCCGTTTTTGTTGAGTTGAGTCCCGGGAACGGTAATCTTGGCGATGTTTCTCTGTATTTTTTACTGATACAGACGAGACCTAAACTAAAGGAATCAATCTCTTTTCATCCCATCAATAGATCCCTGTTGCAACCATATTCCGATCGGCATGGAAAATTTGCATGTGAAGAATCCTTGCATCGTGTGAACTAAAATATTCAATGCACGTGAAGAATCGTCGTTTTGCGTACCATATAATACACAATGCACGTGAAGAACCTTGCGTTCTGTGAAATGAAAAATGTAATGCATTCGAAGAACCCCAGGCCTTGGGTGAAATAAAATATGCATGCATGTGCTGAATCGTGTAAAACAAAATATTCAGTGCACGTGAAGAATCCTGGCAATGTGTATTATGGGCCGTACCATTTTGAAGTCAGTGGCCAATAGGGGGTGCATGAGAAAAATTATTTCTGTTCTAGAAATGATTTTTCTGTTCCAGACCAATTTCTAGAACAGAAACTTGTTTGATAACGCTTATCAAATTTTCTATTTCTGGAATAGATTTCTATTCCAGAAATAGAAATTGAGGAGAAATCAAAAGTAGAAATTTTCTACTTCTGATTTCTTCCATAAATCAATTTCTGATTTCTCCCAACCCTAATTTCACTCTTCTCTCCCTCATACGCCTCTTCTTTGCCTCCTCCTCCGCCTCTTCTCTGCCTCCTCCGGCTCCGGCTCCGGCTCCGGCTCCAGCTCCGCCTCCACCTCTCCTCCGCCTCTCCTCCGCCTCCGCCTCCGCCTCTCCTCCGCCTCTCTGCTCCACCTCCACCTCCGCCTCTGCCTCTCCTCCGCCTCTACTCTGCCTCTCTGCTCCTCCTCCGCCTCCGCCTCCGCCTCTCCTCCACCTCTGCTCCGCCTCTGCTCTGCCTCTGCCTCCGCCTCTCCTCCGCCTCTGCTCCGCCTCTTCTCTGCCTATGTTCCGCCTCTGCTCCGCCTCTCCTCCACCTCTTCTCTTGCTCATCCACATCTGCTCGCGAATCCACCCCCTCGCCGCGACCTCCGCCTCTTCTCTGCCTCTGTTCTGCCTTTACTCCGCCTCTCCTCCGCCTCTTCTCTTGCGCATCCACATCTGCTCGCGAATCCAGCCCCTCGCCATGACCCATTGTCCCCGCTTGTTGTCCGAGCACCCTTCGGCAACAGATCTCCTCCGCCTCTGCTCCGCGTCTGCCTCCGCCTCTCCTCCGCCTCTTCTCTGCCTCTCCTCTTTCTCATCAAACGAATTTTTATTTTTGAAATAGAAATTTTATTAAGTTATCAAACATATTTTTTCCTCAGAAACTCATCCAAAAATAGAAATAGAAAAATTCATTTATGTTCCAAAAACTATTTTTGGAACAGAAATGTTGTCATGCACCCCCTAGAATACAAACACCGATAAATGGGTGGGAAAATGAAGCATTTTGCTGTGGCTGGCCATGATGAGAGTACGCCCATAGTTAGAACCATTTTGGGAAGAAAAACATCAAACGAGGTTCCAAATTATATTAATCCAAATCTTGGAGGACACAAAGGGTGGGTGGTGGTTCTCCACAGACTCAACACCAGAATTCTCAACGATCTTTGAATCTCGATAAGAGAATTCCATATTAGTATGTAAGCTTGCCTATAGCGCCATGTATTCCCCGACTTATCAATAAGAATAATGGAAAGTTTCAAATAAAGACTTGATATGAGACTGTTTTCTCAAAGAAAGCTTAGAATGAATTTTGTCTCAAATAAAGATCTAACATGGTTAACTTAGTCTCAAATAAGGGCTCGAGCTCATCTTCACCAGCATGTTTATTTTGGCAGCTAAAGCAAGGGTAATTTGGTTCAAAAAATTTCTACTTTGACCTAATTTGAAGAATTCCCAAATCAAAGTTAGGTTTGTTGAACTGATAGACTCTTGCAAGCTGTAAGCACATGTATAATATATATTTCATCACAAACATCAAATGTGCAAAAATAGTGAAGTCGTGTATCCTCCCGTATCCTTGTGAAGTTGACGAGGCCAATATGTATTTCAATAAATACTGCATGATTAAGTTTCAGATAAATGCCTACAAGTTGAAATCAAGTCAGATGTTCCGGCTCTTGAACAAATTTATAGTGAGAATTGAAAATTCCCCCCAATAGTGAGCAACTGAGGATAAGTTGACTATTTAAGAAATAACATCATGTAAAATTAACCCTGAAACTGGGTTTAAAATGTGAACCGTCACAAGAAAAAAAAATTAAATAACCTTTAGTTATATGCGCATGTCAAAATAAGTCAGTATTTGTATCACATTTGATAGGTAAAAAGATCTAAAATGCATAGATTTACAAATCATGACTTAGTTTAAGACAATGTGCTTCCATGCTTTCATTTCTGAATCTATATATCAAAAAGTGCTTTCTATAGTTGGTGACGATTTGCGAACTTTATCTCATAGATTAAGGAGGAGAATGTATGAAGCTGACACTCACCTTACCGGCTAATGCACCAAATAGAAGTCCACGTGCTCGAGCTGGAGTTTCCCATGCTCAAGAACCAACCACATTGAAAAGTTGAAAATGAGGATAATGGAACTAAACATGGTACTACATGATTCACACGTTAACTAAAATTGTACTTAAGATACACTAGAGTTTCACGGTGATGAATAGCTCCTCATTGTTAGCACCTAAATTTTAGCCCTTTTATATAATCATTGAAAATCACACATCAATCCCTAAACCAAAATGTCATTAACATGGTGCATATCTATCATCATAAACCGTCATACACATGATCGAAAGAGCTCCATAAAGATGTTATTGGTAATTATCATATTTGATTTTCAGAGTGAAAATTGAGTTGGATAATTTCATAATCAAAGAGGAAATGAGAAAAATCAGGAGATAAGGAGGTCGAATTGTCGGAAGGGCGGAAAAGATACAACTCACCTCCGAAACCACTCAAGGAGAGAGAGAGGGGGGGGGGGAGAGTAAAAAAGGCAAGGAGGTTCACAAGCGACAAAGGCTCTTTTCAATCTTCACACGTTGACCACTCTTTGCTGTCATCTCACGTCACGTACATATTGTACTTTTTTTTTTTTTGTCAATCCTATTCTATTCCTACTCTACACTCACTCTCAGACTTTTGCCCCACCTCGTGCAGAGCGTGGGAGTCGAAACCCACTATTGAAACTTACGCGTCCCCACCTCATCCCCTCCTGAGAAGGTGGGGATTTGAATCCCTTACCTCCCATTTCCATGATGGAAGGGTGGCCACTAGGGCGAATCCCAGTGGAGCGAATCCCAATGGTTACGTACATATTGTACTTCAACTGCTGCTTCTATTGGGTTGTTGCTCTCACGCGGCTTAACACCATTGCCTCCGCACACTGGCAAACCAGACGAGTTGCCGCCTTCCCCGACACTGGCTTGACACCATAAGTTCAGACGATCCCAGTGGGCTCCTGCCACTAGCGCTGCAGCTCTCTCCAGCTGAGCACCTAGACCAACTGCCTCTCTAGCTTGCACATCGTGCTTAGCTGAGTGACATTTCTCTCTGGCGAGCACTGGAACCAACCCGACGAGTCCAATTTTCAATAGTCCCCGATGCTCCCTCAGCACTTCAGCCACTCCAGTCCTTACCGTGCATCCTGATTGTTTCTTTGCATAAGTCAAAATATATTAAGGCCTTAGATGTGACATCTCGATTTTTCTCAATTTTATTTTCAATCAATTGAGTCGGGCAATTCATCTGTGCATGTAGTTCGTCTCTTAGAGTTGGCCACTCATGAGAGAACTAGTTTATTGAGTGAAGTAATTAAGGAATTTTACCGCGTCAAACTTGGGTACTGATCACCCTCAGGTCGGATGCAAGAAAACTTCCCCAAAAGCTACTCAGTGAATTGGGCGCGTTGAAATCACACCAAAGTGAAATTAACCGAGAAATCGAAATTGAATTATGAAATTGGAAGTCATGGGGTGTCGCAAATCTTATTAGGAATATTGGATTAATTTATGGACTTTAATTTTGACTCAATTAGAAGAGAATTGATGGAAATTGAAGTAATTGAATGTACAAGAACTTGGACCCCGACGGAAAATGAAATTGAACCTATTGGAAGATGTTATGGATGATTTGAATTAGTGGAGAATGACATCACCTGCTGATGTCATAGTGGAGGCCAAATTTAAGGAGAGCTTGACAAGTGTCACAAGCCAATTGGCTCACCAAAAGTAGGGATGTCACTTCCCCCGCCCCCCATTGTCTCCATCATCTTCAAGCTTGAGAGGAGAGAGATTGGGAGGGAAGAGAGAGATAGAACCAGCGGAAACCGCCCATTTCCGTCCGCCCTTTGCCGCTCGACCGTCGCCACCGCTCGCCTTCGTCGTCGCCGGAGCTCGCCGTCGCTGCTCGCCCGCGCGCGACCGCACACCCTCCCGCGCCAAGCTACTCATCTCCGTCCGCCAAGCCTCCCGACTGCCATCGTCTCTTCGTCCACTGCTGGTCGCCGTCCGTCGAAGCTCCCGTCACCGCCGTTCGTTCGCTCAAGCCTCTGCCGGTTGTTGCACAAGCTATCGCCGGTTCTCCTCCGTCGTTTCTCCGTCCGTTCAGCCGCCGTTCCGCCACCCTTTCAAGCTCGGTTAGTTGCTGGAAAAACCAGCAAGAACCAGCTCCTTTTAAGCTCGGTTTGGCTCCCTTTTGGTCCTCAATTGGTGTTGATCCGTGTAGGTTTATCGTCGGCGTCGTCGTGCTCTTCGCCGGAGACTCGTCGGAAAGCGATTCCGGTGAGTTTACCTCACTAATCCGCGATTAGCGAGTTAATGATGCCTTAAGTATGTTTAGCTTAAGTTGATTGAGATTAGGTGGTTATATTAGTTTAATTAGTTGTGGATTAGATTAAAAAGGTTTGTTTAAATTAAGGTGTGTTTAATTAAGGGCTAAGAGAGTTTATTTTAAAATAAGCCTTGATGTGACTTAAAGGTGTTTATTTATGATTTAAATAAATGCTTCGAAATTGTTGGATTATTTAATAATATATCTTATTCCGAAATTCATTAAAATATTATTTTAAAAAAATTCGAAAAATTTATTTTGACCTTAGTTGCTCAGAATTTCGTGCCGATCGTTGCTGTGCTTGTAGAATTTGAAAATGATGATTGGTTGTGGCGAATTGAATGTGATTTCGATTTATGAGGATTCTTTATAAAATCCTAAATGTGGAAATTGAGGGGCGGTTGGTCGTGAATTACCACCTATTAGAGGTTGTGCCTGATGAGGTCGTGAATTACCACTTATTAGAGGTCGTGCCTGATGAGGCTGTGAAATACCACCTATTAGAGGTCGTGCCTGATGAGGCCGTGAATTACCACCTATTAGAGGTCGTGCCTGATGAGGCCGTGAATTACCACATATTAGAAGTCGTGCCTGATGAGGCCGTGAATTACCACCTGATTACAGGTCGTGCCGAGTGGGGCCGTGATTGCCACTGGTTATTAAATCTTCCTACTAGGTCGAGATGGGTAGTAGTAATTGAATTGCTAGAGTGACATGTAATCGGCCGAGCCGATTGATCGCTGAGATGATCCAAGTGGTTGAATTGTTATGATGATGTGATTGTGCCTTCGTTGTTGAGTTACTAAAATTGCACGTGGTTGAATTATATAAACTTGCTAACCTGCAAATGAAGGCTAAGGCGAGGTAAGTTTTCTGGATGTTGTGGCTAAGCTACTTTGGGGGCGTATTTACTTTCTAATAGGGGTTTAGGAGGGGTGAACTTGCTGAGACAAAGTCTCATCTCGGTTTGGGGAAAAATATTACAGGACCGTAGATGGCGGGACCCCAAGAGAAGAATGGCATCCCAGTGCAGATTATCGAGCAGGTGCACTCCTTCCCTGATCCTAGGAGCCATTGGGTCTACGAGTTGATCAGGACTACCATATGGATCCAGGAGACTGAAGATGTTAGGGTACCCCATAGGTATAGGGCTTGGTTCCGTTTTGGGGCCAATGGCTTTAGGATTAGTCCACTTGACAGTTTTGATATCCCACTGGCAGTGATGGATGCTATCCTGGGTGAGGTTGTAGCTGACCTTCCTGATGGTAGGGTGGATGACCCATCGTCTCCGAACCCAACGTTGTCAAAGGTGGAGGATGTGGGATCGTCGAACGAGTCCAATTAGTTGTAGTAGGACTGTTCCTCTTTTTGATGGCTGATCCATGTTGTGTAGGCTAACCCCTTTTTGATGCACATAAACTATGACCCATTTTTGGTGCATAGTCTCTGGATCCTGTTGATGTACGTAAACCTTGTAATGATGATGATGTATGAAAGTATGTTATTTGATTTTGAATTGTTTCCTGCTTTTCTATCCCGTATTTTATTGTTAGGGGTTTTATAATTTATTCCGCTTGTGCAATAATAAATCAATGGGGTCGGCGACACTACCTGGGAATGTCGCATTTACATGACCATGGCGGGTTGTTCACGTGTCTCGGGGCTCGGGGCGTGACAACCCCGTTTAAGTGGTATTAGAGCATGGTCTGTGTATGGAGTGATAAGGTGCAATGATTCATGGGATAGTTAATAGGAAAGGCTTTTGATATCTTAATGCATGTGATTGTTAGTTGTTTGTTAGCTTGGTTGAAAGGTTACTCAAATTCTAATATGGCATTGGAATTCGCTAATAGGCGTCTGTATTGAGCCTGTACCATGAGTGATTGAGAGCCGAGAGCTGCTAGGAAGAGAGCAGCAGGCCCCGTGTTTCAGGGTGGGTCTTCGTTGAGGGTTGGTGCCCGTGGCGCCCTGAGAGGAGCGCAGGCCGAGACCAGTGCTGGTGGTGCAGCTTTGCCGCCAGATGGTGCGGCAACCCCAGAGGATCCAAGATTTATTGGGATCATGCAGATGCTCGAGGCAATGGGAGACAGGATGGATTAGCAAGCCGCTGCTATTGCCACCGCGTTGAACACCGCCAATGCCGCCAATGCCACTGCTACTACCACTGCAGCCGCTACCGCACCGGTTGTCGAACCAGAAGATGAATCCGAGGAAATCCCACCTCAGGATGTGGCCGCTGAGAGGCCTAGACAGAAGTTGGTACAACACTTTCTGAGGTTGAATCCGCCAACGTTCACGGGGGCAGGAGACCCCGAAGCTGCAGCCTTATGGATTTTGGAGTTAGAGAATGCCTTTGAGTTACTGTTGTGTACTGAAGCAGAAAAGGTCGTCCTGGCAGCCTATCAGCTGAGAGGGATCGCAGCTACCTAGTGGAAGACTAACAAAAGGATAGTGTTCCATGAAGGTGTAGTTCCAGAGTGGAATACTTTTCTTGAAGCTTTCAATGAGAAGTACTTTCCTGATTGTGCCAGAGAAGTGAAAATGGCAGAGTTCCAGTGCCTTCGTCAAGGTACCATGACAGTTGATCAGTATGAAGCGAAGTTCGCCGAACTGTCGCAATATGCCCCTGAGTTGGTCTAGCGACCGTTAGATCGAGCTAGAAGGTTTAGAGATGGGTTCTGACCTGAGGTGAGGAGCTTGTTGGTACCCCTAGACCTGAAAGAGTACAATGACTTCTACAGGCGGGCACAGCTAATTGAGAAAGATCAGAATGAGAGAGCTGCCGCATCTGGGTCGCGATTTAGTTCAAATAGAAGTGATAATCGATTTGGGAAGAGGCCGATGCTTGGAGGAAGGTACCCTGTTCCACCCAACAGGAAGGGTGGAGTGGGGAAGTCGTCGTCGAGCTACAATGAAGCATGTCGCCTGTGTGGGAGGCGACATGGCTCAGCCCCGTGCCCTCTTAGGACGGGTGCCTACTTTGAGTGAGGCCAGCAGGGTCACCGTGTTAGGGAGTGTCCCAGGAGACTTGCGAGGCAGTCTCAGTTGCCACCGCCGCCACCGCTGGGCCAGAACAGAGGATTCGCACCGCAGATCATGCCGCCGGGTGGATCAAACCGACCTCCAGCTCAGGGAAGGACTTATGCGCTCACCAGAGGATAGGCGGAGGATGCGCCTAATGTGGTCACAAGTATGGTCCTACTGAACGACCGACCTGCTTATGCTTTGTTTGATTCTGGAGCTTCGCATTCATTTATAGCTGAAGGATTTGTTAAATTGGTAGAATTAATTCCTGAATTGTTGGAGTCTGTGATTAGTATATCTACTCCATTGAAAGATAAAGTGTTAGCTACGGTAGGTTGCGTTGGTTGCAAGTTAGTGATTGGTGAGCGAGAGGGGAGGATAGACCTGATAGTCCTAGTCATGTATGATTTTGATGTGATAATCGGCATGGACTGGCTCACCAAACAACGAGCCAAGATGGATTGTTATCGCAAGGCGATTCAGTTTAATCCATTAGAGGGTGAGAGTTTCGAATTCATTGAGAGTCGAGGAGGACCCTCAATTTCCTTAATCTCGTCGCTCGAGGCAACCCGCTTGCTAGGCAAGGGTTGTCAAGGTTACCTGGCGACTGTAGTGGACATGACAATAGAGAAGTTAAAGATTGAAGACATTCCAGTGGTGCAAGAGTTTCCAGATGTGTTCCTAAAAGAATCACCGGGTTTGCCGCCAGAAAGAGAGATAGAGTTTGTAATTGAGTTAGCTCCCGGGACTGAGCCTATCTCCAAAGCTCCCTACCGAATGGCCTTGTTAGAGCTTAAGGAACTAAAGGTGCAAATGCAAGAGTTGTTGGATAAAGGATTTATACGTACGAGTGCATCACCTTGGGGAGCACCTGTGTTATTTGTAAAGAAAAAGGATGGTTCATTATGCTTGTGCATCGATTACCAACAGCTTAACTAGGTGACGATTAAGAATAAGTATCCATTGCCAAGGATCGATGACTTGTTTGATCAGCTTCAGGGAGTGTCGATGTTTTCTAAGATCGACTTGAGGACGGGGTATCATCAGCTCAGAATTAAGAAGGAAGATATACCGAAGTCGGCGTTTCGCACTGGATACGGCCATTACGAGTTTACTGTGATGCCATTTGGGTTAACGAACGCCCCGGCTGCTTTCATGGATCTAATGAACCGGGTGTTCAGAGAATATTTAGATCAGTTCGTAATTGTCTTTATCGACGACATCCTGGTGTATTCAAGGAGCTCTGAGGATCATGAAAGACACTTAAGAATAGTGCTTCAAACTTTAAGAGATCACGAGCTATACGCTAAGTTTAGTAAGTGCGAGTTTTGGCTAACTCGTGTGACGTTCCTAGGTCATGTCATCTCTGGAGAAGGAATCTCAGTGGACCCCGCAAAGATTGAGGCAGTGATCAACTGGCCGAGACCGATGACAGAGACAGAAATCAGAAGCTTTCTGGGTTTAGCAGGGTATTACAGATGGTTTGTAGAAGGGTTTTCAAGGTTAGCATTGCCAACGACGAGACTTCTAAAGAAGGAAGAGAAATTTGTGTGGACGGACAAGTGCGAGAGTAATTTCCAAGAGCTTAAGCATAAGCTAACTACCGCACATGTGCTTACTATTCCATCCGGTCCAGGAGGGTTTGAGATCTACAGTGATGCGTCATTTAAGGGACTGGGTTGCATGTTGATGCAGCATGGCAGGGTTGTTGCATATGCGTCCCGTCAGTTGAGACCTCACGAGTTGAATTACCTGACGCATGACTTGGAGCTTGCAGCAATCATCTTTGCCTTGAAGATTTGGAGGCATTATTTGTGCGGAGAAAGATTTCAGATCTTCACTGACCATCAAAGTCTCAAGTACCTATTCTCTCAGAAGGAGTTGAATATGAGACAGCGTCGATGGATGGAGCTCTTAAAGGACTATGACTGCGAGATTTTGTACCATCCGGGAAAGGCGAATAAGGTCGCCGATGCACTGAGTAGGAAGTCTTCAGTTGCTCAGATGGTACTCAAGGAGTGGGGCCTAATTGAGAGAGCGCGAAATTCAGATTTCAAGTTTGAGGTAGGCCACCTTTCGAATTTTGTGGCCACCCTTAGAATTGAACCGGAAGTGCAGGTCAGAATCAGAACGCTTCAATAGACAGATTCAGATGTTCAGAAAATCTTGCAAGAGGATGCAAAGAAAAGGAAGGCTGACTTTCAGATTTCTGAGGATGGAACATTGAGGTTCCAAGGACGATTGGTTGTACCTGACGATGTGGAGCTTAAAGAAGAAATTCTGTCAGAAGCACATCGTAGCAGTTATAGCATTCATTCTGGTAGTACCAAAATGTATCAGAATCTGCGTCAACACTACTGGTGGTGTGGCATGAAGGCGAATATCGCCAAGCATGTCGCTAAGTGTTTGATGTGTCAGCAGGTAAAAGCTCAGCATTGCAAACCGGGAGGACTTTTGCGATCCCTTGAGATCCCAGAGTGGAAATGGGAGCATATCAAGATGGACTTCGTGACGGGACTACCGAGGAGCCAGAGAGGGAACGATTCGATTTGAGTAGTAGTTGACAGACTGACAAAATCGACTCACTTCATTGCAGTTTGAAGGGACTCGAGTTTAGATAGACTTGCAGATTTGTATGTACGTCAAATAGTTCGTTCGCATGGAGTGCCGGTCACGATTACTTCAGACAGAGACTCGAGGTTCACTGCCGCTTTTTGGAAGAGCTTGCAATCTGCTTTAGGAACAAAGCTGCAGTACAGTACGGCCTATCACCCACAGACTGATGGCCACTCTGAGAGGACAATTCAGACTCTTGAGTACATGCTGCGAGCTTGTGTCTTGGACTTTAAAGGAAGTTGGGAGGAACAGCTTCATCTAGTCGAGTTTGCCTACAACAACAGTTATCAATAGAGTATTCAGATGGCTCCTTTCGCGTTGTATGGCTGAGCGTGCAGGACGCCAGTGTGTTGGGAGGAGGTCAGAGAAAGAAAGACCACCGGTCCAGAATTAGTTCACCAGTCAGTGGAAGCAGTTGCAGTTATCAGAGACAGACTAAAGACCGCTCAAAGCCGTCAGAAAAGTTATGCCGATAAGCGTCGAAGGCCATTAGAATTCCAAGTTGGTGAACACGTCTTTTTGAAGGTGTCACCGGTGAGAGGTACTTCTCGCTTTGGCAAAAAGGGAAAACTGAGTCTGAGGTACATAGGTCCCTTCGAAATTTTGGAAAGAATAGGGACTCTAGCGTATCGCATTGCATTGCCACCAAAGTTGTCGCAGGTGCACAATGTCTTCCACGTGTTAATGTTGAGGAAGTATGAACCTGACCCGACTCACGTTCTAAATTTCGAGGAATTAGATGTGGACGACAGGGTGTCGTACATTGAAAGCCCAGTTCAGATTGTTGATCGTAAGGAGCAAGTTCTGCGCACCAGGACCATCCCAATGGTCAAAGTAGTCTGGCAACACCATGGCACTGAAGGAGCGACTTGAGAGACTGAAGAGTCAATGAGAGAATTGTACCCCCACCTTTTTGAGCAAATTGTGTAATGGTTTAAATTCGGAGGACGAAATTTTTATAAGAGGGGAAGAGTTGTGACATCCCGATTTTTCTCAATTTTATTTTCAGTCAATTGAGTCGGGCAATTCATCTGTGCATGTAGTTCGTCTCTTAGAGTTGGCCACTCATGAGAGAACTAGTTTATTGAGTGAAATAATTAAGGAATTTTACCGCGTCAAACTTGGGGACTGATCACCCTCGGGTTGAATGCAAGAAAACTTCCCCAAAAGCTACTCAGTGAATTGGGCGCGCTGAAATCGCATCAAAGTGAAATTAACCGAGAAATCGAAATTGAATTCTGAAATTCAAATTCATGGGGTGTTGCAAATCTTATTAGGAATATTGGATTAATTCATGGACTTTAATTTGGACTCAATTAGAAGAGAATTGATGGAAATTGAAGTAATTGAATGTACAAGAACTTGGACCCCGACAGAAAATGAAATTGAACCTATTGGAAGATGTTATGGAGGATTTGAATTAGTGGAGAAAAACATCAGCAGGTGATGTCATGGTAGAGGCCAAATTTAAGGAGAGCTTGACAAGTGTCACAAGTTAATTGGCTCACCAAAAGTGGGGATGTCACTCCCCCCCTGTCTCCATCATCTTCAAGCTTGAGAGGAAAGAGATTGAGAGGGAAGAGAGAGATAGAACCAGCGGAAACCGCCCCCTTTCGTCCGCCCTTCACTGCTCGACCTTCGCCACCGCTCACCTTCGTCGTTGCCGGAGCTCGCCGTTGCCGCTCGCCCGCGCGCGACTGCACACCCTCCCGCGCCGAGTTGCTCATCTCTGTCCGCCAAGCCTCCCGACCGCCATCGTCTCTTCGTCCGCTGTTGGTCGCCATCTGCCGAAGCTCCCGTCACCGCCGTTCGTCCGCTCAAGCCTCCGCCGGTTGTTGCACAAGCCGTCGCCGGTTCTCCTCCGTCGTTTCTCCGTCCATTCAGCCGCCGTTCCGCCACCCTTTCAAGCTCGGTTAGTTGCTGGAAAAACCAGCAAGAACCAGCTCCTTTTAAGCTCGGTTTGGCTCCCTTTTGGTCCT
Organism: Eucalyptus camaldulensis; assembly: GCA_019915185.1. Lineage (NCBI taxonomy): Eukaryota > Viridiplantae > Streptophyta > Magnoliopsida > Myrtales > Myrtaceae > Eucalyptus > Eucalyptus camaldulensis. Next base: position 12,809,900 of record JAHSVA010000003.1, read on the forward strand.
CAATTGATGTTGATCCGTGTAGGTTTATCGTCGGCGTCGTCGTGCTCTTCGCCGGAGACTCGTCGGAAAGCGATTCCGGTGAGTTTACCTCACTAATCCGCGATTAGCGAGTTAATGATGCCTTAAGTATGTTTAGCTTAAGTTGATTGAGATTAGGTGGTTATATTAGTTTAATTAGTTGTGGATTAGATTAAAAAGGTTTGTTTAAATTAAGGTGTGTTTAATTAAGGGCTAAGAGAGTTTATTTTAAAATAAGCCTTGATGTGACTTAAAGGTGTTTATTTATGATTTAAATAAATGCTTCGAAATTGTTGGATTATTTAATAATATATCTTATTCCGAAATTCATTAAAATATTATTTTAAAAAAATTCGAAAAATTTATTTTGACCTTAGTTGCTCAGAATTTCGTGCCGATCGTTGCTGTGCTTGTAGAATTTGAAAATGATGATTGGGTGTGGCGAATTGAATGTGATTTCGATTTATGAGGATTCTTTATAAAATCCTAAATGTGGAAATTGAGGGGCGGTTGGTCGTGAATTACCACCTATTAGAGGTTGTGCCTGATGAGGTCGTGAATTACCACTTATTAGAGGTCGTGCCTGATGAGGCTGTGAAATACCACCTATTAGAGGTCGTGCCTGATGAGGCCGTGAATTACCACCTATTAGAGGTCGTGCCTGATGAGGCCGTGAATTACCACATATTAGAAGTCGTGCCTGATGAGGCCGTGAATTACCACCTGATTACAGGTCGTGCTGAGTGGGGCCGTGATTGCCACTGGTTATTAAATCTTCCTACTAGGTCGAGATGGGTAGTAGTAATTGAATTGCTAGAGTGACATGTAATCGGCCGAGCCGATTGATCGCTGAGATGATCCAAGTGGTTGAATTGTTATGATGATGTGATTGTGCCTTCGTTGTTGAGTTACTAAAATTGCACGTGGTTGAATTATATAAACTTGCTAACCTGCAAATGAAGGCTAAGGCGAGGTAAGTTTTCTGGATGTTGTGGCTAAGCTACTTTGGGGGTGTATTTACTTTCTAATAGGGGTTTAGGAGGGGTGAACTTGCTGAGACAAAGTCTCATCCCGGTTTGGAGAAAAATATTACAGGACCGTAGATGGCGGGACCCCCAGAGAAGAATGGCATCCCAGTGCAGATTATCGAGCAAGTGCACTCCTTCCCTGATCCTGGAAGCCATTGGGTCTACGAGTTGATCAGGACTACCGTATGGATCCAGGAGACTGAAGATGTTAAGGTACCCCATAGGTATAGGGCTTGGTTCCGTTTTGGGGCCAATGGCTTTAGGATTGGTCCACTTGACAATTTTGATATCCCGCTGGCAGTGATGGATGCTATCCTGGGTGAGAGTGTAGCTGACCTTCCTGATGGTAGGGTGGATGACCCATTGTCTCCGGACCCAGCGTTGTCAGAGGTGGAGGATGTGGGATCGTCAAATGAGTCCAATTAGTTGTAGTAGGACTGTTACTCTTTTTGGTGGCTGATCCATGTTGTGTAGGCTAACCCATTTTTAATACACATAAACTCTGACTCATTTTTGGTGCATAGTCTCTGGATCCTGTTAATGTATGTAAACCTTGTAATGATGATGATATATGAAAGTATGTTGTTTGATATTGAATTGTTTCCTGCTTTTCTATCCCGTATTTTATTGTTAGGGGTTTTATAATTTATTCCGCTTGCGCAATAATAAATCAATGGGGTCAGCGACACTACCTGGGAATGTCGCATTTACATGACCATGACAGGTTGTTCACGTGTCTCGGGGCTCGGGGCGTGACATTAGACCTTTAGACACTAACGTCCAACCCTTACTATCATCTAGGTGTATATTTTTTTTATATAAATCGTCATGCGTGATGTATCATCAATCTCGGTTGCTTGGAATGGCATGTCTTGAAATATAATGATAAGTTTTGTGAACGATATGCATTTTAAAATTCCATCAATTTCACGTGAATTTTACATGTTGCGTGTCACATTATTAGGGTACATTCATAGTTCATATTTAAGGGCTTCGATAGTTGGGTAAATGCATGCTAATTAGGATGCATACAAATTTAAGGCAATTTGTAGTTCTCATTAAACAAAAACCAAATAAAAAATATCATTAAAATAGTATAAATTGCATGTAAATTTAAAAGTAATTAGTCTCATATCATGCACATCATTTAGAATCAATTTTTAGAAGTCATATCATGTAGATAATATTATTTATCAATTAAATTAAATGCATTGCATAAGTTCTAGTCGAAAATGTCAAAGTTCTCTTTCATCCTTTTTATGTTGAAGCTTTTCAGTAGCACACTGACTTCTTGTTTATATGTCCACCTTAAACAAACGTTCATGCAAACTAGTAATATAGCCAATATATGAGTTTAATCATTCGTTCCAGTAGCAAACTGGAAAATAGAAGGGACTAGCGTTCCTTTAGGATTAAGGCTCAACTATCTTTGGATAGATAATTCATTCAATAAGTCTCAAGTTGAATGGACTAAATGAAGCAATTAATGGTTCTTGATCAAAACTCCTCGTCCCAGAGCTCTTCAGGTGACCTGTAAGGACCATCTGGGGATACAAATTGAAGTCCGGCGTATCCTTTCTTTTGTGGAATTTGACTAATTTTGTTCAATTCTTCAAGGCTCAAGCTCCAGTCGAATATATCAAGGTTCTCTTTCATCCTCTCTCTGTTGAAGCTTTTCACCAGCACGCTGACTCCTTGTTCAGATACCCACCTTAAACAAACCTTCATGTAAACCAATAATATAGCCAAAATATGAGCTTAACCATTATTTGAAACATATCCACGTAGGAAAAGTGATACAAATAATCTCTAAACTTTGGCCCTATATGCAATGTTATCCTTGAATTTTTAATTCGTTTCATATGATCCTCAAATTATTCTAGTCCCTAAATTTTCATTTTGTTCAATCTAGTTTCTTAACTATCCCTAACACAAAGTTAGTCACTCAGTAATATTCATAAGTTTTCACAATTGCAGTATTGGCTAAATTTCAGAATATCTTGTCATTTCAATCCATTTCCTTAATCAACAAAAAGAAAATATGGCTTAATTTTTATTTTTAACTTCTTTTTGTCTTTATAGTTATCACAATATTTTTATTCAAGTAAAATTTAACTTATGATCTCTATTATAGTAAAAGTTAAACCTCATTGCAATTGTATTAGATTGAAAATCTTGCTATTTTTAATTTTTAATTTATAGATGTAGCTAAACTTAATTAAAAAAAAAAAACACTAACACAAGAAAACTTGATGATTTTTTCTATCTAAAAACTTAGGAATTTAAATTTATATAAGTACAATAATTCCAGAGATTAATAAATATCATTATTATATTTTTCTTATGAAAACAATATAACTGTAAATGATGTTATATTTTTATTAATATAGAGATAATTAGATAAAAATATTGAATAGAACTATAATAATATTTACAAAGACCAGAAAAAATAAAACAAAAAATAGCATATTTTTTTGGTTAGTTTTGGAAATGTTTTGAAATGAAAAAATATTTTACCATTCAAGCAATAGTGTAATTATGGAAACATTCAGACTATCTTATCTAAAGTTAAGGGACAAGATTGAACATTTAGCAATAGTTCAAAGATTATATTAAACAAACTAAAAATTCAATAATGACATTACATATTAGGCCAAAGTTTATAGACTATTTGTATCATTTTCCCAAAATATAAGAAGTAAAGAGTAAACTTGCTTATATATGTGCAATGATAATAACCAGATGGATATTAATAAAAACAAGTAATGTTCTAACATTTTACTTAGTTCTAGCTCAATTAATGGACTTGGTCAACAAATCCGCTAAATATCTTACAATGTGATAAAGTGATCCGATGTTAAGGAATATTTATGTGTTGCAAGGCTATATCTTTCCCTTAACCAAATTGATTAATTCTATAGGATTTATGGTTTACGTAATTATAACTGACTGTATCCTAGCTACATAGAATTTTGACTTGAGAGGAAGAAGTGTCTAAATTAATCTTCTGAATCAATATATGAATTTATAGCATCATCCAATTCGAGAATGATAAAGTGCATAGGAGATTGATGACAACCTGGGCATGCGTCTTCCCTTTGGCCTTGGCAATCTCTTGTAGCACCTCGCATTCCATCACTCTATTGGTCCCCCAAACAGTTCCTTTGGCGCCCAACGGAGAGTAGGCGGTAATGTGTATTCCCTTTTCCTTGCAGAATTTCCTTAGCTTTTGTTGCTGCCACAAAGGGTTCATCTCCACCTACACGATCAACCACACCCATTTAAATCATATAATAGAAATTATACCCTTTTGTTAGAGTCCAAGGAATTAAGACTAATCTTATTTAAGATTGAAACTAGTCACTTTGAAGAAAAAATGTTATTTCATTATAGTAAGTTTCACGCTTATTCCTACAAAAAATATCATGATGATATTTACATATCTTCCATACTGTAATGAATGTTGTCCACCAATCTCAACACCTCCAATATTTTTTTAGGTTAATATCATGAAGAATCTTAAATTAGTGCATTTGTGATAATTTTACCCAAAACTAATTTTTGGATAACCAAAAATTCCAAATTAGTATACTCGTGACGTATTTACCCTTTATTAGGTTATGAATATTTTATTATGAAATTGCCAAATTGGATGACACGTGGCAATGAATCAATTGACATAGCAGATTTACATAAAAATCTATATTAATATGGGGTGAATTTCTGATCCAACAATTAGTTTAACGCAAATTTATTACATGTATACCTATTTGAGATTTTTCATGACATTAACTCTTTTACATATGAGATTTCCTATGTATGGTGTTCTAGCATAGCTCAAGTTACCCATTTTGACTTTATTGATAATTAAATGATGCATTAATTCTTCAAGACTTATGAGGGCTTGGCCCCTTGCTCAGATTTTGGTGAAGGCCATGATGCCCTCGCCCATTATGGGCAAGGCCGCAATGCCCAAATCTAGCGAGGATGTCTCCGTCCTCACCTGTGGCTATCGAGCCTTCTCAACCTTTAGTCCAAAAAAAAAGTTAATGAAAAGAAAAAAAAAGTTAAAAATTCAAAAAAAATTATAAAAATAAATGTCCACATCAGCTTCGGTTGGTGTTTACATAAGCGATATTGAATATATTAGGATTAAATTAGCACTATTGAAAAACTTAAAGTTGAATGGTCACAAATATAGTAGGTTGATGGCTTTTTTGTAATATTCCCAATTTTAGGTGATTTGACATGGGAAAATTACCAAAAAATTCCTAAACCTATCGCAATTGTACCAATTAAGTCATAAATTTTTTTTGGTCAATTTAGTCCTAAATCTTTTATAATTGTGCAAATTTAGTCCATTCGGCCAAAATTGGCCAGCCGGTGTTGATGTGGACGTCGACCGTTTGACAAACACTGACGTAGCAAATTTTTATTTATTTTTTATTTATTTGAATTTTTACATTTATTTTTGAATTTTTGAATTCTTTTTTTTTTTCACCACCTTCTCCTTCCCCTGACTGGCCGACGCCGGCCAATGGTGAGGCTCACCCTCGCCAGCCATTGGTGAGGGCGAGCCTCGCCCAACCATTGCAAGGTCCCACCAGATTTGGCAAGGGCCGAGCTTGCCGACACTAGCGAGGTCAATCCTCGCCATGGCTAGGCAGGGCCAAGCCTTGCTAGATTCGACAAGGCCTCGCCCAACCAAGGCAAGGGTCGACCTCGCCAGTGGTCAGCAAGGCTCCTCACCCAGGGATGGCAAGGTCGGCGAGGTCGACCAACACCATGGCTTGGGCAATGGCAGCCTCGCTGGTGGCCGAGGAGGCTCGACCTTGCCAGATGTGACAACGGCGGCATTGATGTTGCCGGGCGAGGCTCGCCTTCACAAGTGGCCAGCCACTGGCGAGGTTGATCTCATTGATTGGCTAAAGGAAGGAGAAGGTTGTGAAAAAAAAAAATTCAAGAATTCAAAAAAATATTTAAAAAATGCCACATCAACATTCATTGGCCAGCCGTTTCCAGTCGGCGTACACGTCAGTGTCGGCTAGCCGTTCCTAATTGGCGTCCACATCAGTGTCGTTGAGCACTTTTGGTCGAATGGATTGAATTGTCACAATTATAGAAGGTTTAGGATTAAATTTGCCCTAAAAAGAAAGTTTAAGATTAAATTGACACAATTACAATATGTTTATGACTTTTTTGATAATTTTCCTGATTTGACATTATTGCCTTTGCCATCCATGTAATTCTTAAATGTACCTTAAAACTTATGCACGAAAAAGTTAGAGGGTTGTGTGTTCGTTGGATGTTTTCTCCAACTAATCATTTTTGTTGATGAGTTATGCGAGTTATACCGTACACTTGTAAATCTGGAACAAAGCACAAGAACAGAGAAAGAGAAAAAAAAAAAAATCCAAAACCTGACCCTCAGCCTCATTCACCTCGCGAACTGTAATGCCCTGAATTAGCTCATTAAGATATTATCCACCTTGCCATTTTTCATGTTGAGCCTCATAGTTTGGTCCTTTAATGTAAAGGAGGGTACCTTTTTACAAGGTCAACTATCCTAGGAGTGATTCTTTAGCATTGCTATTATGTGAAAAGATAACTCCATGAATTAATTCCAATTTTCACACATGTCCACACACATCTCAAAATCACTCTCCTCTTATTCAATGCACAGTTCAATTCATTTTAACCACATTCAAAATCCTAGAAGCATGCTAGGAAGTGCTCCTTGTCCAAGCCCTTAGGCCCCAATGACTACTCTCCACCCTCATCTGATCGAATCATTACAAGCTTACCAACTTCTGCATGGTTTGTTCCCAAACCATACACCTATTGGAGGGGGATCCCACTTAGATACCGTATCGCGGTACTCTGGATTAACTCACTAACGTATTGTCCACTCTGACTTGTCTGATAGCGAGCTTTACAATTTTGTCATTTGGCATATGAGTGGACACTTTCTAAAAGGTTACCCATCACGAGAGTGTTTACCACCTGAGCATGCTTACTTCTGGAGTTCCAATGTTAAGCATTGTCATTATGTCAATAGATGTTTTTGTAAGTTATAATCTACTCTTTCACCATCTTAAAAGCATATCAAGAATTGCTCCTTGTTTAGGCCCTCTGACCTTGCGGACCACTCCCTCTCATTGTTGGACCGGTCGTTACACTGACAACATCCCTTCGCTGGTGCGCCTCCATTGACATCTCGAGGCCACCATGAAGCCCCTTTCTTTAACTCACAGCAAAGGTCGAGACCTTCCCACGAGTTCTAGAGGGGATGGGATGACATGGGGGTTGCCAGCTCGACTGACAGCGGCGGCAGCAAGCTCAGTGAGGGCAACGGGTCAGGCATGGTGAGTGTGTTGAGAGTATTCTCGAGTTTGAGGTCGTAAAGGAAATTCAATCAAAATAGGTTTCCTAGTATGATTAGGGTTTTTAGTATGAGTGCTTTCCTCGTTTCAGTAAGATATCTAAAAGTCGTTTTCTAATATGTACAATTTATTTTATTGATCAATCATTTGTTTTTTTGCAGCAGGATGGACAGTGAGGCCGCGGTATTCGTGGACACTGTAGCTCGTCGGAAACGAGGGAGAAAGGGGAGAAACAGAAAGAGAGAGGATGGGATTTTTATCTTTCTGGCACAATCCCACGAACCAAGGCTTGAGGGTCAGAGGAAATTTGGTATTATGCTGGAGGACGACAAGACCCGATTCAATAACATTTTTTTTTTCAACTGAATATGTTAACGCATCGGAATTCAGAGTGATCCTTTCCCTCTTTTGGGTGAAGCATCAAAATGACTTGAGCCGTGGTATTTCTCATCTCTTCCAAAATAAATAAATAAAATAAAATATCACTCTCCAAACTCCGCAGCTCCTACTCAACACACACATGGTGAACTTGAACTATTTTGAAGTCAAAATCGCACACAAAGACTAAATTAAACTGGAAATGATTGATTCCTGACCTCGTTCACTTCCAAGATAAAATCAGAAACTGAATCGAGAGGACCGGTTCCCAAAATTGGGAACTTGGGACCGAACTGGTCCAATGAAACTATTCAAATCTTTAAACACTAAAGAGAGCAGCACGGTCTCCACTTCTAAGCTATATGATGTCCTTGTCTATTGCATTTAGGGTGGATTTGGTTTAGATTTGCAAATAAGCCTTGGGAAAATGCAAATGCTTTTGACCTAAAGCTCATAAGGGAAATGTAAATTGTGTTTCGTAATTTTTTTTTTTTTGTAAAGCTATTTCATCCTAAATAGTGTTTAACAAATATCTTTTTGCAAAGGCTTTTGGGTCTAATTTTTTTAATTAAAAAAAAATCAAACCCTTTGGCGAAGGGCTAAGGTCGTTGGCGAGACAAAACCGACGCCAATTGCCATCAGCCAAGGTCGTGCGACCCCCGATGAGGGTGGCGCGACCCTAAGCATCGCAACCCAAGCAATTGGTCGAGGGCATGTGACTTGAAACCTCATCGCTTGGGGTCATGCAACCTTAGCGATTTTCTCCAAGGTCTCGTGACCCAAGTAGCCTACCTAATCTAGCCTCACCGACCCCTTGCCAACCTAATCTAGCCTCGTCAGCCCCTCGCCGACTTCTTGTAGACCCAATCTAACCTTGCCAGCTATCCTCGTCGATTGTCCTTGCTCAAAAAAGATGAACAATAACAATTGGGCAAAATTGGAAAATCGATAAATTAGGGAGAGTTGTTTTGGAATAAGAAAATTAGTTGTAGCATGTGGTTAAATGCCGAAAGCTCAATGCTAATCCCTACTAGCATTGGGTTTTCAGCCTTTCCAATGCCAACTTTCAACCTAAAGCTTCTTGGGAGAATAGTTGCTAGATATTTCAAATTTTCCTTCAAGGAACTTTCAAAATATTGAACCAAATACCGCCTTAGTTTTCTTCCTCAGAAGTCTCTATCGGATTAAAGGCATTTACTTTTGTTCTCTCTCTCTCTCATCCATCGTGTCCCATCTCCATCTCTCTCTCTTCTCTACACAAACCCCCTTCCCCTTCTCCTTCCACAAAAATCATTGTGACAATTCCTCCATTTTTGAGAGATGAGGAAGAGACTACACCTCTAATTCACTCCGAGCTTGCACTCGAGCACTCTTGAATCCTCATGTTTGTTGTCTCTCCTCCCTCCTCTACATTGCCCCATTCCCTTCCCCCCCCCCCCCCCCAACTCAATAGTGGTTAGATCAACTCCACCTTTGTCCCATCACCCTCCTCGACTCCCACCACACCGGGCTTGTCGAGAAGGCCCTCCTCCTTCATATGTTGGAGGACGCCGTCGGCCGCCATGAAGAGAGGGAAAGAGATGTGAGAGTCAAGAAGGAAGAGCAAGCATGAGAGGCTACTGTTCTTTGAAGATTTTTAAGGGAAAAAAAAGTTGGTCAAGGCAGTTCCACCTCTGGAACTAGACCAAAAATCATTAGTTCCAATTTATGAAACGAGGAATCAAACTGGCCCCTTAAGAACCACCCAAAACTAGCTGGTTCAGTTCAAGCGGTCCTCGTTGCTCACCTAGAATGTGTAAGAGTTTTCCTAATGTGGACTATATTAATTGATATTGTAATTTACTGTTTTTACAATTACCGTAAAACAGGGTTGGTTTAAGGTGAGATAAAAGGTTTCTTAATTAGTCTAATATGGGACTGGCTAGTGTAGGCCGAGTTGAGCATGGCCCATAATGAGGGGGCCTAGCTAGAAACTCTATAAATAGTGCTCAAGTTTCTCCTCTAACCCTAATTCTCACATTATCCTCATCTAAGGGGTGTTTACCTAACGCTACACGTGAGGAGGGCCGCCTCATTGAGCCAGTGATATGAAGGGCAATAGAGGAGAATGATTTGATGCATGGATCCCCTTGATACGTGGGTAATCCCTTTTCTACTTCCGCTTTATGTTCGGCGGATCCCAACATAGGTGCGTTAATCTTTCTACTCAATTATGCATGTTCTTGTTCTGGTTATGGAGAGCTTGGGGTTGCGCAATTTGCGTCCAACAGAATGAACATATAAAAGAGGTGTGTGCAACTCTAGACTTGAAATAAACAAATTTTTTTTTTTGGAAAGTGTGTTTTTGGTAGCTTTTCTTTGTTATGAGAAACTTTTTTTTTTTTTTTTTTCTGGAGCAATTTTAAGGAAACATGAATTTGAATGGACCAACGATAAACTCACTTGGTTGACAGCAGGAGGAATCTCAGCAATGCTCAGCAACTTCTCCAGCTTTTTGCATGAGAAATTGCTCACTCCTATGCTTTTGGCCAAGCCCAGCTTCTGACACTCTTCCATGGCCTTCCACACATTTTCGTAATCAAACGGAAGCAGATCCTCCTTCTTCACCGGAAGTTCACACTCCCCTGCCTTCAAGCTCACCGGAAGATGCACAAGATACAGGTCCACGAATTGGAGCCCAAGATTCCTACTCACAAGAACCGATCGATGTAGTGAAAACGAGGATAATGAAGCGCACAAACTTGGTACTAGTATGATTCATATGTTAACTGAGATTGTACTTGAGGGATCTCTGAAGCGCAGGGACAACGCGGTCGCCATGCGCTTCACCGCACCAGAGCTTCGTGGTGATGAACAGCTCCTCACGTGAGTTTATGAGGCCGAGCTCGAGGGCATCAGCCACGGCTTCTCCAAGGGGCTGCTCGGACAGGTAAATTGAGGCCGAGTCGAAGTGCCGGTAGCCCAATTGGATCGCATGGAGAATGTGTTCCTTTACGTTGTCATTGGAGCCAAACGGAAACTCGGCTGTTCCAAAGCCAAGAAGCGGGATCGCTTTGCCGTTTGTGTTGACCTGAGTCGCAGGAACAATAACATTGGCCATGCTTGTCCGTACTTTTTCGTGATGCGGGCGAGACCTAAAATATAGGAATGGATCTCTTTTTAACGCATATGTAGATCCCGTTGTAACCATATTCTATTCGGCATGAAATAAAATAAATCAAGGAAAAGTACTATATCCATGTTGCGAACTTCCCCAAGATAAATTGTCAAAAGGATAGCTAAAAGGAAAGCTAATTGATTACTTAGCCAAAGACTTAGTGTGAACTCTTTCAATCTCATACCGATTATAGTTTTAAGGTTTTGATTTAATGAATTTAACATGCAACTTAATTCAATTAAGAGTCTCTACTAATATATTACGCGTCAAATAAAAACTCAAGTAAAGTGCGGGAAAATACTTTACTTCTATAAACTAGAGATTTCATTGATATAGTGACTTGATTATGCTAGATAATTACAAGACCATTTCAGTACCTTTCTTCTTATTTCAAAAACATTTTGTGGATAGTCCTGGTCAATTTTGATCATAAGCCGCTAACATGCAATAGGTGATCATGCAGTACAATCAATAATGTATCAATCCATTTATCAAAGTAATAAATAACTTGCTAGAAAAAGGGCAACCATAAATGCATTAAGCAAAGTAAAAGCTCCTTTTATGTCCAAAACATCGAGTATTTGCAGGATGGTCACTACAATATGCATGCCCTAACCATAATTTCTAAATGCAATAATGATTTTTTTCTTTTTGGATTTTTCTTATTGTTGATGCAATTATAATCTAAGTCCTGTGAAATTTCCTAAGCGGGGTAACCCTAAATTCTCAAAGCGAAATGATTGAGTGACAATTTTTAATTTATTGTGAGAATTACTACAAAAAACCACATAACTAATAATTATAGATTGTTATGGGGTCTACTCTTTCGAGAATTTATAATTCACAACAAGTTGTTATTTTCACGGTAGCCCAAACACTATTATGTTAGCAAATCTCAAAACCAATCACAGTTAAAATCAAATAAGTCAAATAAGCCCAATTTGATTGGATTCGGTTTAGGGAAATACCTAATTTGTATTATCGACTTGAATGGACTGGTGGTGAGGCTATGGATCCTAGCAAAAAGGGCAGCCGTCGAGTGTGGTGGTCACCAGCAAGGCTTGTTTACAGCAACGGGAAGCCACCGGCGGGAGGACTAATGTGGCGACTTAGTGAAGGATTGTTCAAAGCACAGGAACAGCGATCGGCGAAGCTTCGTTGGGCTGGCACGAGATCTGGTGAAGACGAACAGGTGCGGACGTAACTGAGGTTGCTGGTGGCGGTACTGCAGGGGCAGAGGATGCGTTGGAAATTACTCGGGAACTAATGTGAGGACGGACAATTTTCTCAATCGTCAAAAAGTGGTTCCACTTCAAATGAAGGGAGCTGTTTCGTCACACGTGGACTGTAAATGGTCGAGAAGAGTCCTGTTATCCCCACGCGTATCTTGACACCCATTTGTATCCACAATCTAAAGTCGACGACAACACAATACAAGAAGAATTGGGACAAATTTCTCAATCATCAACAAGTGGTTCCACTTCAGATGAAGGGAGCTGTTTCATCACACATGGACTGTACATGGTTGAGAAGAGTCCTGTTATCTTCACGCGCATCTTGATAGCCCATTCGTATCCACAATTTAAAGTCGACGACAACACAATACAAGAAGAAAGGGACCCACGACCATTAAATAGTGAAATCAAATTATCCACATATTTCGATATTTAATGTCCGATATGCTCGACAATAAATAACATTGTTCCGTAAAAGAACTCTGATTGCGCCACTCGCAGTCGCAGTGCACTAAACAAAACCTTCAAAAAAAAGGGGATAATTTTCTTTTAAAAAACCCTAAGTTAAGGTCAAATCCCATTTTTGCCTCACATTTTATTTCGTCTAAAAATATCCTCAATTTTCACTTTAATCCTAAATTTGCCTACACTCCCAAAAATCGCCACTAGTTTCTTCAATATCAATGACATTAAGAGATTGTTATTAATTTATACGTAAGTGAGGAGGCTACTATTGTGTTTGACAATGTTGATGAAGTTACTTATTTTGATAACCGCATGTTGATAATTTCCAAGAAATTAGTGGTAATTTTTAGACATGTGGGCAAATATGAGACTAGAGTGAAAATCAGGAATTTTTCTAGGCAAATAAAAGTTTGGAACAATTATGATTGGACCTAAAGTTGAGGTCTTCTTATGGAATTAGGCTGAAAAAAAAATACATATATATTAGAGTGGAGCCCACTTGGCCAAGCTAGAATTTGACACAAAGTCCTTATGTAAAATTACCAAAGAAGTTATAAACTTATTTCATTTATGTCAATTCAGTCTTAAATATTTCAATTTAGCCAATTTAATCCTAAAATTATTAAAAATTTGATTTTGATTGCAAATCATTGACATAACATCACTAGTGCTGGTGTTTGACATGTTACGTTGGCAATGTCATATAAAACAACCGACGTCAATTTTAGCGATTTTTCAGTTATAATTGTTTGAATAGACTAAATTAACAAATTTTCAAAAGGCTTATGGAATTGGGCACACAACCCGTGCTAATGGAATTGGGTGGGGGTGGGGATTCCAATACATTAAGGAAATTGTGTGGCCCATTAATTTATTTCCTTTTAAATTTCCCAATTTAGGTGTCCATTGGATATTCCAAATAGGAAATTAGAAGTTTCGCTTATAAGTCTAAACTCGAGACATATTCAAGCAAATTGAGTTTTGGGAATGATAAAATTTGTCATGTTTCTTTATATTTTTTTGTGATACAAACGAGATCTAAACTAAAGGAGTCACTCTTTTTTCCATCCCATAAATAGATTTATGTCGTAACCCTATTCCAATCAGCATGGAACATTTGCACGTGGATAATAAGATATACAAGGTATGGAACTTACGATGTGTAAAATTAGATATACAATGCATGTGATGTGATGTGAGTGGCCACATCAAAGGCGTGGAAAAATGAGGCATCTTGCTAATGATGAGAGCACGCCCAAAATCAGAACCAATTTTGCAAATATATATGAGATATGGTTACAATCAAGTTTTTGATTTGCCTGGTTACCAACATAGCTACTAAGAGCGTCAATGGTTCGGTTTGATTCGATTTTTTTGAAAAATCAAACCGAACTGAGCCGTAAGAAAAATCTTCCTAACTGAATCGAAATCGAACCGAATTGAATACAAACTGAACTGAAAGTTTGATTTTTCGGTTTTCAACCTTTGGTTTTCGGACTCGAAGTGCGTCACTTGCTCTTTGATCGCTTCGATCTGCCTCACGTACTCGTCGAAGCCCCCACTCTTGGACTTCAGCTGCTCCACGACACGCACACTCTCAGCCCCGACGCCACGTCGCCGAACCCCTCGTACTCCTCCGCCACTCACCGGTTCATCTTCTTCGCCAGCTCCAGCTGATTGTTCGCGCCCTGGACCGCCCGATCGGCCGACACAAGACACCATCATCCAATTCTATCATCTGTCAAATCAGATAACCCCACTGATCGATCGCGGAAATCTCGAGGGCGGATTCATTCGTCGCACGGAGTAGAAAACCTCGAGGAATTTGAGATGAGGACGAGGGAACGAAATCGAGGTACCTGGAGTTCGGATTTGACCATCGTGGAGAGGTTGAGGAAGAGATCGTTTAGCGACTTGGCGAGCGCGTCTCCCTCCATCGCTGTCCCGTCCCCCTTCTTCTTCTTTTAGCTTCCGATTGTCCAACCCGCCACTGGAGCTTCCGACGGAAATGGAAGAAAGTGCAGTAACATTGCCATCCCTATTTCGGTTTGTCGCTGTCGCTGTCGCTGTTGCCGTCGCTGTCGCCGTTCCTGTCGCCATTGTCATCGCCGTCGCACCTTCAAGACAAGAAGAGATGGGAGAGAAATAGGTTGGCCCTTTGCCGGTTTGGTTAATAGTTCTATTTTTCAGTTTATTGATTTGGTTCGGTTCGATTTGGTTTGGTTCAGTTCGGTTAACCGATAAAAACCGAACCGAATAAAAAAATTTCGGTTTTTAATGGAAATCGAACCGAAAAAACCAAAATTTTCGTTTGGTTCAGTTACTGACACCCCTAATAGCCACCACTTACACGCAAACTCAACAAAAAATAAAAATGGGTGATGTCCCTGCGGATTAGTCAAAAGATAATTTCCTTCAACCAAATATGAAAGAAACCATTAATTATTGTACACAAATGATCTTACAATGGACCTATAGACTTGCTTATGTAAATCTATTTGCTGAAAAAAAATGCTAGTCTTTATCTAAATTGTTTTGTGCAAATTGATTTGAAAAAGTAGGTAAGTTACTTAAGTGCAAGTCGGTAACTCAAAAGAATAATCGATAATTTTAATAATAATAAAAAAAAAACCACTAGCAAGTAATTCAAATGAGAGTTAGCAATGGAAACTAGTTAGTAACTTTGCCGGTGTAAAAAGCTGGTGAGTCACTCAAATAAAGCTTGTAATTTTACATATATTTAAATTTAAGGTTTTGGAAAGAAAGACAAATAAAAAGTTGTAATTTTAAAAATAAATGACACATCGATAACTTACAAATAAGAGTTGGTTATGGAAAACTAGCCAGTAACTTAACCGCAGAAAAATTGATATATATATTGATTAAGGTTGTTAATTTCTGAAAATAGTCGATGAATTTAATGGGTTGGCAAGTCGATATCTCAATAGGAAAATTGAAAAATTTTAAGGAAAAAAAAAAGGCAACGGTAAACAACTCAAATAAGAGTTGTGGGCAGACGAAAGTTAATTGGTATCCAACGGGAGAAAAGCTAATAAATTATAAAAATACGACTTGGAAGTTCGTATAAGAGTTAATAAATTTAAGGCTTTTATAAGAAGACAAATAAAAGTTGTCTAACGACAATAACTAATAATTTTAAAAAAAAAGGCAAAATAAAAAATGTTTACGAGGATGTTCTGCCACATTGAAGTAGCTGTCTAAGCATCGTTTCTTTCTAACAGTAGTATCTTCCTCAACAAACCAATGCATACTCGCTTGATGCAACCAATTGGAACTTTGAAGTCCTCTTTCAAATGTGGGAAATTTTAATTCGATTTGAATTTTAAAAGAAATGATGTTTACCTCTCTATAACATCTTTTCCTTAAAAAAAAAAAAAAAGCCTCAATACACTTTATCAGATAATTGTATCAATTGAAATATCTTGGATGATTATTCGGTTCCCATTTTGAGCATGATTGTGTATGAAAATTTCAAGCAAACCTGTTTACTTGAATTGCTTTGGAAGATCATCATGTGGGCGTTAAGTCATGGTGTAAATGGTGTTCGTGTTTCCATGCATAATTAGTGAACTATCTATTTTTGTTATGACCTATGCGAAAATTACAACAAAGTAAAATTGGGAAGAAAAAAAAACACATAGATTTACGTGAAAAAACTTATGAGAGAAAAACCACAAAGAGAAGAGAAGCAAACTTCAATATTTAAATTCAAGTACTAAAAAAGTTGGCTCGAAAAACCTTATGTTTTTTCTTAAAACCTGATAACTTTAGAAAATAATACGTATACTGCTCCATACCATGAGGCCCCACCCTTGCACCCTCGCCAAGAATTAGTGTTGGGCTACAAGCTTGGGCTGCCCAAGCCATCCGCTACCAACACTAAGGGTGTGCATGGAAACGTTTCTAAGAAACGTTTCCGGCACACTTCTGTACGGAAATTGTTCCCCGGAACAAAAAAGGAACAGAAACGCGTTTGGTTGCGTTTTTGTTCCTTTTTTGTTTTTTTGTTTCTGGAATGAAATAAGAACAGAAAAAAGAAACAAAAAAAAGTTGTTTCTCGCTCTCTTCTTCTTCTCTTTTTCTTTTCTTCTTCTTTTTTTTCCTTCTTTTTTCTTTCGCCGGTCGCCGGCCTCGGCCATGGCCGGCGACCAGTCGTCGAGGCTCGGCCTCGCCCAGATCCGGCGAGGCCGAGCGTCGCCGGCCCCCGGCGAGGCTCGGCGTCGCTAGCGCGGCGCCGGCGACGCCGAGCCTCGCCTTGGCTGGGCGAGCTCGGGCTCGCCCAGATCCGGCGAGGCCGAGCCTCGCCATGGCTGGGCGAGCTCAAGCTCGCCCAGATTCGGCGAGGCCGAGCTTCGCCGGGGGCCGGCGACGCTCGGCGTCGCCGGATCTGGGCGAGCCGAGCTCGCCCAGCCAAGGCGAGGCTCGGCCTCGCCCTCGCCGGGGGCCGGCGAGCCTCGCCGTGGCTGGGCGAGGCTGCCGGCCCCGTCGGCCGGTCGCCGGAGGCCGGTGACCGGCCGGAAAAAATAAAAAATAAAAAGAAAGGAAAAAATAAAAAAATAAAATAAAAATATTTAAAAAATTAAAAGAAATAAAAAAAGAATAAAATTTACCAAACGTGTTTCTGTTCATTTTTTATTCCCGGACCAAACGTTACCAAACGCGTTCTTTTGTTCAAAAATTGTTCCCCGGAACAGAAACACTTTTTTTTGTTTCTGTTCCCTGGAACAAAAAAAGAACAGAAACGTTACCATTCGCGCCCTAAATATCCATTTTTTTTTCTTAAGTTGGGTCACTTCAAAATTCAATTTGAGCATGAAAACTCAATTGGAGTCGAATATTTGAGACAAAATTAAAGAGACTCAACAATTTCAGATATTATGTTGACATGTCCTCTAGATATTTAATTTCTATATGCCACGCTATTGTCGATATTTGTCACTCTAGAATCTACTCACTCCATCCAAAATTTAAACAGTGCACAATTCGTCGAAAAGATAGTGGGTATTCCCGGATGACCACGTCAGTGTAGTTCCAGTCATTCAATGATCAACACGTGGCTCGGATGGGTTTTTTTTTTTTTTTTGGCGGGGTTTCAATTGGACAAATCCGAGGATTTCACTCCCTGTGGAATTTTCAATTCTTCTCCATTGGCCATCATTCTCCTCTGAAGAAACCAAGCTTCGATCATGGAGGTTGCTTCAGCAACAGAGGCCAACAACGCCGTCTTCTCGCCATCCAGCACAAAGTGCCAAGTCCGCCTCCTTCCGTCTGCACTCCCCGAGCCTCAACTCCCTTCGCCTTTGCCGCATCTTCAACCTCCTTGACAAGAACGACGACGGCCTCATCACACTTAAAGGAGCTCTCTCGAGCTCCTGCCCTCCTCGGCCTTGACGCTGATCACTCTGACCTCGAGTCCATTCTCCAGTCCCACATCAAGCTGGGGAGCAATGGCCTCTGGTTTGACGATTTCGTACCGCCGCAACCCGATCGATCGACGAGGCCTTCTTTGGAGGGAGGAGGTGCAGGATCGCCGTTGTGGGAGGATGCGGATTTGAGCGAGGCCTTCAAGGTGTTCGACGAGGACGGCAATTGGGTTCATCTGCACCTGGGAGCCGCAAGCAGTGTTGGCGAAACTGGAGATGTCGGAGTGGGAGGAGATGACGCATTGGACACAAAATAGGAAAATTGAAAAACATATATCATAAACATATTACATTTATACCAATTTAGTTTAATCATTTCAATTTTACCAATTTAGTCGTAAACATTTTCATAATTTACTAATTCACTCCTCAACATTTTAATTATGTCAATTTAATTTTAAAATTTATGACGATTTGTCAATTTAGTCATTTTATCCAACTTTGGCTAAAAACACGCTAACATAATAGTTTAGTCAATATCGACTATTTTATGTGACACAACTAACGTTAAGTAGACAATTTAAGAATTTTTTTTATTATATCTTTTTTTTTTCCTTTTACAGCCTTGGGCTAGTGAAATTGCCAACCGACCCTTTCTTGCTACTGGCAAAATCCTTTGCGCCCTTGCTGGCTATGGGTGAGGGCCACAACCATCACCCAAGCTAGTGAGTGCCAGCAAGGCCATCCCTCACTAGATCGGGCGAGGGTGCTCTCCCCCAGGCGAGGTTAGCTCTTGCCTAAGGTTGGCAAGGGCATAGAGGTCCTCGCCCATGGCTATTGAGGCCTGCGATGCCGTCACCCAAACTAGGCAAGGGTTACTGTCCCAAGGTTTGAAAGAAAAAAGAAAAGAAGAAAATAATAATTAAAAGATTCTATAAAGATATTAAAAAAATTGGAGAGTACAAAAATTATCCATGTCAATGCGTAGGATAATGAATGTCATCTAAGTCGTCATGTCAGTAATTTCTAACCAAAATTAGTTAAAAGAATTAAATTGATAAATCGCCAAAAGGTCCGAGCCATCGACAATGGCCCTAACCAACAAGCCACTCCCCCGGCCCCTCAGTTCGGCATCTCTCTCTCTCTCTCTCTCTCTCTCTCTCTCTCTCTCTCTCTCTCTCTCTCTCTCTCTCTCTCTCTCTCTCTCTCTCTCGGGGATCAGGTCAGGTTGTGGAAAGCTTAAAATGTTGCCGATTCGCGGTCCTCAACCTCGGCAGACTCCATAGCAAAGGTTACAGCCTCCCTATGAGTTGCCAAGAAGGAGGCTCTCTCTCTCTCTCTCGGGGATCAGGTCAGGTTGTGGAAAGTTTAAAATGCTGCCGATTCGCGGTCCTCAACCTCGGCGGACTCCAGAGCAAAGGTTACAACCTCCCTATGAGTTGCCAAGAAGGAGGCCCTCGGCGGACTCCAGAGCAAAGGTTACAACCTCCCTATGAGTTGCCAAGAAGGAGGCTCTCTCTCTCTCTCTCTCTCTCGGGGATCAGGTCAGGTTGTGGAAAGCTTAAAATGCTGCCGATTCGCGGTCCTCAACCTCGGCGGACCCCATAGCAAAGGTTACAACCTCCCTATGAGTTGCCAAGAAGGAGGAATGACATAGGGGCTTAGGGTGCGTTTGGCAACAATTCCGTTCCCGGGAACTGATTCTGACAAGAAATGATTATTTTTTATTATTTTCCCGGGAACTGATTCTGAGTAAAAGAACGTGTTTGGTAACTGTCTAAAATTTTTTATTTTGGAATAGAATTGCGTTTGATAACGTGTCCATTGATTCTGTTCCAAATTAATTTTTTTATTTTTACATAATTTTTTCTACTTTTTTTTTTACCTTTTTTCCTTTTTTTTCCTTTTCTTTTTTCATTTTTTCTTTTCATTTTTTCCTTTTTCTCCTATTTTTCTTTTCTTCTTGTGGCCGGTCGCCGGACCGGCGACCGACCGGATGAGGGCCGGCGACCTCACCAGAGCGTCGCCGGCCCTCGGCGAGGCTAGCCCTCGTCGGCCAAGCGTCGCCGGCAACCTCGCCCAGCCCCGCGGAGGCTCGGCCTCGCCAGATCTAGTGAGGCCGAGCGTCGCCAGTGGACAAGCGGGCCTCGTCGGGGCTGGGCGAGGCCCGCCTGGCCACCGGTTAGGCTAGGCGAGCCCGGCCGGTGGCTAGGTGGGCCTCACCTAGCCCCGGCGAGCCTCGGCCTCGCCTCGCCGGTGGACAGGCGGGCCTCACCGGGGCTGGGCGAGGCCCGCCTGGCCACCGGTCAGGCTAGGCGAGCTCGGCCAGTGGCCAGGCGGGCCTCGCCCAGCCCTGGCGAGGCTTGCTGGAGGCTCGGCGAGGCTCACCAGTGGTTGGGCGAGCCTCCGGCGAGCTCGCCGGACCGGCGGCTAGCGGCCAGCGGTGGTGAGCGGCGGCGGACGGCGGCGGGCGATGGTGGGCGACGGTCACGTGATGGCGGAAGGAAAGAAGAAGAGTTTTATTGTGTTGATTCTTTTTTTGATTCTCGAACGTAGAATCAACTTTTTTTTTTATTCTCAAATCTACTCTAAAACTGATTCTGGGAACAAATTTGTTCCCGGGAACAAAATTTTTACCAAACGCGATTCTCGTCCCAAACTGATTTTGGGAACAAAAAACTAAAATTAGTCACTGTTTGGAGTGTTACCAAACAGGGCCTTACTGGCTCGAGGATAGCAGCTGCAGGCTCAGTGAGGGTGGCGGCTTGGACATGGTGGGGTGGACAATGTGGTGGCGGCCTTCACCAGCGCTATAACTTGTAGGAGTAGAGGGGAAAAGAGGAAGAGAGAGAATGAGGGGCTTTGCTAATATAATTCTTTTTGGGCTACCGCAAGAATAATAATTTATTTCACAAATTAGGAGATGAAAACGTTTAGCTCTAAACTCAGCAGCTCCTGCTCAACGCATAGCGAACTTGAACTATTTTGAAGTCAAAATCGCACATCCTTCGTTGAACTACCTGAAGACTGAATTAAAATGTTGAAAAAGAGCAACGCTACGACTTGCAATGAACTTGATTTTTGGAAAACATGTTTTTGGTAGCTTTTCTTTGTTATGAAAAACATATTTGCCACATCCCGGAAATTCAAAGCCAAGCCTTAAGGTGTGTTAAAAAAAAAATCTTTGATTAGGTGATAGAATTTTATGGCTTATGCTTTAGCCAATTTGTCCTTTAATTTGATGAATTTTGCTTGTATTGTGGAAATTTAAATTTAAATGCTTGGCCATATGATTTAAATTTCAATAATTAAAATATCCCAAGACTTTGGCCAAGATGAAATTTGAATTTAGAAATATTTATAGAAAAGAAAAAAAAAAGGAAAAGGGGATTAATTTTCGAAATGGGCCTTGGACCCATTAGCCTAAAGCTTGGTGGGCCAAGCTAGTCGGCCCATTAGGGCCCAATAGGTGGCTGTCGACCAGCCCAAGGGGGAATGGCCGGATGGGCCTAAGCCCAAGCCCATTCAAAATTAAAAAAAAAAAATAGAAATAACAAGTGGCCAAAGGAAGAGCATGCATTGGTTGGTCATTAGGTGGATCAATCATTGCAAATGATGGGATTAAGGGATATAAAAAGAGAGAGAGAAGAGGAGTGGCCGGTTCCTTGCTCCATTTCCGTCCAAAGAGAGAGGTGTGCGAGAGAGAGAGCTGGAGCGGAAGAGAGGAACCGAGAGAGAGGAGGTGGAGCCGAGAGTTGCCGCCGCCCGTCCGCCGTACGTCTGCCTAGTCCGACCACCGTACGCCGTCGTTCATCGCCGTTTGTTCTTCTTTAAGGCAAGTGGAGTCCTTAACTTCTCTTGCATGTCTGTTTTGTTGGTTGCATGTTCGGTTTTAGGTTTGATTTGGGCGAAAAACCGAGGTAAGGGTTGGATGGGTTCAAGCTATGTGACTGTTTTCGTTTGGTTTGTGGTAGTCAGTATATTAGTCGAGCTTGCATGTGTACTTGGAGTGCGATTTTGGCTTCGGTGTCTTCATGAAAGTTGAAGCTAACATCTTGTAGTATGACATACTCGAATTTCATGGAAAAATATGGTTATATGTGGGGTCAAAAGCTTTGTTATACGGAGACCTCAGATCTGCGAAATCTTCACTGACCTTTTGTTGATTTCTTGGTTGCATGTTGATTTCTGTTGGAGATCTCACCTTGTTGTCTTCTTGAAAGTTGTAGGAAACACCTTAAGCTACAACATACTCAAATTTGAAGCAAAAATAACAAGTATAACTTGGTGAATCTGTTAGATCTTGGAGATGGTTGATTCTGGTGAGGTGTACCGAGACACCCGAGACTTCATGGGTTAAAATGGTGACCATAATCTGGTTATTTGACCTAGATCCCTTCATGAAAATTGTAAAGGACATGTTGTTACATAACATACTTAAATTTCAGAAGGAACGAAAGAGATTTGATGGGTGAAATATAAGAAATACGGAGGAGTGTGTTCTGGACGTCGCGGTAGAGATTCCAGAAGCTTCGTAGGGCTATAGAAATTAATCTAAAAAGAATTTGGCTTAAAGTTCTGAATGAAAAAGGTACGAAAATGTGTTGGCTATCATCCTGTAAAGTTTCGTAATTTTTGAAGACCGAATGGGTATTTTAATTTAATTCATTCGGAAACTGTGCAGTGGGTTTAAATCCGAGAATTTTAGGATGTTTTTGGAGGAAATTGTGAAATTGTGAAAATTACGACTTGGCCACGAATTTTATATAAAATTGTAATCCTATAAATGATTATTGAATATTATGATTTTGGGAAAATCATAAATATTAAATATTTATTTATGAAAATAAATAAATATAATAAAATAATAATAAAATAATAAAATAATGAAATAATAAAATAAAATAGATTTTTATTTGGCCATGGATTCAATTCCATTTGTGTGGCACTTGTGTGATGAGGTCTTTGTACATGCATTAAGTTGAAATACTTATGTGATTAAGCTATGACATGTGCATGACATGTGAATTGAAATGCAAGTGTGATATGTTTGATGCCATGCCAAATTTCCATGTTAAATTGAGATAAAAGATAAATGTGGATGAGAATGAGGTTGTGGTGGAGGATGTTGTCTGGTGGCCTAGTGGCGTAATTCCAGAGATTCCCTGGGAGTTTCAGGATGCCCGGAATGTGGAAGGCCGAAAGCCCTGTCGGAGGTTTCTGCCCGAAGGGCCGGATTGGGGTGCGAGATCCCCGGCTAGAAGGGTAAAGGCCGGAAGCCCTGTCGGAGGTTTCTGCCCGAAGGGAATGCCTCATGATGCTAGTTGAGATGCGAGATGCCCGGAATGTGGGGGGCCGGAAGCTCAGTGGCCATGAGATGGCTGGAATGCTGGGATCCCTGTCGGAGGTTTCTGCCTGAAGGGATGGTGATGATAGTGAATTTGATGATTTGAGAAAAGATAATGTGGGGATCAATTGATAAGTAAAAGTGGAAATTGATATATGACATGATATGCACGGTGATGCATGGCTAATGATGATATGATATGCACGGTGATGCATGGCTAATGATGATGTGATATGCATGGTGATGCATGGCTAATGATGATATGATATGCATGGTGATGCATGGCTAATGATGATATGATGTGATATGCATGGTGATGCATGGCTAATGATGATATGATATGCATGGTGATGTATGGCTAATGATGATATGATGTGATATGCATGGTGATGCATGGTTAATGATGATGTGATATGCATGATGATACATGGCTATGATGATGATATATATGCTATAATGATGCATGAATACGCTTGACATCAAAAAGGTAAGCAACGCCTGCATTGTATGATGGTATGCATGGTGCACTGAGTTGTTATTGGATTTCCCTATCTGCTGAGTGGTTGTACTCACCCCTTTTGGGGATAACATTTCAGATTAGCATTATGCCGCTACCTGCTGTTTCGCGTGGGGTATTTTATGGTCTACCGTCTGATGTTGAGGTGGAGTGTACGGAGATAGATTGTCCCTCTGTGCCCGGATTGACGTTTATCCGAGTGCGATGCCTAGTTATGTATGATATCGGCCTGGCTGGGGGCCCTGTCATACAAGAGTTCCTGTCTGTGCACGTTCGACGGGATGGAGCGATGCGAGGGATGCTGCCGCCGCCACCACCTGACACACCGGGTTGGGTGTGAGACCTGTACGCGAGGAGTAGGAGCTAGATCACTTTTTGATGTAGAAAACCGACGCTTTCGATGGGAGGGTTCCTTGTTCACATGATGTTAGGGGTCGAGGTTTCTTTTTGAGAGTTTAGGTAGGACATGGCAGAGTCCTAACCCTTCTTGTTTTTTTTTTTTTTTGTACCGACCCGAAGGAAACCCCATCATGCTTTATATATGTATGTAAGCCAAGCGTCGAAGCTGTTTATAAAAATCATGATGTTTAGTTGGTGTGTATTTGTATCATGGGTTAGAAGGGAGATAGATGACGATGTGAATTTTGCTTCCGCTATGAGTCGCGCATGAGACCGCTTTAAAAAAAAAAATGCCTGTAATCTGGCAAGACTTAATTTAGCCAAGAGATAGAGATGGTAAAAGATGTAACACTGGCGCTGGTGACGACCTGCGAAGGGTTCGGGGTGTCACAGCCGCCCTTTTTTTTTTTTATACCAAAAAAAAGCGGCTGTGACACCCCGAACCCTTCGCAGGTCGTCACTAGCGCCGGTGTTACATCTTTTACCATCTCTATCTCTTGGCTAAATTAGGCCTTGCCAGATTACAGGCATTTTTTTTTTTTTTAAAAGCGGTCCCATGCGCGACTCATAGCGGAAGCAAAATTCACATCGTCATCTATCTCCCTTCTAACCCATGATACGAATGCACACCAACTAAACATCATGATTTTTATAAACAACTTCGACGCTTGGCTTACATACATATATAAAGCATGATGGGGTTTCCTTCGGGTCGGTACAAAAAAACAAGAAGGGTTAGGACTCTGCCATGTCCTACCTAAACTCTCAAAAAGAAACCTCGACCCCTAACATCATGTGAACAAGGAACCCTCCCATCGAAAGCGTCGGTTTTCTACATCAAAAAGTGATCTAGCTCCTACTCCTCGCGTACAGGTCTCACACCCAACCCGGTGTGTCAGGTGATGGCGGCGGCAGCATCCCTCGCATCGCTCCATCCCGTCGAACATGCACAGACAGGAACTCTTGTATGACGGGGCCCCCAGCCAGGCCGATATCATACATAACTAAGCATCGCACTCGGATAAACGTCAATCCGGGCACAGAGGGACAATCTATCTCCGTACACTCCACCTCAACATCAGACGGTAGACCGTAAAGTACCCCACGCGAAACAGCAGGTAACGGCATAGTGCTAATCTAAAATGTTATCCCCAAAAGGGGTGAGTACAACCACTCAGCAGATAGGGAAATCCAATAACAACTCAGTGCACCATGCATACCATCATACAATGTAGGCATTGCTTACCTTTTTGATGTCAAGCGTATTCATGCATCATTATAGCATATATATCATCATCATGGCCATGTATCATCATGCATATCACATCATCATTAACCATGCATCACCATGCATATCACATCATCATTAGCCATGCATCACTGTGCATATCACATCATCATTAGCCATGCATCACCGTGCAAATCACATCATCAGTAGCCATGCATCACCATGCATATCATATCATCATTAGCCATGCATCACCATGCATATCATATCATCATTAGCCATGCATCACCATGCATATCACATCATATCATCATTAGCCATGCATCACCATGCATATCATATCATCATTAGCCATGCATCACCATGCATATCACATCATATCATCATTACCCATGCATCACCATGCATATCACATCATAGATCAATTTCCACTTTTACTTATCAATTGATCCCCACATTATCTTTTCTCAAATCATCAAATTCACCATCATCACCATCCCTTCGGGCAGAAACCTCCGACAGGGATCCCAGCATTCGAGCCATCTCATGGCCACTGGGCTTCCGGCCCCCCACATTCCGGGCATCTCGCATCTCAACTAGTATCACGAGGCATTCCCTTCGGGCAGAAACCTCCGACAGGGCTTCCGGCCTCCCACATTCCGGGCATCTCGCA
This sequence comes from Eucalyptus camaldulensis, assembly GCA_019915185.1. NCBI lineage: Eukaryota > Viridiplantae > Streptophyta > Magnoliopsida > Myrtales > Myrtaceae > Eucalyptus > Eucalyptus camaldulensis. The sequence goes on from JAHSVA010000003.1 coordinate 12,836,112, forward strand.
CCCCAATCCTGGCATCGCGAGTCACTCCCTTCGGGCAGAAACCTCCGACAGGGCTTTCGGCCCCCCACATTCCGGGCATCCTGAAACTCCCAGGGAATCTCTGGAATTACGCCACCAGGCCACCAGACAACATCCTCCACCACAACCTCATTCTCATCCACATTTATCTTTTATCTCAATTTAACATGGAAATTTGGCATGGCATCAAACATATCACACTTGCATTTCAATTCACATGTCATGCACATGTCATAGCTTAATCACATAAGTATTTCAACTTAATGCATGTACAAAGACCTCATCACACAAGTGCCACACAAATGGAATTGAATCCATGGCCAAATAAAAATCTATTTTATTTTATTATTTCATTATTTTATTATTATTTTATTATTTTATTATATTTATTTATTTTCATAAATAAATATTTAATATTTATGATTTTCCAAAAATCATAATATTCAATAATCATTTATAGGATTACAATTTTATATAAAATTCGTGGCCAAGTCGTAATTTTCACAATTTCACAATTTCCTCCAAAAACATCCTAAAATTCCCGGATTTAAACCCACTGCACAGTTTCCGAATGAATTAAATTAAAATACCCATTCGGTCTTCAAAAATTACGAAACTTTACAGGGTGATAGCCAACACATTTTCGTACCTTTTTCATTCAGAACTTTAAGCCAAATTCTTTTTAGATTAATTTCTATAGCCCTACGAAGCTTCCGGAATCTCTACCGCGACGTCCAGAACACACTCCTCCGTATTTCTTATATTTCACCCATCAAATCTCTTTCGTTCCTTCTGAAATTTAAGTATGTTATGTAACAACATGTCCTTTACAATTTTCATGAAGGGATCTAGGTCAAATAACCAGATTATGGTCACCATTTTAACCCATGAAGTCTCGGGTGTCTCGGTACACCTCACCAGAATCAACCATCTCCAAGATCTAACAGATTCACCAAGTTATACTTGTTATTTTTGCTTCAAATTTGAGTATGTTGTAGCTTAAGGTGTTTCCTACAACTTTCAAGAAGACAACAAGGTGAGATCTCCAACAGAAATCAACATGCAACCAGGAAATCAACAAAAGGTCAGTGAAGATTTCGTAGATCTGAGGTCTCCGTATAACAAAGCTTTTGACCCCACATATAACCATATTTTTCCATGAAATTCGAGTATGTCATACTACAAGATGTTAGCTTCAACTTTCATGAAGACACCGAAGCCAAAATCGCACTCCAAGTACACATGCAAGCTCGACTAATATACTGACTACCACAAACCAAACAAAACAGTCACATAGCTTGAACCCATCCAACCCTTACCTCGGTTTTTCGCCCAAATCAAACCTAAAACCGAACATGCAACCAACAAAACAGACATGCAAGAGAAGTTAAGGACTCCACTTGCCTTAAAGAAGAACAAACGGCGATGAACGACGGCGTACGGTGGTCGGACTAGGCAGACGTACGGCGGACGGGCGGCGGCAACTCTCGGCTCCACCTCCTCTCTCTCGGTTCCTCTCTTCCGCTCCAGCTCTCTCTCTCGCACACCTCTCTCTTTGGACGGAAATGGAGCAAGGAACCGGCCACTCCTCTTCTCTCTCTCTTTTTATATCCCTTAATCCCATCATTTGCAATGATTGATCCACCTAATGACCAACCAATGCATGCTCTTCCTTTGGCCACTTGTTATTTCTATTTTTTTTTTTAATTTTGAATGGGCTTGGGCTTAGGCCCATCCGGCCATTCCCCCTTGGGCTGGTCGACAGCCACCTATTGGGCCCTAATGGGCTGACTAGCTTGGCCCACCAAGCTTTAGGCTAATGGGTCCAAGGCCCATTTCGAAAATTAATCCCCTTTTCCTTTTTTTTTTCTTTTCTATAAATATTTCTAAATTCAAATTTCATCTTGGCCAAAGTCTTGGGATATTTTAATTATTGAAATTTAAATCATATGGCCAAGCATTTAAATTTAAATTTCCACAATACAAGCAAAATTCATCAAATTAAAGGACAAATTTGTAGAGCAATTTTAAGGAAACATCAATTCCGATGGACCGACAATAAACTCACTTGGTTGACAGCAGGAGGAATCTCAGCGAGGCTAAGTAGCTTCTCAAGCTTTTTGCATGAGAAATTGCTCACTCCTATGCTTCTGGCCAAGCCCAGCTTCTGACACTCTTCCGTGGCCTTCCACACACTCTCATGATCTAAGGGAAGCAGATCCTCCTCCTTCACTGGAAACTCACAAACACCTGCCTTCGCGCTCACCGGCCAATGCCGGAATTCTCGACGATCTTTGAATCTCGATAAGAGAATTCCATATTAATATGTAAGCTTGCCTATAGCGCCATGTATTCCCCGACTTATCAATAAGAATAATGGAAAGTTTCAAATAAAGACCTGATATGAGACTACTTTCTCAAAAGAAAGCTTAGAGTGAATTTTGTCTCAAATAAAGATCTAACATGGTTAACTTAGTGTCAAACAAGGACTCGAGCTCATCTTCACCAGCATGTTTATTTTGGCAGCTAAAGCAAAGGGTAATTTGGTTCAAAAAATTTCTACTTTGACCTAATTTGAAGAATTCCCAAATCAAAGTTAGGTTTGTTGAACTGATAGACTCCTGCAAGCTGTAAGCATATGTATAATATATATTTCATCACAAACATCAAATGTGCAAAAGTAGTGAAGTCATGTATCCTCCCGCATCTTTGTGAAGTTGACGAGGCCAATATGTATTTCAATATATACTGCATGCTTAAGTTTCAGATAAATGCCTACAAGTTGAAATCAAGTTAGATGTTCCGGCTCTCAAACAAATTTATAGTGAGAATTGAAAATTCCCCCCAATAGTGAGCAACTAAGGATAAGTTGACTATTTAAAAAATAACATTATGTAAAATTAACCCTGAAATTGGGTTTAAAATGTGAACCGTCACATGAAAAAAAAAAAGAAATTAAATAACCTTTAATTACATGTGCATGTCAAAATAAGTCAGTATTTGTATCACATTAGATAGGTAAAAAGATCTAAAATGCATAGATTTACAAATCATGACTTAGTTTAAGATAATGTGCTTCCATGCTTTCATTTCTGAATCTATATATCAAAAAGTGCTTTCTATAGTTGGTGACAATTTGCGAACTTTATCTCATAGATTAAGGAGGAGAATGTATGAAGCTGACACTCACCTTACCGGCTAATGCACCAAATAGAAGTCCACGTGCTCGAGCTGGAGTTCCCATGCTCAAGAACCAACCACATTGAAAAGTTGAAAACGAGGATAATGGAACTAAACATGGTACTACATGATTCGCACGTTAACTAAAATTGTACTTATGATACACTAGAGTTTCATGGTGATGAATAGCTCCTCATTTTTAACACCTAATTCTAGCCCTTCTATATAATCATTGAAAATCAAGCATCAATCCCTAAACCAAAATGTCATTAACATAGTGCATATTTATCATCATAAACCGCCATACACATGATCGAAAGAGCTCCATAAAGATGTTATTGGTAATTATCGTATTTGATTTTCAGAGTGCAGATTGAGTTGGATAATTTCAGAATCAAAGAGGAAATGAGAAAAATCAGGAGATAAGGAGGTCGGATTGTCGGAAGGGGGGAAAAGATACAACTCACCTCCGAAACCACTCAAGGAGAGAGAGAGAGAGAGAGAGAGAGAGAGAGAGAGAGAGAGAGAGAGGCGGGGGGAGAGTAAAAAAGGCGAGGAGGTTCACAAGCGACAAAGGCTCTTTTCAAACTTCACATGTTGACCACTCTTTGCTGTGACCTCACGTCACGTACATATTGTACTTCAACTGCTGCTTCTATTGGGTTGTTGCTCTCACGCGGCTTAACACCATAGCCGCCGCACACCGGCAAACCAGACGAGTTGCCGCCTTCCCCGACACTGGCTCGACACCATAAGTTCCAGACGGTCCCAGCGGGTTCCTGCCACTAGCGTTGCACCTCTCTCCAGCTGAGCACCTGGACCAACCGCCTCTCCAGCCTGCACGTCGTGCTTAGCCGAGTGACATTTCTCTCTGGCGAGCACTGGAACCAACCCGACGAGTCCAGTTTTCAATAGTCCCCGACGCTCCCTCAGCACTTCAGCCACTCTAGTCCTTACCGCGCATCCTGATTGTTTCTTTGCATAAGTCAAAATATATTAAGGCCTTAGACCTTTAGACAGTAACGTCCAACCCTTAATATCATCTAGGTGTATATTTTTTTTTTTTTTATATAAATCGTCATGCGTGATGTATCATCAATCTTAGTTGCTTGGAATGGCATGTCTTCAAATATAATGATAAGTTTTGTGAATGATATACATTTTAAAATTCCATCAATTTCACGTGAATTTTACATGTTGCATGTCACATTATTAGGGTACATTCATAGTTCATATTTAAGGGCTTCTTCGATAGTTGGGTAAATGCATGCTAATTAGGATGCATACAAATTTAAGGCAATTTGTAGTTCTCATTAAACAAAAACCAAATAAAAAATATCATTAGAATAATATAAATTGCATGTAAATTTAAAAGTAATTAGTCTCATATCATGCACATCATTTAGAATCAATTTTTAGAAGTCATACCATGTAGATAATATTATTTATCAATTAAATTAAATGCATTGCTTAAGATGAAAATGTTAAAAAAAGAAAAGAAAAAAGAACTAGAGTTGCATCATATAATTAATATTAATCAAATAAGTTTCAAGGTAAGTTCATTAGGTCAAGTCCTAAGGTTTGGGAGAGTCTACCCTAAACGACCCGAGCAAAATGCGTGGGACTTTTAAAAGGCCAAAACTCATCGCCCAAAATCCACGGTATTCATAATTTTTCCGTGCCATGAAAGAAAGGGCTCCTCCTCTGTGTGTCCCCTTTCGTTTTGCTTTTGTGCGGCTACAACTGGAGGACTTCCTTGTGTTTGTACCAGAAAAGGAAGAAACCCGCGGGATTTTTAAAGGCTTGGCAAGAATTCCAATTCTTGATCAACCAGTCAACCTTGGATATTTGTTTTCCTTATTTTTTAACAAATCGATCAAGCTCAAAATCGAGATATAATTTAACATGGTTAGATAATACACTTTGAAACACCTTTCTATTGCGTTGCTGAAGGGTGGATGAACAGAATTACACTGTTCAAATACAAAAAGGACTAGCATTCATTTGGCATTAAGGTTCAACACACATGGAATAATTCATTGGATAAGTCTCAAAGTTGAAAGAACTAATTGAAGCAACTAATGCTTCTTACTTAAATCTCCCCATCCCAGAGCTCTTCGGTAGACTTGTAAGGTCCATCTGCGGATACAAATTCAACTCCAGGGAATCCTTTCTTCTGCGGAATCTGACTTATTTTGTTCAACTCGTCAGGACTCAAGCTCCAGTCGAATATGTCAAGGTTTGCTTTCATCCTCTCTGTATTGAAGCTTTTCACTAGCATGCTGACTCCTTGTTCATGTGTCCACCTAAGACAAACCTTCATGCAAACCACTCATGTAGCTAAAATTGGAGCTAAACCGTGTATGAAACATATTCAGGTATGTAAAGAGTAATGTACACATATAATAACCAGAGAGATGTCAACAGAGATGAGTAGTGTTCTAGCAGTTCACTTGGCTCTAGCTTTAAGTGTTGGACTGTGGTCAACTGATCCGAATCTCTTACAGTGATCTAATATTAACGAATGGTTATGTGTTGTGTAGGAAGCTTGTACAAGGCATACGGCAGTAAATATTAGTTTCTTTCTCCAAACAAAATTGGTTAATTCTTTAGGATTCATATTTTATTTTACGTGACGATCATTGACCGTAGCTTAGCTATGTAGAATAGTGATTTAAGAGGATCAAGTGTCTAAAATCTCAATCAATGTTCGTATGCATAGCATCATCGAATTCGAGAAGGATAAGGTCCATAGACACTGATAACAACCTGAGCAAGTGTCTTCCCTTTGGCTTTGGCAATCTCTTGCAGCACCTCGGATTCCATCACTCTATCGGAACCCCAAAGGGTTCCTCTTGCTCCTAACGGAGAGTAGGCAGTGATGTGTATTCCCTTTTCCTTGCAGAATTCCCTTAGCTCCTGTTGCTGCCACAGAGGGTTCACCTCCACCTTCACGGTCAAATCGCTCCCGTTTAAACCATACATAGAAGAATCACACCCTTCATGTAAAGATATTAAAAGTTGATGTGGAATGATGTGAAAACTAATGAATCTTGCAAATCAAGTCAAATGTGAGAGAATGAAATTATTTGTGAAATCAACAGGATCAATAATGAACACGAGATTTGCGTTATTCGGATCGAGTGTCCATACTTATTATATAGAGAGTGCCAACAATAAAGAATCCCAATCAATTGAAGAATCACAAAATTATTATCAGTCACATATTAGAATCTTTCCAACCCCGGATTATTAGCCTCACGTAATTGCTCAAACGTCGTGGCCACTTCTCGATTATCTGCGGGCAAATCACATCGACAACTGAAGCCAAATTCACGAGTAAAGTCAGTCTGACCAGCACCTAAATCTACGAGTGCAGTGCTCTTCTTCTTCAGACTAAAACCAAAGATCCATAATTCATTTATATATATAAAGAAAGTGAGTCCCAGTAGGAAAGTGGCCGAGTCTTGAATGAACCGCCAGTGTTATATTCTAAATGTACGGCTGACCGTCATTGCCTCATCAAGGACAACGGTAACTTCCCTTTTTTGCGAGCAAAAGAGAGGCAACAATTCAGAATTTACTAATTGATTTGTTTGTTCCCTTAAATTCGAGACATGTATTTTAATAAAGCTGGTCACTAAATGAGAAAAATATCTTTTTGCTTATAGTAAGTATTTTTTTTTTTTTGTTAAGGAATTTGCTTATAGTAAGTTTCATGCTTGTTCCTGCCAAAAAAGCTCCTAATAAAACTTACATGTTTCTGCATTATAATTGATTTTGTCCTCCAGATTATCTATATAACCTCAGTGATTTTTCTTTTTCGTTATATGATGTAAATGCGTGTATGACGTTCTTAAGCAGAACTCATGTTGCCAATTTTGATTTCGGCGATTATAAAATGATGCGTTTATACTTCAAGAGTTGGATTCTTTTGAGGGGTGCCAGGAGCCTCAGAAATTAGATTGCGTTGTCTATGCCATCCACATTGGTTTAAAACGTGCCTAATGGATGAAAATTTCAGAGGGCTGTGTTTTGATGGGAGGAAACCTGCTCCTATCTTTTTTGTTGATGGGTTACGTGAGTTGCATAACACACAGTCAAATCCAACATGAAAAATCACGAAAGGGAGAGAGAGAATTTTTTTTTTTTTTCCCAAAACCTAACCCTCTCTCTGTCTCTATTGCTCCAGTTGGGTTGGGTTGTGGAAGGCTTAAAAAGCTGCCGTTACGACCTAGGTTTGGCCGTCCTCGTCCTCGACCTCGAGCGGTCTCCATAGCACAGGTTGTGACTTCCCCATGAGTTGTAGAGGGGGAGGGAAGACATGGGAGCTCGCTGGCTCGACGACAGCGGCTGCAGGCTCTGTGAGGGTGGCGGCTGGAACATGGTGGGGTGGACAGTACAGTGGTGGCGTTCATGGGCACTGTATCTCGTGAGAATAGAGGGGAAGGGAAAGGCGGAAGAGGGAGAATGAGAGGAGAGAGGTTCTTGTTTTGTCAAAAGTGAATAACCTAGAATGAAGTTTTTCGGAACAACAAGAAGACTGAATTCAAAGCTAGACTTGCAATAAACATGTTTTGGGTAGCTTTTCTTTGTTATGACAAGCACATTTATTTTTCTAGAGCAATTTAAAGAAAACGTGATTTCCAAGGGACCAACAGTAAACTCACTTGGTTGACAGCAGGAGGAATCTTGGAGATGCTGAGCAGCTTCTCGAGCTTTTTACATGAGAAATTGCTCACTCCTATGCTTTTGGCCAAGCCCAGCTTCTGACACTCTTCCATGGCCTTCCACACACCCTCGTAATCAAACGGAAGCAGATCCTCCTTTTTCACCGGAAGCTCATACTCACCTGCCTTCACGCACACCGGCCAATGCACCAGATACAGGTCCACGTACTCGAGTCCAAGACTCCTACCCACAAGAACCGTCCGATGCGGTGAATATGAGGATAATGAAACGTACAAACACGGTACTGTATGAATTTGAGGTTAACTGAAACTGTACTTGAGAGATGTCTGGAGAGCGGGGACGACGCGAACGCCATGCGCGTCACTGCACCAGAGCTTTGTGGTGATGAACAGCTCCTCACGTGAGTTTACAAGGCCAAGCTCGAGAGCTTCAGCCACGGCTTCTCCAAGAGGCTGCTCAGACTGGTAAAGCACGGCCGAGTCGAAGTGTCGGTAACCCAATCGTGGATTGCATCAAGGAGGCATTCCTTCACGTTGTCGGAGGACCCAAATGGGTACTCGGCTGTTCCGAAGCCAAGAAGCGGGATCGCTTTGCCGTTTTTGTTGAGTTGAGTCCCAGGAACAGTAATCTTGGTCATGTTTCTCTGTATTTTTTACTGATACAGACGAGACCTAAACTAAAGGAATCAATCTCTTTTCATCCCATCAATAGATCCATGTTGCAACCATATTACGATCGGCATGGAAAATTTGCATGTGAACAATCATTGCATCGTGTGAACTAAAATATTCAATGCACGTGAAGAATCGTCGTTTTGCGTACCATATAATACAAAATGCACGTGAAGAATCGTCGTTTTGCGTACCATATAATACACAATGCACGTGAAGAACCTTGCCTTCTGCGAAATGAAAAATGTAATGCATTCGAAGAACCCCAGGCCTTGGGTGAAATAAAATATGCATGCATGTGATGAAACGTGTAAAACAAAATATTCAGTGCACGTGAAGAATCCTGGCAATGTGTATTATGAAACGTACCATTTTGAAGTGAGTGGCCAATAGAATACAAACTCCGATAAATGGGTGGGAAAATGAAGCATTTTGCTGTGGCCGGCCATGATGAGAGTACGCCCATAGTCAGAACCATTTTGGGAAGAAAACCATCAAACGAGATTCCAAATTATATTAAACCAGATCTTGGAGGACACAAAGGGTGGGTGGTGGTTCTCTACGGACTCAACATTGCAATTCTCGACAATCATTGAATCTGGATAAGAGAATTCCCTATTAGTATGTAAGCTCGCCTATGGCACCATGTATTCCCTGACTTATTAATAAGAATAATGGAAAGTTCAAATAAAGACCTGATATGAGACTTTTTCTATTAAAAAAAAAAAAAAGCTTAGAGTGAATTTTGTATCAAATAAAGATCTAAAATGGTTAACTTAGTCTCAAATAAGAGCTTGAGCTCATCTTCACCAGCATGTTTATTTTGGCAGCTAAAGCAGGGGTAATTTGGTTCAAAAAGTTTCTACTTTGACCTAATTTGAAGAATTCCCAAATTAAAGTTAGGGTTTTTGAACTAATAGACTCCTGCAAGCTGTAAGCACATGTATAATATATATTTCATCACAAACATCAAATGTGAGAAAGTAGTGAAGTCGTGTATCCTCCCGCGTCTTTGTGAAGCTGAAGAGGCCAATAAGTATTTCAATAAATACTGCATGATTAAGTTTCAGATAAGTCAGATGTTCCAGCTCTCGAACAAATTCATAGTGAGGATTGAAAATTCCCCCCAATAGTGAGCAACAAAGGATAAGTTGACTATTTAAAAAATAACTATATGTAAAATTAACCCTGAAACTGGATTTAAAATGTGAACCGTCACATGAAAGAAAAATTAAATAGCCTTTAATTACATGCGCATGTCAAAATAAGTCAGTATTTGTATCACATTAGATAGGTAAAAATATCTAAAATGCATAGGTTTACAAATCATGAATTAGTTTAAGATAATGTGCTTCCATGCTTTCATTTCTGAATATATATATATATATATATATATATATATCAAAAAGTGCTTTCTATAGTCGGTGACATATTCGAACTCAACAAGGTACATATTGTGCATTGTACTTCAACTGCTGCTTCTATTGAGCTGTTGCTCTCACGCGGCTTAACACCATAGCCCCCGCACACCAGCAAACCAGACGAGTTGCCGCCTTCCCCGACGCCGGCTTAACACCATAAGTTCCAGACGGTCCCAGCGGGTTCCTGCCACTAGCGCCGCACCTCTCTCCAGCTGAGCACCTGGACCAACCGCCTCTCCAGTCTGCACGTCGCGCTCAGCCGAGTCACATTTCTCTCTGGCGAGCACTGGAACCAACCCGACGAGTTCAGTTTTGTTGTTGCACCGACGACAAGCAGCGTGTCCAGACACTCCCATTGAGGGGGCACACCCCTGACCTACGCTGTGCAGCGTGCTTAAGCCATCCAGGCAAGATTCTGACCGTGCCCAGCAGGTGCCAGGCTTCCAGATTGCCTCGGCGTTGTGGTTTGCGGTTGCCACCGCGCATTCAGTAGTTCCCGACGCTCCCCCAGTACTTAAGCCAGTTCAGCCCTTACCACGCATCCTGATTGTTTCTTTGCATTAGTTAACATATATTAAGGCCTTAGACCTTTAGACACTAACGTCCAACCCTTACTATCATCTAGGTGTATTTTTTTATATATATAAATCGTCTTGCGTGATGTATTATCAATCTTGGTTGCTTGGAATGACATATCTTGAAATATAATGATAAGTTTAGAGAATGATATTCATTTCAAAGTTCCATAAATTTCGTGTGAATATTACATGTTGCATGTCACATTATTAGGGTACATTCATAGTTCACATATAAGGGCTTCTATAGTTGGGTCAATGCATGTTAATTAGGATGCATAAAAATTTAAGGCAATTTGTAGTTCTCATTAAACAAAAACCAAATAAAAAATGTCATTAGAATCATATAAATTGCATGTAAATTGAAAATTAATTAGTCTCATATCGTGCACATCATTTAGAATCAATTTTTAGAAGTCATATTATATAGATAATATTATTTATCAATTGCACTAAACACGTTGCAAAAGATGAAAATGTTAAAAAGAAAAAGAACTAGAATTGCATCATGTAATTAATATTTATCAAATAAGCTTCAATGTAAGTTCATTGCTATTGATACCTAAATTTTATCATTTTATTTAGGACTTAATTGCGTAGAAAATTATGGATTAATTTTTGAACCCTAGCCATAAAATAATAATTTTTCAGTAGATTGCATCGCATATTAGCATTAGGAGTATTTAAATCATTAATGGTAATTTCTAAATTTTTCCCCAAAAAAAAACCGTCATAAAAAAGAACAGGAAAAAAAAAAGAAGGAAAAGAGAATAAGAAGAGATATTATCGAAAATTATGATCATAAAAAAAAAAAAAAAAAGAGAGAGAGAGAAAGAAAAATAGAATAGGGCCGGGTAGGGGGCTGGGCTGGCTCGGCCCTCCTTCTCCTCCTCCTCCTCTTCTTCTTTTTTCCATTCTCGTTTCTTTGCGTGGGCCGGCCCACCTCTCTCTTTTCTCCTTCTTCTTTTTTTTTTGGCGCTTGAGCTGGCTCATCTCCCCTTATTTCAGCCCGGCCCGCACGCAGGTCATCTTCCCACTCGCGCTAGCCACGCTTCTGACAAAGAGAGAGGAAAAGCAGAGTACGAGCCAGAGGAGCAGGGAATCGCGAGGAGCAGATGGCAGCGTAATCCGCGGGTCGGGATCAGTCCGGCCGGTAAGCTGGCGGTGGCAGAGGCCATGCGCGCCTGCCGGTCACCCTGTGAAAGGGCTCGCTCATTTGCAGGAGGAGAGGTCTTCGGCTAGAAGAGAGAGACCGGGAAGGTGGGTGAGCGAGAGAGCAAGCTCGAGAGAGTGGTTGGTCGTCGCCGGAGGTCTGTTCGTCAGCCGCCATTCGCCGCAGCCCTCCTTTCGAACCAGGTAGGCTTTGTTTCAACCGTGTGTCCCTTGTTTCTCGGGAGGCGTCGGGCCGGAGCTCGTGCTGACTAGTTCGCGCAAGTTTGGGTCCGAGCCGGTCCTCCCTGAAAGCTGCTAGCTGTTCTAGAATGCGTCGTAGGGGGTTTAGATTTGTGCTCGCGTCTCTATCAAGTGGAAAATTCCCGTGTCAGTAGCGCGCACACCAAATGCTTGTGAAAATGCCTAAACGATATCTGAGTTCTGCAAACTTGTTGAGGCCGGAGATAGCTGTTCTTCGTTCATATCTATTCCGACTATGATTAACCTGTCTCTGAGCGGATCTTGAGTATTGCTTGTGCATGTTGTGTTGATGTTTGCCCAAATCTATGTCTCAAGTGAGCCTAGGTCCTCCATGCACCTGTTTGGCAAAATGTCCAGAGAGAACCGAGAAACAACCAAGGTTTAAACTCAGTCTGATTCGCGCTTGTCTTTTATGTTTTCATTGCGATTTCATACGATTTTCGTGGAGTAATCATGTATTTTTGAGCCCGGACGTTTGCATCCGAAAATGGTTTAGCCGCCGTCGGAGTTAGGTGGCCGGCGGCGGTCTGTGCCAGTCAGGGTGGTTTGGTGTTGGAAGGGACGCCGGGTGCTTCGGCTGGTGCTGTTGTTCGGATGAGTTTCGGCAAGGAGGGTCGCGAGGAAGAAGAAGACCCGCTTCGGGAAGAGAGAGAGAGAGCAGGGAGGAGAGAGAACAAAATAAAAGGAAAAAAAATAAAAAGAAATAAAAAGGGGTAATGAAAAGAAATGAAAAAAAAAAAGACAAAACGGAGGAAAAGACGTCGGAGGGGACGTTCTGTGAAGAATGCATGAAGAAGAAGAGGGAGCAGCAGAAAAAGACAAAATGTAAAAAAGACGAGAGAAAAAAAATCAAATCAAAAAATGAAAGTATTAGAAAATCGGTTTTATATCGGACGCGGGTCGGATCTGGGTTTGGTTCGGGTCAATGGTCAAATTGGGTTTTACTCGGTCCGAACCCATTTTCACGAATATAATAATATTAAATATTTAAAATGTAAAAAAAATTCAAAATTCAAAAAATTTCAAAAAAAGTAAAAATTCAAAAAAAAATCCCGAAAATTAAAAAAAAATCCCGAAAAGAATAAAAAATTCAGGTTTAAAAAAACTAAAGAAATATAAAAAAAATTTAAAAAAATTTCAGAAAATTCCAAAACTCGGAAATGTTTAAAAATTTCAGTAGTAATTAGAAAAATAAAGAAAAATGCAAAAAGATTATAAAATCCAGAATTTTTTTTTAAATTCAAAATTTCAATTTTTTCTAAAAAATCCAAAAAAAATTATTTTAAAAAAATAAAAAAATCCTTAAAAATGTTAAAATTAATCATTTGGGTCATTTTCTCCTAAAAAGTGGAAGTTTTTTTTTTTAAATTTAGAATTATGTTCAAGGTAGATTAAGCATTTAGGGTTTTACCTTCGAATTTCAATTGTCCTTAATGATAAATGTCTTGATTGCGTAATATTGATATATTGATTTTTACTTCTCTTTAGTTTAATTAGGATTAGCAGGATTAGCATTTAAGTCTTTGTTATCTTATGAAATACATTTAATGCCTTCCTTAGTTACTAATTGTTACATTAATGATTATGCACCTGGATGATCACCTGTTAGTGGATAAATCTAAAATTAATCAAAACTGCATGAAAAAAATCATTTTTTTTAAATGAACAAAATTAAGTATCGAAACAGTACTAATTGGTTAATTAGTGTAATCAAGTTCTCAACCTAGATTTTTTGGTTGTGTAAGAATTGAGGTATACTATCATGCTCACTTGGTTTTTAATTGATTCTAAGATGCTAGTGGTGACTTCTTCTTTTGAAAATTTTTATGGCATCAATTGGAATACTAGTGTCGCGTGAAGTGTGGGTTTGGGAGAGCCCATGCCTGATAATAGGTCGTAGGCCCGTCTTTTAGACAACATCTCTAAACTTATTCCTTCCCTTAGGGGTAGGTCACGACAATCAGGTCATATGCAGTCCTTGAATTTGGGAGAGTCTATACTTTTGAAAGGCCAAGACTCATAGCCCAAAATCCATAGTTTTCATAACTTTTATGTGCCCTGAAACTATACCTGTTAAATGGGTGGGTTTGGTTGAATTTGGATCAGGTCATAAATGGTCCGACCCAAATCGATCCATTTAACCCGTTTATAACCCATTTATTGCAATACAAAATTTTTGACCCATACCCGACTCAACCTATACCCGACTTATTTAACTAAATTTAAGAAAACTTATTTTATATATATATATATATATATATAATGGTATTGCTAAAATAATTTTATACAACGTAAATTTAATGGATAATTTTTATATTTAAAAAAAATTAAAAATAGAATTTTAATTATTTTTATTTTTAAAATATATTTTTAAATTTTTAATTTTTAATTTTCTTTTTTGTTCTTCTTCTTCTTTGGCCAGCCATCGGCCAAGACGTCGGTTGACCGCCGGCGACAGGCAACCTAAAGCTCACCCGGCTCATTGATGTTGGCGAGCTTGAGGCTCATCAGATCCGGCAAGCTCGAGCTTGCCCAACGCCGACGAGCTCGAGTCTTGCTAGATCCAGCGAGCTCGAGCTCGCACCTCGCCGAATCCAGCTCGAGCTCGCTGACGTTGGACGAGGCTCGAGCCTCGCCGAGCATTGGCGAGGCCTCCGCCTTGCCAAATTCGGCGAGCTCGAGCTCACCTGACGCCAGTAAGCTCGAGGCTCGCCTGGCCGGTCACCGGCCATCGCCTGGCCGGTCACCGGCAATCGCCATGCCGGCAACCGGAGGAAGAAGAAAAACAAAAAAAGAAAAAAGAAAAGAAAATTATAATAAAAAATAATTATAATTTAGGTTTTTTTAAAAAAAAATATTTTTGTAAAGTTAAAGAGAGAAGAGAGAGATTGTGAGGTTTTGGGTGAAAATAAATTGGTTCATTTTTAATGGGTTGATAAATGGGTCTTAAATGGGTGCTGACCCATTTAAGATCCATATATCTCAGTCTTGACTAGAGATGTCAAAATGGGTCATTGACCCATTTGTGGACCATTCTATGTTTAAATGGGTTGTTAATGGATCAAACATATTTCCTAAAGCATCCATAATGGATTTTAATGGATAAAGACTGAGATATATGGGTCTTAAATGACTCAAACTCAAAGAACTGACCCATTTAAGACTCATTTATCAACCCATTAAAAATGAACTCATTTATTTTCACTCAAAATCTCGTAATCTGTCTCTTCTCTCTTTAACTTTACAAAACTATTAAAAAAAAAAACCTAAATTATAATTATTTTTTTATTTTAATTTTATTTTCTTTTTTCTTTCTTCTTCCTCCTGTCATCGGCACGGCGATGGTCGATGACCAGCCAGGCGAGCCTCGAGCTCGCTGATGTCAAGTGAGCTCGAGCTCACCAGATTTGGCGAGGCGAAGGCTGAGTCGAGTCTCGCTAACCTAGCAAGACTCGAACTCGCCGGCATTGGGCAGGCTCGAGCCTCGCCAAATCCGGCGAGAGGCGAGCTCGTTGGATCTGGCGAGGCTCGAGCTCACCAACGTCGAGGAGCCAAGCGAGCTCCAGGTTGCCTATGGCCAGCCGTCGACCATCGTCATGGCTGGCGGCTGGCCAAAGAAGAAGAAGAACAAAAAAGAAAAAAGAAAAAAATAATAAAAATTATATTTTAAAAATAAAAACAATTTAAAATTTAATTTTAAAATAAAAAAATTAATATTCGATTTTTTAAAATATTTTTTTGTAAATTATAAAAAAAGTCCATGAAATTTGCATTGTATAAAATTATTTTAGTAATATCATTTTATATAATAAGTTTTCTTAAATTTAGTTAAATTGGTCGAGTATGAATGGGGTATGGATTGGATCGAGTATGGGTTAAAAAATTTATATTGCAATAAATTGGTCATAAATAGGTTAAGTGGGTCGATTTGGGTTGGACCATTTATGACCCGACCCAAACCCGACCCGACCCACCTGTTTAACAGATATAGTCTCGACTCATTAAAATTCATTATGAGTGCTTTAGGAAATAGGCTTGACCAATTAACAAACCATTTAAACATAAATGGGTTCATAAATGGGTCAATGACCCATTTTAACACCTCTACATGAAACAAAGGGCTCCTCCTCTATGCGTCCCCTTTCATTTTGCTTTTGTGCGTCTACAACTGGAGGACTTCCTTGTGTTTGTACCAGAAAACAAAGAAACCTACGGGAATTTTAAAGGCCCAAGATGGCGTCCACTGTACAGTTTTAGCAAGAAGTCCAATCCTTATCAACCAGTCAACCTTGGATATTTGTTTTCCTTATTTTTTAACAAATTGATCGCTCAAAATCGAGATATAATTTAACATAGTTAGATGATACACTTTGAAACACCTTTCTATTGTGTTGTTGAAGGGCGGATGAATAGATTTACACTGTTCTAATACAAAAGGACTAGCATTCATTTGGTATAAAGGTTCAACACACATGGAATAATTCAATGGATAAGTCTCAAAGTTGAAAGAACTAATCGAAGCAACTAATGCTTCTTAATTAAATCTCCCCATCCCAAAGCTCTTCGGTAGACTTGTAAGGTCCATCTGGGGAGACAAATTCAACTCCAGGGAATCCTTTCTTCTGCGGAATCTGACTTATTTTATTCAATTCATCACGGCTCAAGCTCCAGTCAAATATGTCACGGTTTTCTTTCATCCTCTCTGTATTGAAGCTCTTCGCTAGCACGCTGACTCCTTGTTCATATGCCCACCTTAGACAAACCTTCATGCAAACCACTTATGTAGCCAAAATTGGAGCTAAACCATGTATGAAACATATTCAGGTATGTAAAGAGTAATGTACCCAAATAATAGCCAGAGAGATGTTAACAAAGATGAGTAGTGTCGCAGCAGTTCACTTGGTTCTAACTTTAAGTGTTGGACCATGGTTATGTGTTGTATAGGAAGCTTGTATGAGGCATATAACAGTAAATTTTAGTTTCTTTCTCCAAACAAAATTGATTAATTCGTTAGGATTCATATATTATTTTCATGACGTTCACTGACCTTAGCCTAGTTACATAGAATATTGGTTTAAGAGGATCAAGTGTCTAAATATCAATCAATTTTTGTATGCATAGTATTATCGAATTCGAGAAGGAGAAGGTGCATAAACATTGATAACAACCTGAGCGAGTGTCTTCCCTTTGGCTTTGGCAATCTCTTGCAGCACCTCAGATTCCATCACTCTATCGGAACCCCAAAGGGTTCCTTTGGCGCCTAACGGAGAGTAGGCAGTGATGTGTATTCCCTTTTCGTTGCAGAATTGCCTTAGCTTTTGTTGCTGCCACAGAGGGTTCACTTCCACCTTCACAGTCAAATCGCACCCACTTAAATCATACATAAAAAAAATTACACCCTTCTTGTAAAGTCTGAGGAATCCAGATTCATTTTACTCAACATTAAAACTTAGATGTGGAATGATGTGAAAACGAATCTGGCAAATCAAGTCAGATCAATTATGAAATTATTCATGAAACCAATCGGATCAATAATGAACACGAGAGATTTACATTATTCGAATTGAGTGTCCATACCTATTCTATAGATTCCTAATCAATGGGAGAATAACAAAATTATAATCTTTCCAACCCTGGATTATTAGCCTCACGCAATTGCTCAAACGTCGTGGCCACTTCTCGATTAGCTGCAGGCACATCGCATCGACAACTGAAGCCAAATTCACGGCTAAAGTCGTCTGATCAGCACCGAAATCTACGAGTGCAGTGCTCTTCTTCTTCAGACTAAAAGCACAGATCCATAATTCATTTTTTCGTATGAAGAAAGTGAGTCCCAGTAGGAAGGTGGCCGAGTATTGAATGAAACTCGTAAGTCATATTCTAAATGTACGGCCGATTGTCATTGCCCCATTAAGGACAACCGTAACTTCCTTTTTTGGCGAGCCGAAAAGGCAGGCAACAATTTAGACTTTACTAATTAAGTCGTAGGCTCGCTCAAATTTGAGACATATATATTAATAAAACCGGTCACTTAAAGAGAAAAATTTTTATATTTGTTTAAAGCAAGTTTCATGTTTGTTCCTGCCAAAAAGCTCACGATAAAACTTACATGTTTTCTGCACCATAATTGATTTTTTCCTCCAAATTATCTATACAACCTCATGGGAAAAATGTTTAAAAAGTTCTAAACCTTTTGCATTTGTACCAATTTAGTTTTAAACATTTTCATTTAATGCCAATTCGGTCCTTTCTAGCTAATTTTAGCCGGATTTTGCTAATCGAGCACTGGCTAGCCCGGTCAACTGTCGTGGCATGAGCGTTAGCATGTATAACTTTTAATAATATTTTAACATTTTTGAATTTTTTATTTCTTTTTCTTTTTCCTTTCTCCTCCTTCCTCCGGCCTATCACCGGACCTCGGTGATCGGCTAGAGGTGACGACCGGCAAGGTTTAGGTCAACCTCGCCGGTCTCTGGGAAGCCTCACTGGCCATTGGCATGGCTCGAAGCCTCGCCAATGGCTACGAGGGCGGCCTCACACAGGGCAGTGAGGCTCACCCTCCCTAGATCTAGCGAGGGTCAGCCTCGTCAGCCATGGGCGAGGCCTTAGCCATGAGTGTGGCCTTGCGCCAGGCTAGCGGGGCTCAACCTCATCGGATCTGGGGAGGTCAAGTGACACCCATGGCCGACGAAGCTTGACCTTTGCTAGATCTAGTGAGGGCGAGCCTCGTCGCCCCACATAAGGCCGCCTTCGCGAGGTGGAGGCCCTCGCGACCACTAGCAAGGCTTCCCAAAGGTCGACAACTAGTTACCGAGGTCTGGTGATCAGCTCGAGGAAGGAAGAGGAGAAGAAAAAAAGAAAGTAAAAAATATTAAAATATCATTAAAAGTTGTACACGCTAGCACCGAGCATGCCATGTCAACCGACTAGTGCTAGTTAGCAACGTTCGGTCAAAATTAGTCAGAAATGACCGAATTGACACCAAGTGAAAATGTTTATGATTAAATTGGCACAAATGCAAAATGTTTAGAACTTTTTTAACACTTTTCCCACAACCTCAGTGCCTCTAGTATTTTTCTTTTTCGTGACATGATGTAAACGTGTGTATAACGTTCTTAAGCAGAACTCAAGTTGCCAATTTTGACTTCCAGGAGACTCAAGAGATTAGATTTTGTTGTCTATGACTTCTGTTGGAGAAATCTTTTTGAAGTGTTTTGAAGTTGACAAAACATTTCTATCAGTCTAGTCTGAAGGCTTGCAGACTCTGTTATTTAAAGTCTGAAGACCTCCGGACAGCTAGACTCAAGACTCAAAGTCTATCCTCATTGACAGTCTCTAATCCGTTGAAGAAAGGTTATCCAAAACTGGATGTTTCGTTAAGGATTCAACCTTATCAACTAGAGAAGATCTCGCGGCTGGAAAAGACGCAACAGAATCCTTTGATTGATCAAGATTGATTTGATGATTGAAGATTCGATGATTGTCTAAATATTATTAAAAGGTTCTACTTATGGAAACCGAGATCCTGATTGTATGGGCGAACAGGATAGACGGGCTATCAACATGTTCCTTTAATAGCTCGAACAATCTTCCTAATTGATTCCGTCCAACGGGTAGATTGGAGGAATTCCTTTGGTAAGTGCCAACTGGTATGATGGCATAAAGGAGTATATAAGGAATACGGTTTTAGTTGTTCGAGGTGTGCGTGATAGAAAAATTCCAAAGTCTGAAACTCTTTTTGTTTAGACAATTCCTTTGAGCGAATACTTGTATACAAAAGAGAATCTATATTTGTGAGAAACCTTGAGGAGGTGTGATGGAACATCTACACTGTGGAATCAAGGCAAAGCTGTACTATAACTTCTCTTTTGATCATAGTGAAATCCAGCCGGTGGGCTGTCAATGCGGAAGAGTGGATGTAGGCTTGGAATAAACCGAACCACTATAAATCATGTGTTCAATTTTCTCTTCCTCACACTCTCTACCTCGATCGTATTTCATTTTGTTAATCAAGAAAGAATTTCCATTATATCGTTTGCCAAGAATCGCTTCCGTATCTCAATAAATTGTTTGTGCACCTATTCACCCCCCTCTAGGTGTTTATACTAGCTATCTCACCTTCCACATCGGTTTTAAAAGTGCCTAACACTTACGGATGAAAATTCCAGAGGGCTGTGTTTTGGCGGGAGGAAATTTTCTCCGATTTTTTTTTTTCATTGGTGGGTTACGTGAGTTATACAACCCACATGCAAATCTAACGTGAACAAATCAGGAAAAGGGAAGAGAAAAAATTCCCAAAACCTAACCCTCTCTCTCTCTCTCTCTCTCTCTCTCCACTGTGCGGGTCGGATAGGGTTGTAGAAGGCTTGAAAAGCCACCGCGACGACCTTGGTTTGGTGGTCCTCTACCTCGAGCGGTCTTCATAGCACAGGTCGCGACTTCCTCGTGGGTCGTAGAAGGGGAGGGAAGACATGGGGGCTGCCTGGCTCGACGACAGCAGCTGCTAGCTCAGTGAGGGTGGCAGCTGGAGAATGGTGGGGTGGACAGTGCAGTGGCGGCATTCATGGGCACTGTAGCTCTTGAGAATAGAGGGGAAGATAAAGGTGGAAGAGGGAGAAATAGAGGAGAGAATTTCTTGTCAAAAGTGAATAACCTAGATAAAGTTTTTCGGAACTACACGAAGACTAAATTGAACATATGTAAAAAGAGCAATGGCAGACTTGCAATAAACATGTTTTTCGTGTTTTGGGTAGCTTTTCTTTGTTATGACAAACATGTTTTTTTTTAATTTTCTAGAGCAATTTTAAGAAAACATGAATTCCAAGGGACCAACAATAAACTCACTTGGTTGACAGCAGGAGGAATCTCGGAGATGCTGAGTAACTTCTCAAGCTTTTTGCATGAGAAATTGCTCACTCCTATGCTTTTGGCCAAGCCGAGCTGCTGACACTCTTCCATGGCCTTCCACACACCCTCGTAATCAAACGGAAGCAGATCCTCCTTTTTCACCGGAAGCTCATACTCACCTGCCTTCACGCACACCGGCCAATGCACCAAATACAGGTCCACGTACTCGAGTCCAAGATTCCTACACATAAGAACCGTCCGATGCGGTGAAAATGAAGATAATGAAACGTACAGACACGGTACTGTATGAATTTGAGGTTAACTGAAACTGTACTTGAGGGATGTCTGGAGCGCAGGGACGACGCAGTCGCCATGCGCGTCGCTGCACCAGAGCTTTGTGGTGATGAAAAGCTCCTCACGTGAGTTTACAAGGCCGAGCTCAAGAGCTTCAGCCACGGCTTCTCCAAGAGGTTGCTCGGACTGGTAAAGCGCGGCTGAGTCGAAGTGTCGGTAACCCAATCGGATCGCGTCGAGGAGGCATTCCTTCACGTTGTCGGAGGACCCAAATGGGTACTCGGCTGTTCCAAAGCCAAGAAGCGGGATCGCTTTGCTGTTTGTATTGAGTTGAGTGTTAGGAACAGTAATATTGGCCATGCTTCTCTGTATCGTTTCGGCTAGACCTAACCTCGTTTTCTTTGTTTTTTTTGTTCTTATTGTTTTTGCTTTTTTGTTCTTTTGAAGTATGTGCAAGTAATTGGTACCACTTGGCCCTTTGCATTTGCAGCGAACTCGCGGCTCAGAACGTTTCTTCAGTCCATGGATGGATAAGTTTTTGAAATGCGTGATCCCTGAGAACCAATAGCCTGTGTAGATGGATCCCACTTTCTCTTCCACTTGGCAGATTTTTCGAGATACCCTCTGTTCCGTCTCGGTTTCTCTCTCCCTCTCCCTCTCGCTTTCCGTCTCCGTTTGTGACGCCCGCTCTCTTTTCCTCTCTCCGGTTTCTCCTTTCTTCTTCTTCGTTCAAAGAGCGAACTTCTTCTCCATCCGAAGGCGTCTCTCTTCGTTCCAACCACGCCTCCACCGTCGCCACACCGATTCGTTGTCTGCCCTCTCCGTTACCTGTCTCGATTCCAACCGGTGGAGTGGACAATGGCTGACATGGCCATTGCAACGTCGCTTTGATAGGATCGTGTCAAAGTTTGAGGATAAGCTAAGAAGATGAGAAATGACTTATAATTTCTGTATAGTCAGTCATATGTTTTACATCGTACAAGCTCCTATTTATAGTACAATGAATATCTAACTGGGGAAAAAATAAACGAAGATACATTAAATTAAATCAAATCTCGGATTGATATAATCTATCAATTATAATTGCTTCCAATCTTGGATTGATATAAATCACAATCTTCTCGGTCTAATCACAATCTCAGGTCCGATCCTCGCATATCTCCAACACTTCCCCTCAAGCTAATGGCTGATATATATCCAAAACGTCAAGCTTAGCAGATATGTATGATGTCTTTGACATAATGACTTGGTAAAGATGTTTGTAGACTATTCTGTGGTTCCAATTCAATTTGTCTTGATTACTTATTCTTGGATCTTATCTCGAGTGTAGTGACAATCCACTTCAATATGTTTCATTCTCTCATGAAACATGGGATTCCCCGCAAGTTTGATTGCTACATCATTGTCACAAAATAAGTTTGTTGATCCTTTGACCCGTATCCCAAGGTTTAAAAGGAAGCCTTGTATCTAAATTATTTCACAAACGGTTTTGGTCAAGGCAAGGTATTCAGCTTTAACAAATGATAATGATACAGTTGATTGCTTTTTCGTTTTCCATTAAAGTAAAGGCTTTCCCAATTTAATGCAAAAACCAGTTATTGATCTTCGGCTCCTGGGACACGTGACATAGTCTGTATCATATTAAGCATTCATTTCCAAATTGCGATCTCAAGAGAAGAGTATTCCAAATCCTGGACATCTCTTTAAATATTTTACCACCTTCAAGGCTACATTACGTGAGATTCCTTCGGATTATGCATAAATTAGTTGAGTGTCTACACTGCATAATATATATCTGGCCGATATCTGGCCTTGTCATGGTGAGATATATGAGTTTCCCCATAAGCCTTTGATTGTGAGATAGATCTTCAAGTAGTGGGTCATCAGTCTTAGAAGATGATCCAGTGTCAAAATCAATGGTAGTTAACTTGATGTTCTGATCGATAGGGATGGTAGCCGGTTTACATCCTGATAAGCTTGCTTTAGAGATGATTTCTAACACAAATTTCCGTTGGCTTAGAAAGATTCTCAAGTCTGAGCAAGCAATTACAAAAACAAGAAAATCCTTTAGAGGTCCCAAGTCCTTAATGCGAAAAGTAGAATGCAAATATTCTTTGAAAATCTTGATGGCCAATCCATCGTTTCTCATAATAAGTATATCATCAACATATATTATCGGGTAGATTGATGACATACCTTTTGTCCAAGTGAAGAGGGCATAGCCATGCTTTGATTGCTTGAAACCAATGGTTGTAAGAGTTGTAGTAAACTTTGCATACCATTGTCAAGAAGCTTGCTTAAGCTCATAAAGGGACTCACGAAGATGATATACTCCAAGCTCCCCCTGTCGCCGTAATCCTAGTGGAAGGTCCATATAGATTTATTCATCAAAATTGCCATGAAGGAAGGTATTGTGAGCATTCATTTGATGTAAGTCCCAATTTGGGAAAGCAACAATGAAAATAAATGAGTGAACAGTAACGTCCCATGTGACTGGAGAGAACGTCTCCTGATAATCGAAACCCTCATGTTGTGTAAAGCCTTTGGCCACTAGGAGGGCTTTATACCGTTCAACTAATCCATCAGCCTTGTACTTAATCTTATATACCCATTTGTAGCCAAAGGGTTCCCAATGAGCAGGTAATGGAACTATATCCCATGTGTGATTTTCTATTAAAGCATGTAGCTCTGCTTCTATGGCCTTTTGCTATTGTGGATCACAAACTACTTTGTCGTAGGATGATGACTCTATCTCCTTGGAAATACGACTAATGGATCACAAATGTTCCATAGACAGGTGATCAAACAAAACATAAGAAAAGATAGGATATAAGGTACCTATTGAGTTGAGGGATGCACAAACATAGTCCTTCGTCCACATAGGAGGGCGAGTAATCCATCCTGAACGTCTTGGGGAAACAGGATCAGCTATAGGAGATGATAACTTCGAAGTGGACTATGAAGATAATTGGTCTGAATTAGAACTTGCTTCGATGTGCACCGTAGATTCTACAATTGACTCCCACAAAGGCCCTTCCATTTTGTTTCTTTTTCATGGAGTCTTTAACTTCTTGCGTCGTTACTGAGTTCTCCCATGTACTTCTATTAGGAACAAAAGTCGATTGTTGAGGTAAAATAATACGGCTGAGAAACCCTTTTAGTCTATTAGCTAACAACTTAGAAAAAAGTTTGTAGCTCACATTATACAAATTTATGAGACAAAACTAGGTAAGAGTATGTGCATTATATGTTCTGGGAATAAGTACTATGAAAGTATGATTATTGTGGTAAGGCAGACTTGTGCGGAAAAAGTGCTGTACAATTTGAACAACCTAGGCATTCACCACTTTCCAGCATTTCACATAGAAGATGGCATGAAATTCGTCTAGGCCTGGTGATTTTAGAGGGGC
Organism: Eucalyptus camaldulensis; assembly: GCA_019915185.1. NCBI lineage: Eukaryota > Viridiplantae > Streptophyta > Magnoliopsida > Myrtales > Myrtaceae > Eucalyptus > Eucalyptus camaldulensis. The sequence goes on from JAHSVA010000003.1 coordinate 12,860,633, forward strand.
CATCGCTTTAAGAAAGTTATAGATTTCATCATCCGTTAGAATCGCCAGAAGTTCAAAGTTCTCCTCTTTAGAAATAGCCTTAGGAAATAATTCCCCTATAAAGGGGTGTGGATCAAGTGTGGGTCCTAAGAAAAGCTCTGTATACTTGGTTAGAAAAAAACCTTTAATCTCATCTATATTCGTGATCCATCAGCCTCTATTCGACTGCACTGCCAAAATATAATTTTTGCGCCTCCTAATAGTGGTAGAGTGATGAAAAAATTTAGTATTTCGATCACCTTCTTACAGCTATGATTGTCTTAATTTTTGCTTCTAGATCTTCTCTAATCTCTCCCATTGCTCATTAATAGCCTCCTTGATGTCCTCTCTTGTTATTCTCTTATGGAGGATCATCCCTTTGAATGGAATCAGGTGACGAGTTCAAAACCTTGAGGCGCTGTTGGTAAATGCCAACATGTTCCTTGTTCCACTTTTTCAAAGCTATCGTTGGGAAATTTGATTTCCTAAGCCATGAGACCCTTGAATTGTCTACCACCTCGTTGTTCCATGCCTTTTCCACTAACTTAATACAAGTCGAGTCCTGCAGCCAAATAGCTTCAAATTTAAAAGGGCGTCCTGACTTGTTGTCAACAAAAATAGAATTCAACCAAGTAGGAGAATGATCTAAATTGATGACCGGTAAGTGGACAACCCCTGCCTGAGGAAATTTCTCACACCATGAGGTCGAATAGATCACTCGATCTAGTGCTTGCAAAGCCCCCTCTGCCATTTGTCCATGTATAAGGCTTGCCTTTAAACCCAAGATCGACATAGCCCATTAGATCCATAAAATCTGCTGGGCAGCAATGAGATGGGCCTAGGCCCAATCTGTTGGATGCCGCCGAGTCGTAGATAGTCTCATTGAAATCTCCAATACCAACCTAGTCCTCTCCCAAGCTCCGAACCCAACTAGTGAAACCATCCCGATATAATTGCTTAGGGCCAAAATAAAGAGGTGCATTGCCAATGAAAGCCGCCACATTTGATCAGGATTTTCTATGTTAGAGACTTATGCGTGAATTCAGTTTTTATCTACAAAGGAAATGCATAAGGCTACAGGATCTTTCCAAATGATGGCTAATCCTTCGGCTGTATTATCCGTAGGAATTGAGAAGGAGTGGATAAATCTAATTCGTCTTTTAAAAGCCTCTACCCGACTAGTATCACATTCTATCTTTGATAGAAACACAATATCAAGGTTAAGAAAAGGGCAATTAGCCTTCAGCTCACTTACGGAGGAGTTTCCCACGATGCCTCAACAGTTCTAGGCTATAACATTCATTGTAAGGATGGGCAAAGATTTGCTTGCCTCCCTTATCCACTAAGCGCAGAAATAGACATACTCCTCAAACGGAGCACCGCCAAAGCCACAAATCTCAAGACAGCTTTCCACTGGGCAATTGAACAACCACATGGGTGGGCACTAGCTTTAACATAACTTGTAGAAACAACAAAGACCTCACCTCGGGACCGTTGTATAAACTTATTTGCTAAGCTCATCCAGCAATCCCATGACAGCACCAAAACAAGCACCATACTCCAGTTCAAAGAAAAATAGGGGTGTGCAATCGGACCGGGTTTACCCAGTTCCCGGTCCGGCCCATCCGGAAAACAGGGTTGGGAATCGATTACAATTGAAACTAGTCTGGGAATCGGTTCCCAAAATTCAGATCTTGTTTGAATCGGTCCGGGAGCCAGTTTCGAGGGATTATCCACCTGGGAACTAGATCGACCGGACTGGTTTGGGAACTGGTTTGAGAAGCGATTTTTAAGGCAGCTCAAAAGTCCAAAAGGACCAAAACCCTAATTTATTCTCAGTGTTTTCCTTCGACAAGCTCCCCCCAACTGTTTCTTTCTTTACCCCTCACTAGGGGTGTGCAACCGCCCGAACCGGAACCGAATCGAACCGGATTGGACCGGCCGGTTTTGAGCGGTTCCCACGGTCGGCGGTCCGGTTCTCGGTTCCTAATCTTGGATCCGGCGGTCGGTTGGTCCGGTTCCCGGTTCCAAGGTGGGAACCGGACCCACCGGACCGACCGGACCAGACCAAATTTTTTTATATATAATTTATATTCATATAATATATAAACACATAATATATTAATATTATATATGAAACTTATTGCAATCGGAATTGCAATTTAGGTAACAACCTCTTATGTGGCCAAGAGACCACCAAAACTCTTGTTGTTACTCTTTATTTATAGAAAAAACTCTCCTCATGCTCACACTCTCTCTCTCTTGCTCCCCTCACTTGCAAACGACAAAGCACTTCAAGCCTTAAAAAGTCTCATATCGACTAAATATTTAAAGTATAGAAGAGAGATTATCTATAAAACCTAAGCCAAGCACAACCTTTAATCACGTTGTTCATGGGTTTTATGCTTAAAATTAAGCATGAAACACATAAACTATGATTGATATTCACACAAGTGAAGTTTGAATATTTTGCACGTGGAAATATGTGTGAGTAGTTTTATTAGATTGCTCGGAAACCGAATTTGATTGATCGGTCCGGAGCATGATTATTCTTTAGTGAATGGTCATTCTTTAGTGAAAAAATAAAGTGCCAATTCTTTTTTACCAGACCGGACCGGACCGGAACCGATGGTCCGGTCCAGTTCTCAGTCCTAAGACCAACGGTCCAGTCCACGGTTCCTAAAATTGGGAACCGATTCTCCCGGTCCGGTTCCCGGTTCCACCTTGGAACCGGACCGAATCGGGAACCGATCACCCCTACCCCTCACACCCGCAGACTTCACAGTTCACAGCATTTTCCTTCGTCGCACCATCGCCAGATCTAGCTCCCTGTCACGCTGCTTCGTCATCTTGTGTTCATTTGCATTCATCTGCTTTCTCGTCGCGCCATCGCCAGCTCCTTGTCGCATCGCGCCATCACCAGCTCCTTGTTGCTCTATTTCATCCATCGCCGACTTCCTCATTGTCTCTCCCACCTCCACTCGCTCTCGATTCGCGGTATGAGGGTCATGGGTATGGCGGGGTCCAAGCTCGAGAAGGCCCTCGACGACCAGTTCCCCGAGGGCGCGCGCTACTTCGGCCTCAAGAACTTCAGCAACACCTGCTACTGCAACAGCGTCTTGCAAGTCCGGTTGTTGTTTTTCGTCCCCCTCTGTCTTTCTTCTCACTCAATCTAATGATGGCCACCGTCGCTACCTCCGCGGATGATGATGATGATGATGATGACGGAATTGGGTTGTTTCAGGTCGATTATGAAATGGGTTTTGTTTGGTTTTTGTTGATTTGAGTCTGGTTTGACTTTCTTTGTTTGCAAAGTCGATTGCTTGTGGGGAGGTTCTTTTTATGTTGCAGAGATGTGAAGGGTGGTCGTAGAGTTAATTGCTGGTTAAGATGGATTTTGAAAGCTCTTCTTGTGGTGGTATTATTTATTCCGCCTGATCATTTGGCTCTTCTAATGGTTGGATGATCACCCTATTGGAAATTTTTCAGGAGACAGCCGCGTGTTGTTCTGTTTGGTCATTTGATGTGCATTCCACAAGTTATCTGTTGTGGGGAAGTAGATTTGGAGGGGGGGTGTTCATTAAATTACGACAGACTTTTGTTGTGGAGTTTGATCATTAGATTTTCTAAATTTCCGTTCACGGTGATTTTGCTTATGTTGTTTTGTTGATTCCTAGGTAGGCCCTCTATTTTTGCATGCCCTTTCGAGACCAACTGCTTGATTACTATGCAAATAACAAAAGTGTTGGAGATGAAGATAACCTGTTAGCGTGCCTTGCAGACCTATTTAGTATTTACACAAGTGTGAAATTCTCCTAGCTTTATTTTCTTACCTACTGTGTTGCTGTAGTTTTATTAGGGTAATTGTTTGTTTTACTATTGGTGTACATTTGAAACTTCTGTGTTGCTATTGGTGCTCAAACAATGATCAATTGTGTATGTGCTGTGCTAATCACTTATGGATATAGTTTTACTTTGTGGCATGTGTTTTTATGCAAAATAGATTCCAATATAAAGAGGGTTAACCCGGTACCCAAATCGGAAAAACAGAGTGGGTCGGATACATGGTCCAAAAAAAGGGAATCTGTTATAACAAGATCGGGTACATCGTCCAGGTTTGGACCCTACCCACCCTCGATCCGATCATCCCTAGAGACGAAATCAGGGACTAACCTCACCAATCGAGGTACAGACAGGGAACCACTCAAGCAACGGCACTCCGAGCCCCAACGGAATCACAAGAATAACAACAATTCGCTGTTGAAGGAGCATCTCGTTCACTGGCTCACACTCAAAACGGAACACGACAGCATGGAGAAAATAGATCGTCCCGAAGTCAGACCTTAAATGAGAAATGGACGAAGAAAAAGGTAAGGTGATGCGATTAAGAAGGGGAGAACCCCAAAGTGGAGGGATAGACTCCGACAAAGGGAGAGGAAGACTCCCACAAGAGGGAGATGGTAGTTCTCACGAAGAAGAGACTTCAGTAGCGTGGGAGTTGTGCTATTCTATCTAACACGTCAAAATCTTTGACATTGCCACATAAGATGAGTATAGATTGAATGATTCTTCATGTTCTTGCTTTTTCGGTTCATCCTCAAGATCAAGCCGGTCTTTAAAAACCACATGACACAATGACAAATATCTTCTAACTATCAATCTCTTCGCAACAAGTTGGGTTCCAAGCCAAGGCCTTCTGTTGAACAATCATCAATAGCGACAGGATGAGCATAGCAGTCCTGCTAGACATCGAACGATGTTGTCATTATCTGTCATGTGATGTTAGATTTCGCCGTCCCAGAACTCTTCAAGGGACTTGTAAGGCCCCTTATCCGAGATGAATCCCGACGGATGACACCCTCTAATTTGTGGAATTCGACTAATCTTTTGCAACTCCTCGGGGCTGAGACTCCAGTCAAATATGCGGAGGTTCTGCTCCATTCTCTCATGATTGAAGCTCTTCATGATGACGCTTACTCCTTGATCGTACACCCATCTCAAGCAAACCTTCAGATATTCCACCCAAAAAGTAGACAAGCTTATATGCTATGTTATATGGCATGAGATCTCATCATATACTTCTACAAGTGAATTGGAAAAGATGGGACATGTTTCGATAATTAATCATAGAATCCTTGGTGAATTTATGGGAATTAGGTACGGAGTGAAAAGGTTGAGAGAGTTGTACCTGGGCAACGGTTTTTCCTCTGGAGGTGGCGATCTGATGGAGCACCTCGCAGTCCATCACCCGGTTGGATCCCCATACGGTTCCCCGTCCTCCCAAAGGTGAGTAGGCGCTCACGTGTACGCCCTTCTCCATGCAAAACTCCCTCAGCTTCTTTTGTTGCCACAGAGGGTTCATTTCCACCTTCCAATCGTAACGTTACCTTATTACATTCTATTCTTGTCTTCCGAATATATATGACGTTCTCGTAGTGGTGGCCGTTCCTACGGCGATTGGCAATTGATGATGGTGAAGATTGAAGACTCTTTCTCGGTAGACATGTCAGAATTACATATGGTAAATACGGAATATTTGGTCCCAAAATTCAGTTTTTATTAGTAATTTCATTCAATGTAGCGCTAGGTATTTGGATGGATAATCTCTGCTCACATTTCACAATCATATCCTCCCCCCCCCCCCCCCCCCCGGGTTTCTCCCCCTCTCTCCCCCTCCCTCTCTCGGACGGGTAATCGCTGCTCACATTTCACAATCATCTCTCTCTCTCTCTCTCTCTCTCTCTCGGACCGGTCATCGCTGCTCACATTTCACAATCACATCCTCCCTCCCTCCCTCCCTCCTCCCCCCTTCTCGATTAACATCTATTAATATCTCAATTCAAAACTTTTAGATGGTGCTATTTTATGTCGTCTTGGTGTGCATATATATATTACATATTATTCTGTATCCTACTGCAAATTCCATGTTTGAAGTACCAATTACAGAAAAACAATAATTACTATAGTAGAAAGCACCACGAGTCAAGGAACTTTGCCTAGATGCAAAGTCTCAAAATCAAAGCACAGCTAAACTTTCCCTTAATCATCTCTCTCTTGTACATACCACAGCGGAAAAATCCCCTCCTAATAAGATGAGCATATGATTTGGAATCTCTTGGTCGGACCATCACCCTCTCCTTTTATTATAACCCTTAGCTCCACTTCTTTTGCACATAAATCCACCAAAGTCAAATCAGAAACATGAAGAGGAAAATAGAAAAGAACTCTTTGCTAGATATCAATGATGTTGTCTAATTTATCTTTGAAATGGCTCATCTTACTAAAGTTCGAGTATTTTCTTTGAATCCTACATGGTGACTATGCTTTTAAGATTCCAAAATAAATAAATAAAAAGAAAGGTATACATGAAATTTAATTTCTCTTTAAATATTCTTCTTTCGATGGACTTTCCTCTTTCGTTAGAGTAAATAGAATTTTCTTAAGTTCTAGGTGCAAAAAAAGACAAAAAAAATTAAACTAAATTAAGGTAGGGAAGTGACGGTCAATTATTTGTGGCTTTGCACTAAAAAGGTCGCAATGAATAGTGATCCGTGATTTACTTAATGGGCTTTTAGAGAGTAATATGTGAAAACAGACCCATCTTAGTGCAATGGACGAACTTACTTGATTGACGAGGGGTGGGATTTTTGCCGTGGCGAGCAGCTTGTCAAGTTTTTTGCATGAGAAATTGCTGACGCCGATGCATCTAGTGAGGCCCAGCTTCACGCACTCTTCCATGCCTTCCCACACAGACTCCATCTCGAATGGAAGCATATCCTCCTCCTTTGGATAGAGCTCAGCCTCTGGTCTCAATCTCATTGGCCAGTGCACAAGGTAGAGATCCAGATACTCCAATTGAAGATTCCTGTGTTAAAGTTTACGAACTATTGAATACAAATCACACCTACATACCATGTATTTATATCCCGCCATGGACTGAACTAGAGAAGCTAGGAATGGAGTGTGATTTTAGGGGGGTCACCTGAGCGAATTCCGTAGCGCGGGGACGACGAGCTCCTTATGTGCATCGTTGCACCAGAGCTTGGAAGTGATGAACAGGTCATCTCGGGACTTGACAAGGCCGAGCTTGAGGGCTTCGGCGATGGCCTCTCCGAGAAGCTTCTCGGACTGATACACGGCTGCCGTGTCGAAGTGCCTGTAGCCGAGCTCTATCGCATGGAGGACGATTTCTTTGAGGTTCTCGGTGTTGCCCAAAGGGTATTCAGCCGTTCCAAACCCTAACAGCGGGATCGATTTCCCGTTCGAACCGATCGGAAGCTGTGGAATATCGTAAGCCATTATGCACCAGTCTAAGGACGTCGGAGCTCAGGGATGAGAGTAGATTATTTATGAAGTATTTTTGGTATGAGCTTTCGTATGGTCCAGGATAAGTAGGTACAAGAGTAGCGGCTATTCCCAGATGACCAGGTTACCGTCACTGGCCAACCACGCCGATCTACACCTCTATATTGTCTGTAGTGATAAGGATCTTTCCCTTGGAAAATATTCTCTGTCTGGATTTTTTTCCAGTTTTAGAAATGGAAAAAATATTGAAAAAGTTCTAAATTAAATTTTATTAATTAAATCGTAAACTTTTTTAGATTTTATTGAATGAGTTCTAAATTTTTTTCATATTTTATTAATTAATTTTATATAATTAAAATCAGAAATCATTAATTCTTAAATAATATAATTAATGCCAACGTGAATAATTTTAAATAATATTTTAATATCAAATTGGTCTTTGAAAACTGCACGGCACTATGACTAATATCTTCTATCAATCTCATCGCAAAAAGTGGGCAACCAAGCCAAGGCCTTCTGTTGAACAATTATCAATAGCGACAAGATGAGCAGAGCGGTCCTGCTGGACATTAAATGATATTGTGGTTATCCGAGATGAATCCCGACATGACACACCCTCTAATTTGAGGAATTCGACTGATCTTTTGCTACTACTCAGGGCCGAGTCTCCAGTCAAGTATGCGGAGGTTCTGCTCCATTCTCTCATGGTTGAAGCTCTTCATGATGACGCTCGCTCCTCACTCGTACACCCACTTAAGCAAACCTTCAAATATTCAGCCCAAAAATAAATGAGCTTATGTGCTGTGTTATATGACATTACATTTCATCGTATTTTTTACATGTGAATCGGAAAAGATGGGACATGTTTCAGTAATTGATCATAGAATCCTTGGTGAATTTATGGGAATTAGGTATGGAGTGAAAGGGTAGAGAGCTGTACCTGGGCAATGGTTTTTCCTTTGGAGGTGGCGATTTGGTGGAGCACCTCACAATCCATCACTCGGTTGGATCCTCATGCGGTTCCATGTCCTCCCAAAGGTGAGTGGACGCCTACGTGTATGCCCTTCTTTTTATGCAGAACTCCCTCAGCTTCTTTTGTTGCCACAGAGGGTTCATTTCCGCCCTTTAATCATGCAACGTTACCTTATTACATTCTACCCTTGTCTTCCGAAAATTTACAAAGTTCGATTTTTCCTAGTAGTTTCATTCAATGTAGCGCTAGGTACCTGGACAGGTATTCACACCACAAATTTCACATTTATTAATATCTCAATTCAAAATATTTAGACGCCACTACTTTATGTCTTACATAACATATATATATTACATGTTATTCTATATTCTGTTCCAAATTCCGTGTTTCAAGTACCAATTATGAAAAATATCGTTTGCTTTAGTTGAAAACACCATGAGTTAAGGGACTTTTCAAAGTCTCGAAATCAAAGCATAGCTAAACTCCACCTTAATCGTCTCTCTCTTGTACATACCACAAAATCCACACCGCATAATCATTTCCATATGATCTGCACCGTCTCCTTCTATTCCGAAGCTGATATTCGGCTCTACTTCTAGTGCACATAAATTCCACCAGAGTCAAACTAGAAACCTGAGAGGACCAAAAGAAAGGCAAAAAAACTCTTCACTAGCTATCATTAGTGTTGTCTAAGGCTCGGCTCGTTTCGCCAAAAACATCTTTCAAGAAAAAAATTTCCTCACTTTCCAACATTGGGATTGCATAGAAAATAATCAACGAAACATGCTTTTCTTAGTCAATAGAAAATCTATACTTAAATTTAAGAAAAAGATTTTCTATTTAAAAAATTGGAAATTATTTTCTATATACGATTAGTTATCGGCGCTCAAACAAAAAAATCAATGTTTGGGCATGAGAACGCCAACGCTTATCCTTAAACCCTTGACAATAGCCTCAGGCCAAGGCAAGTCCATCAGAATCCATTGAGACCAAGCCTAGGTCTAGATAGGCCAAGCTCGAAACCCCAATGCCTAGGCCAAGGTACACATAGGTTGGTCTCGAGACACCAGTGCCTATGGCCAAGCCTAATACGTACCATTGCTAGACTATTCAATGCCCCAGCCCAAGTTCACAGAGGCTGAGGCCAAGTCCATTAAGGTCAGGCTCAAGTCCACAATGCCCAAGCCCATGTCCATCAAGATCGCACCAATGTCCATCAAGGCCAAGTCCAAGTCCTTGGCACCTATGCCCATGTCCATCGAGACCAGGCCTAGGGCCTTAATGCCTATGCCTAGGACCCTAGGACCCAAACTAGAGATAGCGTCTCTACCCGAGTCCTCGACATCTAGGTTCGGGACACCAACGCCCACCTAGGTCAATCAAGGCCAAGCTTGAGATCCCAACACTCATGCGCAAGTCCAGTTGAGACAGGGCTCTTGTCCATCAAGGTCAAGCCTAGGACCTCAATGCCCAAGCCCAAGTCCAAGTCCCTAACACTCACACACGAGTCTATCAAGGCCAAGATCGGGACCCTACCCTCGACACTAGGGTCCATGACGATAGGCTTAGGTCGAGGTCCATCGAGGTTGGATTTGGAACTCCGGTGCCCAAACTTGATCCCATACAAGTCATTTAACTCCTTAAAAATGAAGGTCTATTTAAGAAAATCAAATTAGATTTTCCTAATCAAATAATGGAAAATATTTTCCACTTCATTTTCTTGTTCTAGTCAAATATAAGAAAATATTTTCATTATTAAAAAATGTCAATTTTTCCACAAAATAAATAGAGTCTAATTTATCTTGAATTGGCTCATTTCACGCAAGTTCTAGTTTTTTTTTTTTTTGGAATTACCGACCAAAAAAAGTATTTTTTTTTTTTTAATCCCACATGGTGACTATGCTTTTAAGATTCCAAATAAACAAACATGTTAAATATAAAACTTAATTTCTCTTCAAATATTCTTCTTTCCATGGACTTTCCTCTTTCGTTAGAATAAATAGAATTTTCTTTCGTTCCAGGTGCAGAAAAAGACGAAAAAGAAAAAAAAATTAAACTAAACTAAGGTATGGAAGTAGCGGTCAATCATTTATGACTTCACACTAAAAAGGTCCCAATGAATACTGATCCGTCCCTGACTTGATGGCGCTTTTAGGGTGTAATAGAGGGTGTGCTTTAATCAGGGGAAAAAAAGTGAAATTAAACCCATCTGAGTAACAATAATGATTATGCAATCGACGAACTTACTTGATTGACGACGGGTGGGATTTTTGCCGTGGCGAGCAACTTGTCGAGTTTTTCGCAAGAGAAATTGCTGACGCCGATGCATTTAGCGAGGCCCAGCTTCACGCACTCTTCCATGCCTTCCCACACAGACTTCATCTCAAATGGAAGCATATCCTCCTCCTTTGGTTGGAGCTCAGCCTCCGGTCTCAATCTCATCGGCCAGTGCACGAGATAGAGATCCGGATACTCCAGTTGAAGATTCCTGTATTATAAAGTTTACGTACATATTGAATACAAATCATATATACAGTACATGTATTTATATCCTGCCATGGACTGAATTAGAGAAGCTAGGAATGGAATGGGATTGTGGGGGGTCACCTGAGCGAATTCCGTAGCGCAGGGATGATGCGCTCCCTATGAGCATTGTTGCACCAGAGCTTGGAAGTGATGAACAAGTCGTCTCAGGACTTGACAAGGCTGAGCTCGAGGGATTCGGCAATGGCTTCTCCGAGACGCTTCTCGGACAGGTACACGGCCGCCATGTCGAAGTGCCTGTAGACAAGCTCTATCGCACGGAGGACGATTTCTTCGAGGTTCTCTGTGTTGCCCAAAGGGTATTCAGCTGTTCCAAACCTCATTTAATGGGATTTCCCGTTCGAACCCATTGAAAGCATGTTGCAAGACATTGGTCACTAGTATGAGAGAATACTTTACTTTTACGAATCAAAAATTCAATAGATCCGATGACATTATTATACTAGCTTAATCTAATGCCCTTTTAGTACATTTTCATTTTAATTTCAAAAATATTTTTCTAGTAGTCTTGATTAATTTTAACCTAGGCTACTAACATGCAAATGGTGGCCGTAGGGGTGCACAATCAATGAAATAACGTTCAACAAACCGAAGTGATAAATTGTAAGAAATTATGACTAACATTAAACATAATATATTACAACTTTATTAAGTTTTACTCTCTAAAAAAACTTACAAAAATGTTGATTAAAAATGTAGACATGATTTCTAAATGACATGACACCTAATTTTTTATTTTTCTTAAAAAATATCAATTATATGCAATCTTAATCTAAATTTAATATGCATGATTTTAACTTTAATAACATGTGAGATGTAATTCATATGACATAACTTGAACCATCATGATATGTGTGCAATCTAATTTACATGATCCTAAATATGTATGTGATATATGATACGGAATGGATAACGTGGTAAATCTATATACATGTTCTTTTTATGATTTTTTTGAAAATAACGCAACTCCGATAAATTATATTTTATATATATATGAATTAACCCTATTGACTAACCATGCAAATGACCTTTGTGTTTTTTTTTTCTTTTTTTTTAAGTGACTTTATAATACATAATGATGCAATGCTAATCTTTTGGCGCTTTTTTTTTTTAATTAAAAAAAACTACATGATGGGAATACTAAGACATTAAACGTACAACTCACTAACTAAAAGTGCAACATATGGTGTGCATATTATGACATCTATATGACCTAAATAACATTTTTTTTCTTCTTTTTTTGGTTTTATTAAAGGAAAATTATCTTGACATTATTCAAATCTTAAAAATCAAGGTGCGTTGCTTTAAACATGAAATATATATGGACCTAAATTATAGATATGACATATGATGAATGATATGTGCATGAAGCATCGAAATATATGTCCTATAATCCCAACAAATCAATGACATATTATCTTAAGGCGAATTAATTATGCAAAGCAATCCGTAAATTTTCCATGCAAAGTTGAAATAATCAAAATTTTTATTATTATGGCTTAATATGACAAATTTCCTAATCATATAACGCTTAAATATGACAAAACAAATCAAGTCGGAATCACAAGCTAGGAAACCGAATATTTGAATTAAAGGGGCGGCGGCAAGGCTTGCGGATCGACGAATAAGGGTATGACAAAGCCTTCACTGATGCTTGATGAGTAGCCGGTGGTTAAGGGTTGGTAATCTAGCAACGATTACACCACCTTGGGGTCTAGCCAATGCACCGAGAACCTGCACAGAAAAGAATCGAGACACCACGTTGATTGGATGTTGGCTGAACTATGCTGGAGGCTTCATTGGAGGTACAATTGCTGCTGGAATGTCTTTTGGGGTTGACCCTTCAATGCTGGACTTGCTCGAAAGATTCGGATGAAAGATGATGATGCTTGACTGGGAATTCGTCGGGAAGCAGCAAGTGTTTCGGAGGATAAATGCTAGCGTCAATGGAATCGGTTCATTTCAAGGAGCAATAGACTCCATCGTCGGGACTCCAAACTGACAGCGAACAATATCGATCTTTGAGAGAAATCGGTTGGTCGTGTGGGCAAGATGACAATTGTTCAAGCAACGTGAACACAATGGCATTGAAGGTTTGAAAATTAGGGAACTAGTAACAAATATGGTGGTAACGTGAAGCCATAGCTATTGTGGGAGAAGACTAGTGGACAAAGTATGCTCTTTGACTTGCGAACCCTCCAACTCTAAAGAAGACAAATTCTTTCTATTTCTCTCGTGCTTTTCTCCCCCACTTTGAACGAAACCTCTTCAGCGCTTTGGCCACTCCTTTTCCCTCAAATGAAAACCTTTCACTCCCTATTTATAGACAAAACAAGTTTGTTTCATAAGTGAAGATTTTCCAAGATAATTGCATATATTCACTCAATTGCCGACGATCATCTTTCGAAAATAGGGATACGCTCAACAAGAACAAGAAAATGATTCCAAAATCTAAAATATTTTGTGAAGATTTTCCAAAACCATTGAAGATTGTCTTCTGATAAGGCTCCATTATCCAAAATCTAAAATCTTTCAAAATCTCCCTCCACAACCAAATATTTTATTTCATAAATTATTTCTTATCCTCTTTTTTTTTTCCATTTTTTTAGAACAACTTTTTAAAGATAAGTTAAATATGATTGTTACCTAAATGTAAATGTTATGAAATGCTTTATATGACGAAGAAGTAAATAAAATAGTCAAAATTTAGGTGTGAACAAAAAGAATTCGGAGCTCAATCCGAATTCTTTTTGTTCACACCTAAATAGCATGAGCTTTCATATGATCCCCTAGATGTCCAAGTCCTAATCACTAGCTGACCACACTTATCAAACATATATATTGTCTGTAGTGATGAGGATCTTTTCCATGGAAAATGCTCATCCCAACACATGGATATTGTCTCTAATGAGTCTATAGTGATGAGGATCTTTTCCTCAGAAAATACCCATCTAAACACATATATATTGTTAGTCGTGATGAGGTTCTTTTCCTTGGAAAAATATTCTTTCTCACATTCCTAATCTGCATGGATTTTCTCCTACACTAGTAATGGGGAAAATTTTCCAAAAAGTCATAAACTTATTGTGCTTTTATGAATTCAATAATAAATCTTTTAATTTTATCAATTAAGACTTAAATATTTTCAGATTTTATCAATTAAATCGATCCAACAAATTTTTATTAAAAATCACTAACGTAGACATCAACCGTCTTACATAGCATTTTAGCACTAACATGGATAATTTTAAATAACCTTTTAATATTTTTTTTCCTTTGTTATACTTTTCTTTTTTTTCTTCTTTACTTTTTTTATTGTTAAGGGCTAACAGGGAGTTGTCGACCACCGGCAAAGGCCCAACGACCCCCACTAACCACTAGGGGAGGACTCACAACCTTCACTCACAGCTGGGCGAGGGGTCATGAAACTTCCCCTAGTGGTTATCGAGGCTTGCTGCCCTCACTCACAGCTAGGGGAGGGCCACTGTGGTAGCTATGAGGGAGGGCTTGTGGCCCTCGCTCAACTTTGAGGGAGGGTTCGTGGCCCTTGTTAGCAATTGGGCAAGGGTCTTGACCCTCACTAGCATTGGACAAAGGCTCATAACCTTAGTGATTACATGTAAGGGCCACAAGTCCTCACGTGAGGCCAATGCTAGCTGGTAGAGGGGAAAAGAAAAGAAAAAAGAAAAATATAAAATTTGAAAAATATTAAAAAGTATTATTAAAGATTATCAAAATTATTTACATTAGCACCGGTCATGGCACATATGACAATTATTGTTCACGTCAACAACTTCCGGCCAAAATTGATCATATAAACTTAATTAGCAAAACATGAAAATATTTATGATTCAATTGACACAATTAAAATATTTATGATAAAATTGACAAAAGTGCACTAGATTTAAGACATTTTGAATAATTTTCCCACGTATAGGTCTAATTCATTTAATCTCCTCTTATAAATCTTTCACATGGTAACTCATTTTCTTTTTTGGTTCATCCAAAAATGTCGTGACCCTGCTTCAATATGATTCTTAATTAGATTTCAAGGCTCTTTTATGGTCACCGCCCATTTACTTTATTCCTCGCACTGAGTGTAATTCCATGGGTCTAGCAAAGATCAGTCACTCTATGTTTGAACTTGAACTGATGGGTTAAATTGCACCCCTCGACATGTGATTAATGGGATCAGCATGACAATCTGTTCTGCAAACTAAAACGTTCCCCCACTAATATAAGTGGACAAAGAAGAAAACAAGTAACGCCACCATATTCTTTTCTTTTCCAGTGGGCTCATTGGCGTGTATATCCTAATGTTTCTTTTGGGAGCATGTGGTTAACTTGATCATATTAAAATTGATTGAAGAAACTCTGCTCCACTCAAGAAATTGTGATGTCGATATCACATCATGTACACCCAATCCCGTATGATAGCCGGTTTAATATGAATGGTTCATAACACATTTAACAAGAGAGTTGTGTATACCCACAACATACATAAAAGTTTCTCGATATCATTGAGTATCGCTCCTTTTATATATATTGATTCTTGTTCTTCATTCTTTTTTTGGTTTACAGAGCATGAAGTGAAAAGTTATAAGACGAGTGAGGTATGTATGTACTAAAGTGAGTTCGAGCCATCAAAGATGATGGGTGCCTTTAGCTATGACAATCCGGATTGAGTTTATACTATGTTCACGAAATACTTCGTGCATTTGAGACTCCGTGCGTGTCCATAAGAGTCGCCATCCCAAATGTGCGGCGTCGCGTTCCACGAGTCATTTTCGTTGGTCAAAGATCAACCGTGGCTCCAATCCCAATGCCAAAGCCGTGGCGTCGGCAGCGGACTTCCATCTGTCTTCCCGGAGAAAAGGTCAATCTTGGGCTGCTGCGTCCTAAATCGGGAAGTCACGATCACCATCCAGAAGGTCCAAATTGTCCGCCCGTGACTTCATTGACTATTCAAGAGGACCCATTAAAACTCGTCTAGGCTCTCGCGAGTTGTCCTGAGCTCATGTTGACGTCCACTTCGCTCCTATGTGCCGACAAATCTGCTGAAAAAGACCCGAAGCCGGCCTAATCTTCAAAGAAATAGCAGTCAGATTGGACGGTAGTGCGTGGTCGAATGTGTTTAAATCGATGCATAAAAAATGTCTTCTTTTGACAATTTACCTAACTAAAACCACCAGTCACTACGAAAAATTAGTGGAAGGCCATGCGGGTCAGCTGAGCTTAGTCAACAAACTTCGACGTTACGAGCCCGTCCCGTTTCTATATAAGCGAAAGCATCCGTGATCGAAGGAAACACCGCACGGGCCCGCTACGTTCAGAAAATGGGAGTGACTCAAATTCCGGAGATCAGCGTGGGCTCCTGCGACCGGACCATGCCGGTCATCGGCATGGGGACGTCGGCAGACCCTCCGGCCGACCTGGAGACCGCCAAGGCTGCCATACTTGAGGCCATCGGAGCTGGGTACCGCCACTTTGACACTGCCTTTGCGTACGGCTCCGAGAAGCCGCTTGGGGAGGCGATCGCAGAGGCCTTGCGCCTCGGCCTGGTGAAGTCCCGGGACGAGCTCTTCATCACCACCAAGCTGTGGAGCAGCTTTGCGGAGAAGGACATGATCGTGCCCGCCATGAAGATGAGCTTAAGGTCGGTATAACGTGAACCAGTCGGTCCTCTCCTTTGTGCTGTGTGATAGTCCAAATAGGCGACTGCAGAAACAGAGAGAAAACGACAGCGCAAAAGCCATGATTGTTCGATTTTCCTTGATTATAAAATTGACTTGGGTCAGCTGCTGCGGTTGCAGTAACCTCCAACTAGAATATGTTGATATGTACCTGATCCACTGGCCGGTGAGACTGAGCAAAGAGGTGAAGAAAATGCCAGTTGAGAAGAGGGAGTACATACTTCCCCTGGACCTTAAGTCGGTCTGGGAAGCCATGGAAGAGTGCAAGAACCTGGGTCTCACCAAGGGCATTGGAGTCAGCAACTTCTCCTGCAAGAAGCTGGAAGAGCTGCTCGCGACTGCCAAAATCCCTCCCGCAGTTAATCAGGTGAAACCCAAATAATCAAATCACTGATTCATCGCCCGTACGTGTCATAAATTGTTCTACGACCGATATAATCATTATCAGCAGGTTTGGCTAACATAGTTTGGTAAAGTTGGTGAGTTATAAAATGGACAGGTCGGTTCCGTAAATCGTTTTACACCATTATGCTGTGTAAATCAGAGGCTAACCTCTGGAGACGTGGGTAAATATGTAGGTGGAGATGAACCCCATTTGGCAGCAGAAGCAATTGAGGGAGTACTGCAATGCAAAGGGCATCCACATCAGCGCCTACTCTCCCTTGGGTGCTAACAACACCAAGTGGGGAGACAATAGAGTCATTGGATGTAATGTCTTGGAAGAGATCGCCAAATCTAGAGGCAAGACATCTGCTCAGGTAAATATAACTCTCGAGAAAAATTCCATTTCCTGTCCATGTGCTTATTTGTTCTTTCTAGTCAAGCGCGTGTATTTTTCATTTACCCAATTGAGCTACAAACTTTCTAATTAGATTCCTTCGACATCAAATCCTGCCAAATCCAACTGGCGTGACCTCGTAACATGTGATTGTCTGACGTGAATAAAATCTCGTCAATGTGAAACCACATATCTTATTAGCATCATACTTTCGCATTGTTCAATAGCCAAGCTAGCTGAATTTGGCTGGAGTTGATACCAAAAGGATCTAATTAGAAAATTGACAAATGAATAATGAAGAACTCAATCAAAATGACGAGTGAAAAGAATCACTTAGTGCCTAGCAAAGGCCAATGACAACTACGGAGGCCATATATCATACAATTAGATTGAGGATTGGAGTCGAACCCAATATTCACTCAGGCAAATCATCGACATATTTAGATATTTCTTGATGATGTTATTGCGAAGTAATAAACCAAATAATCTTTCATGAATAAAATGTTGTAGGTTTCCCTGAGATGGTTGTATGAGCAAGGAGTGAGCATCGTGACAAAGAGCTACAACAAGCAGAGGATGAGGGAAAACGTTGACATCTTCGACTGGTCTCTCACCGAGGAGGAATCCAAAAGGATCGCTCAGCTTCCTCAGAAGAAGGGAGTTCTGTACGCTAATCTCATTGGACCCTATGATTTTTGTCTGGAGATTGATGCCGAAATATGAGGCTGGGCCTTTTTTCTTATTTGTCTGCATCTCGCCCATTTGTAACGTTTATGTCAAAGGAATAAAGCCATGTATTATCTCTCCTCTCTCTTCCTTAATCATGAGCTATGAAATGCGAAACCAATTTATAAACCTACGTATATTGTAGCTTATGATCTTTATAATTGTAATAGTAGAACATCATTTAGCTGGTGGATTTCCAACATGTAGCTCCAACGTGGACTTTTCCGAGCCGACGATTCGGCTAATGTGGCAAATGATTGGGCCATCTCTATCTAAATAAACAATATCTCTGTCCTTTTTTTTACGCAAAATGTCTCAAATCGGATTCAAAAGCTTCCAATCACACAAACCCAAATCCTAAAAAGACCACAGTGGAGTTTTGGGTTTTGATGTAACCAAGAAAGTTGCCTAGTACGGACACCCTTCGGAGAGCACTCGATTAGTTTCCCCTTGGAGATCTGGGCTTTTAATACCAACATAGATTATGCGGAAGAGAATTAAGTAACTTTAATGTATTTAGTAGGGAAGAGTACACGACTTACTTATAAAATGCAGAAGGTGAACTGTTTAAGGCGATAAAGTATGTAGATTATTACAATTTGATTTCTGGTATTAATTACAATCAATGGAGAAACACACAATCAATAGAGAGACATGAAGAGATAGGACGAATCTCTTAAAAATATCTCTTTAGCTTGCAAAAACTTCAACAGTGTATGAGAACTTCCTTCCATCCGAAAGAAGAAAAAGCTGAGGCAGGGAGACATTGAGGGGGCGTTCAATCAACAATTGAAAGGGTGAAGGGAGATCGAAGGTTGGGCAACATTGACAATCACTGGCTTTTATTAGGAAATTTAAACCATACCTTTTCCTTTAACATAAAGAGCAGTCAATAAAATAAAATAAAGAAGAAAAGCACGAAATAGTTACCGAAGTAATTTTAGCCGATGGTTATAAAATTGAGAGGAGAAGGATTAGAACAATATAAAATAGGATAGGATAGCATAAGAAAATATGAGGGACTTGTGATGTTTTATCTTTTATTTTTGGTTATCATGATAGATACAATTATAAACATATTGCTTAAAAAAGTAAAAAAAAAATTAAAAAAGGGTCAGAGACTTTGGAAATTCCAAGAGCACTCGCCACCATGTGCCCTCAGTGTTGTGATGGTCAGCTCAATGACTGCCACCATGGTGGCCATGTCTATTGTGGTGGTTGCATACGACCACTGTGACAAGAAATTGAGCATCCAAGTTCAAATCTAAATATAAGTATGGCTTGATTTCCATAGGTAATCACCATCATGGTGGTTGCTAATTACCGTCACCATGGATCACTTGTTAAGGACAAACACCACAAAGATGGTCTCTTTTGGTGGTCGATCACCATGATGATATAATATGAACATGGCAAGAGAAAAATCTCCAGAGACCCTCAATTTTAAAAA
This sequence comes from Eucalyptus camaldulensis, assembly GCA_019915185.1. NCBI lineage: Eukaryota > Viridiplantae > Streptophyta > Magnoliopsida > Myrtales > Myrtaceae > Eucalyptus > Eucalyptus camaldulensis. The sequence goes on from JAHSVA010000003.1 coordinate 12,880,120, forward strand.
AGAATTAGAGCCTTGTTGGCTTGTGGCGAGATTGGAGTTCGCCAATGTTGAAGAAGAAGAGAAGGAAATAAAGAAACAAAAAGAATTAAATATTTAAAAATAAAATAATAAAAAATTGAAAATGATTGTATACAAAAAAAAAATTTCTTATTGAATAGTGAAAAATATTTTTTAATTTTTTTTCGGAGGGAGTCGAATCACTGCTCGCTTTTTCCCGGCTCCTGAAACCGGGTCGAACTGTTTCGGCCCGTTCCGGTTCCGGACGCTGCCTCGTTTCCCGCGATCGCTCGTGACGTCAAACTCTAAAAAGAGCAAAAATTTCCTTCCAGTTACAGCGACCGGCGAGCAGATTTTGATCACGCATTCACTCCCGCAACGCCATTACATCAGTGGCCGAATCCCGCGCCCGCGCCCGCGGCGGCGGCGGCGGCGGCGGCATGCGAGCGTGAGCACTTTCTCTTTGCCTCGTGACGATGGCGAAGCCCGCACCGACGGACGCAGTGCTGTTCGCCGGCCTGAGCTGCGTCGCCGGCGTCGCTTGCCGGCACCTCCTCCGGGGCACCCGCGTCCCTTACACCGTCGCCTTGCTCCTCCTCGGCCTCGCCGTTGGCTCTCTGGGTCTCTCTCTTCCTCCCTCTTGCCACGTCCTTTCATGGGCTTTCGGGAATTTGGCTTCGCCAGTCTCCGTTCGTTCGTCTAGTCTTCCAGAACACTCGTCGCATGAAGTCGTCGAACGTTTTCGTCGCATGTTGGTTGCTCTGCTGGTTTTCTCTCGCTTGCATTGTTCAGCTACCGTGGCCTTTTCGGGTTATCTTAAAAGCTTTATGCTAAATTGGATAGATTTTCCGTGTGTCATATATGTGATTCTTTTATTCGTTGACTTTTTGAAAGAAAAATTCCCTTTTTATATAGTTTTGTTTTAATCTGATGAAATGCAGAGTTTGGTACCAGTCTACCGTTAGGGGCACTGGGGAGTGCAATCCGCCTTTGTGAGTTTTCCCTCGTCGTCAAGCATCATCCATTCAAAGGACACAACTTTTTTTTGGGAGATACGTGCATTAGATGGTTTTTGATCAGGTCTTGAATTAACTTGTTAGCTGCAAAATTTTGCAGGGGCGGATATTGATCCTGATCTTTTGTTGGCAGTCTTTCTCCCCCCTCTTCTTTTCGAGGGCTCGTTTTCTATGGACAGCCACCAAATTAAGGTTCTTTTTTTCTCAATATCTGCGTCTCCTTTGTAACTTCGGTTCACAGATATGGGTTTGCTGAGATTGGCCCTTTTGTTTTTTTTTTTTTTTTTTTTTTTGTCTTCTGAAAAGGGTTGCCCTGACACTGATTCTGTCTATGCTTGTGCGTTTTACTTGAATTAACTGGACCCTGATGTTATCTTGTACATTGTTTAAAGCTATTGGGAAAAAAGAAATAGAAATACTCCTTACCTGATGTTTTTGAGGGAGACACAGACTCATTTGGAATCCATACAAGAAGGGCCAACTTTAATAGGACTAGGGAAGGGCAACCCTATCATATTCAAATTTGCCGTGCGGTGTTTTTCTTTTTTTCACTCTCAAGAGGTCTGAAATTATGAGTATGTCATGTAAAATTGCAGAGAGCATAGGTTTTACCTTCAACCTAAACAATGAGTGTCGAAGCGAAATTTGGAACAATTACCATAAAGTTTTGAGCCTTGAGTTTTGTGCAACAAAGTGACTAGTTTTCCTGTAATTACTTGCTGCTAATTCTTACAAGACTTGAATCGCTATCGCTAGCTATACACAGATTACTCTGAAAAAGTCTTTTGCAGACGAATGGTCTGCTGATGCTCTACATTATAAATGTAGGTCTTTTGAAGCATCTGTACGGTCTAAAGAAAAACTGGTGGACACAAACTCTTCTTTCTGGTGTTATTGGTTTTTCTTTCATTAGGAAAAAGAGAATGAAGAGCCGTTTAGACGTGGAAGTTGATAATTGATTGTTTAACCAAATGCACTCGTTCTCCTGATGCTAAACCATCTATGCAGAAATGTATGGTACAGATGCTTTTCCTCGCAGGCCCTGGTGTCATTATTTCAACATTTTGCATTGGATGTGCTCTGAAGGTATAGATGGAATTTGATGATCTTTGTAAGCTTTTGATTCTGTAACTATACTCCATTTTACTTTTGGCAGCTTACTTTTCCATATGAATGGAGTTGGCAAACTTCTTTACTGCTGGGGGCAGTTTTGAGTGCAACTGATCCTGTGGCTGTTGTGGCCTCATTGAAAGAGCTTGGAACAAGCAGAAAATTGAGTACAATCATTGAGGGAGAATCGATGATGAATGATGGGTGAGCCTTGCCTTTCATCTTCAGATTTCATTGTTTCTATGTTGGCATTGATCTTTTAGCCTAGTGATGATTATCCTTTAGTGTGCAAACGGAATAAGAGGATCGACTTTGTAGTTTTGGTCACTGAATTTAGTCCAAGGTCATACTCCATGCTTTGTAGGTTTATTTCCAGATCAATTTTGATGATCTTCCCCTTGAAAGTATGAGCTTGAGGACATGTCGTCTCTCAAGAGTATTTTCTGGAGGGAGTTGCGGTGATGTAATTGATATGGGTCTTGTGATTTAAAGTTTCAGTATGATTCTTTCTGTCACCAAGAAATCCTCGTCACAATGAATTCTCTGATTAACTGTCACTTAAAGAAATTTCTGGAAGCTCCATTGAATGAAGAGGATGCATTCTCCAACTGACATGACCTTATGTGAGAAATATGAAATGATCATGTAAGGAGTATGATAGCCAAGACTGACCATCCTCCACATGTTATAAAGCAACTTTAGTTTGGATTAAGAATGTTAACATTTGTAGCTGTGGCATTAATATAGATCCTCGATTTCGGGGACCAAATATACTTAGTCATATAAGTCTGAAACACCTGCATTAATATACTGTACATTCGTTGACTACTTATTCAGGGCATCGGTCGTGTTATATCAGTTGTTCTACAAAATGGTGCTTGGCTGGCACTTGAAATGGGGGTATATATTCAAGTTCTTGATTGAGGCAACAGTTGGAGCGTATGTGTCTTACTTATCACCAGATAGTAACTAGTTGTTAAAGCATAATTTACTCATGACAATCCTTTTTAATTCAGTCTTGGCTTGGGTATAGCTTTCGGCATTGTGTCAGTATATTTGCTGGGGTTTATGCACCATGATCCTGAGATAAATCTGGCTTTGACGCTTTCTGTGAGCTACATTTGTTACTTTACGGTAAGGTTCTTCCAACTCAAAGATGCCATAACTATTCTGCTGCTTTGGTTGTGAAATTAGTTCTTGTTACCTTACTAATATTTTCCTCTTTTTCATTGTTACCTTACACTTTATGTGGTAGTTTGGTTCAAAACATTGACCAACCACCCATGTTAAAGTCAAGGGTGCATTTAGTTCTGAAAAGCTCTTCAATTCATATCTCACTGAACTTAGTAAGCACTACAGTCTACTGCTACTGTGTGATTTTTATGCTTTGTTGGTCATCTTCCTATGTTGATAAGTTCTTTATATGTTTCACTTTTCTTCTCATTATGATTGCTAGGACAAAAAATGTTAGTTGTTTTCTAGTCCTCCACATTGTTTTTAGAAAATTGTGAAAAAGAGAGCCTATCGAATCTGCTTTCACTATGCCATCCAATCAATGTTCTGTTTTCACTGATAATGGAATAAAAACAGTTGCCCTGATACTTATAAAGTTTCTTCCGCAAGTGGATTGCGCAAGGATTATATCTCAATTGCATTTCAAACATTTTGTCTTAAGCAGGCATTCAAGCTGGTTCTCCTTCCATCTCTTTCTTTTATTTATCAAAAAAAAAAAAAAAAACAAAGACACGAAGGAGAATGGTGGGGTTTGAAATAGATGGAATCCATAGCTTTCCATCAATATAAAGGCAATGACTGCAAATGAGTTGCAAGAGCTGTAATTTTGTTTTAGTGGCTTTTGTTTACTCTTTCTAGTCTCTTTTCCCCATTGAATTGAGAACTTTTCACCTTTAATCCGTTTCAGGCTGAAAGTAAGTGAAGGAGCATGACTCTTCATAAGTGGAAATCATTACTTATACTCGCCTTATTCTTTTTCTAGCTCTGTATCTTCTTATCTCTAGAAATCGCCTAGTTCTGAGACCAATATTATTCTTTCACTTTCATGCTACATTGGTTGGTAGTTCCCTCACCGTCCACGTTTTCTTAATCCATGGCAACACGAAGTGTAACAGTGGTGAGGTTGAAAGGCATCATTGACCAGTAATGTGAAGCTCATAGGTGTCCATTCTTTTTAATACTGTTACTATAAACTTCACCTATGAAGGTAAATTCTCTGTTAGTAAAAGCTATTTGGAAATGAAAATATAGTTGCTCTTAAACAGGTGAAGTGGTTATAGTTTATTTATGAACTTATGGTTGTTTAAACGTGTATGGGATTTCAGTTTTCTTCAATCGTAAAGCACATGTACAAGTTCGACAATTACTCAACTTTAAACATGGATGTGTTGCTTGTATTTTATAGGCTCAGGAAGTTGCTGACAGTTCTGGCATCTTGACAGTGGTCACTTTAGGAATGTAAGTATAGTTAATTTCTTTTTGATGTGCTATATGTTTGTCCTTCGGAAGACATATTCCTGAGTATGCAAATGATAAACAGGGTTTTTGCTGCTGTTGGTAGGACTACTTTCAAAGGTAATTGTCAACAGAGCTTGCATAACTTTTGGTGAGTCCTTTTTCTTCCTTTTTCCATTTCCATTCTTTTCAGTATCTGGTGTTCTTAAAGATCTACATTTGTCTTGGTATTTAGAGGAGATATTGTAATCGATTTATGTCAATGCTGACTGCACTTTTAATCTCCACAATTGTGGTTTGTGTTAGATGTTATTCCATTCAACAAAATTCTTCTTTTGTTATCCAGCATAGATGTGGATGCTCTTCAGATTAGCACTAGCTTTCTACCCATGGATGCCTGTGCTTTTATGTGTAAAAAAGGACTATTTCTTCTTCTGCTTCTGAGAGTATTTAAACAGCCATTCCATACTACCAGAGCGAACTTCTTCTGGAATTTTCAAGGGCCAGAGAGAGTTATTAAACAGCCATCTCGTACTACCAGAGTGAACTTGTTCTGGAATTTTCAAGGGCCATTTTCATCTTTTATTAAGCATAATACTTGTTGACTTCCCTTCCAAAACGATAAAGAATTGCTTTACTTCTGAAAAATCATGAAAAGATTTTGCATGGTTAAAGAACCTCATAATACACGTCCATAGTGTTTGTTTAAAGATTCGAGAATTTAGTATCATTAATAAAACTAAAATTTCGAAGGCTAAAAGCAAAAACAAAAGCAAACCGTTAAATTGCAAAGCCAAAATTAAGGTTGCCCCAACAGTCCAAACAGGGTCTAGACTCAGCCACAGTGACCATGATCAACAAATAAACTTTAATTGCATTGGGAAACAGCGAGTGGTAGATGGGCAATTACTGAAGTAGTCTTCTCATTCAACCATAGTACAGAAGCCAATTTTGCTGCTTTTAAGACTTAAAGAAGTAACTTATTATCGTTTCAACAAAAGAGATAATAAGAAGGATAAATTCAAATTCTTTTGGTTTTTTGTTAATTTTTTCTGCCTTACGTTTTATTTTCCTGGAAGTGGATTCCTAATATTTTATTTTCCTGGGGAACTCCAGTTGTTTTGTCACAATATATGGTACTTCTGTCATTCTCTTTTTCCTGTTTATGCTAAAAGTAAAACTCTCAACCTGCAACATATTATTTGTTCTCTAATTTAAACACCCAGTGGCTGCTATTTTTATCTGGCCAGGAAAGTTCCTTCACTGGGGTAACATCCAACCATTTTCTCCTCCTGATTTCTGCCGCTTCTGTTATTGCTTCAAGTAATAACTTTTTGCTTGTATGAAATGCTGTATTATATAGAAAATTCCCTTCCATAGGATGGCTAATAGTTTGTATCAATTATTTAAAGAAATCTAGTTTATGAGAAGTGATTTTTACTTTTCATTTTGTGTCCTATATCAACCCATGACTCTTCTTTCTTGCCTGTCAATGCGCGAGTTGACATCAGGGCACAGCTGGATAGCCAAAAAAGATTGATTTTAGGAGGTATCCTTTTGCTTTTTGTATCTAGTGAATTTGATACTTTACTCTGTGCTTTGAATACATCCTTTTCTGTTTGCCTGAAACATTTTGACAATGCTGATGCACGGAATTGTTCCCCTTCTATGTCTTCGATGGATCTTCATTTGTGTAGCATCCTGCATTGAATGTTTCTTTACCTTATGTTCAGTCGTCAGCATTTTGGTTCAAAATGTGTAATTCTCTCTCTCTCTCTCTCTCTCTCTCTCTCTCTCTCTCTCAGGGAGGGGACTGCCTACATTGCTAATACGTTGATTTTCATACTGAGGTAACTGCATTGGCCTTCTATTTGTCGAGCTGTTGCTACAGTTTGGAAGGATGTTTTCCTTTTTGACCTTTGCTAATTCAAGGCATCATGTTTAAAGGAAGTCTGGCAAATTTGATGGAAGATGATGGTCAGAGTTAGAGCTATCTTTCTTGGATTTGCTTCCACATAAAAAAATTAGACAGGTTTTTGCTTTTTCCAAGGATTAGTTCAAAATTGTTTTTGGGAACAGAGGAAAGGAGAATTTAGATAGGTTTGTATGAAAGTGTGACATTATTAGCGGGAACAACCTCCCCCCCCCCCCCCCCCCCCCCCCCCCCCCACAAAAAATATATATATGTCTGTGAATGATCTGAGATTAGTTTAAACATCAGTCCTAAATTAATTGGCTATGCAAAATGCTCTTACTGTGACTGAAAAGTTCTAAAACATTCATGGAAAAGCTGATTAAACAGTGACTGAGATCTGTTTCTCTTCTCTTTGGCTCAATACTTCCATGATTTTTTTTTTCTTTTCCCTTTGCATGTCTTTAAGTTTTGATGGTCACAAGTGGAAGCTGCCATATTTTGGGTTTAGTAGGACTTTCAAAAGGGATGGTGAGTGGATTTGGTGAAAGTAAAAAAGGTAGGCGACTGAAGGGGAATGATTGTGCCATGTTATTCTCTGTGCAGAGTTATTTTCCTATTGATAAAATCAAATGGTCAAAACATTTATTCATCCATTAAAAGAAACTTTCTTGCAGTGGGGTGATCATGGCAAAAGGTTTTTTCTGCTCCGACAATATTGCCAAAGCTGGTACTGTTGATTTTCCATTGTTCATTTCATCTTTGCTGTTGTAAATCATCTGTTAAATCATAAGACTTATTTCCTATGTTTATAAAGCAAATACTGACAATTTTCCTTGATCAGATGCCTGCTGTAAGATAGTTTTTCCCACAAGGGACAGAAATAGTTTGGATAGAGTAATGTCACATCGATAGTTTAAGTTAGTTAATCTGGCATTCTGCTTTCAGATACACTTATGTCCATTTTTCTTGATCAGGTAAGTTCTTTGCTAAGATTGGGTTTGCACAGACTAGTGTTGGATAATTCTAGGTTGACTCTATGGCTTGATCTCGCCAGTTTACTCTTCCAAGTCTCAGCCTTTTCTTATTTTCTTTCCCCCATATTTTGGGGTGTATATGTGACATTTTTCTTTGCTAGAGTCGTTCAAAGCACTTTGTTAGTTCTTGCTATATTATTAGTATTCTTTTCTTGCTCTGTTGTGGCTGACATGCCAAGAATGGAAAGGAGAGGCCTTAAAGAGGAGGTTGGACACCTATATCATCTCCAGTAGATGGGTGCGACCATATGGCGAACTTTGCAGATGAGGCAGAAGACTGAGTAAAATTTTTGCCTCAAACCTTGATGAATTTGAAGATGCTATGGGACTTTTGTGAAATTATTGAGAAAAATATTGACCCAAGCAACTGATTTAAGTGTCTTGTTGGCAAGTCTAGCATATTGTGGTGGCACTCAACTGAACACATAATTTTCTTGATTTACATTTCTAGCTTTAGGACCATTTATATATTTTGTTGTCAAGATATAGGAGATAACCAACGATGACATTCAATTTTGCTTTCGAAGCTAAAGTTGCTAAACATGTCTTTGTCATGAACTGTAAAAGTTGTTACTCTGTTCAATATGGGGAAGACCACATAGTGTTTTGGGCTTAGCTGTTGGCTGTGGTCGGGTGAATATGTCCGACTTGGTCTTTGGAGTTTGGACTGCCGAAATTTTACTTCGATTTCAGCATTGTTGCACCTAATTGTCCAACTTCTTCACTGATCCACAGAGTCATTTAAACTGCTTCTTTCAGGGAGCTCCTGGGGCTATCTCTTTCTTCTTTATGTCTTTACTCAAGTAGCAAGAGCGCTGGTTGTGGTTATTCTGTATCCTCTTCTACAGTATTTTGGATATGGTTTGAGCTGGAAAGAAGCTGTCATGGTCTTTTGGTCTGGTCTGAGAGGAGCAGTTGCATTATCAATGGCCTTATCAATTAAAGTAATATTGTTTAACCCCATTTGGAGTCATCAGTAGACTAATGTGTGCTTCATCTGGAATGTCCATTACATAATTCTTTATTCTCCAGAATTGTATACTGTGATTTGCTAGTGCATCAATAATTTGGAAGCTTTATGTTTCTTTAGTTAACTGGTATGTCAAAGTGAAGTTAGTGGAAACGTGGGTGAACTTCATGTTGCCTAATAACTACATTCATTTGGCTGCCGGTGATCTTCTCTCTCACTAGGTTAAGGTGCTGTGATGAATGTAGCACTGCTGAATATGAGGAATAGGTTCCTTTTCCCCCTTTTTTTATGTGAACTTGATCACCAGATACAAATGAGTCACAAAGTCAAGGCTTATTAGCTCTGATTAGCACAAACTGAAAAAAGATCTTGGATATTGATTATCATAGTTCATTTTAAATTCGGGACAGTGCAATTGCATCCCAAAAACTCTGTACATGGATATGTGAAAATAAGATAGTCTGTGGCTTAATGATTAAGTACGTACAAGGTGATGGATATTATTGTGAGAAAGATGAGAGATTTGTCTGGATTGAGTGCGTTCTTTTAGCCTATATGGATGCTAGAGAAATCCTGGATGAATCTTCTTTCGCATTCCAATCTGCATTATTTTTGTTCGTCTTCCAGGATGCCAGCAGTGCCACACCATACATAAGTTCAGAAACAGGAAACCTGGTATTTAATTCCCAATAAATATGCATGTCGGTCGATTTTTAAGTAATTATTCTCCTTATGATAAAAGTGGTTTACTTCCACTAAAGCTGAAAGTTAATGCACATGCTTTTGACAGTTCCTTTTTCTCACTGCCGGCACTGTGTTTCTGACACTTGTTGTCAATGGGTCTACTGCGCAATTCTTGCTTAGTCTCTTTGGCATGGATGAGCTATCAGAGATGGAGGTGAGACTCCACTGACTTCTGCCATTCCATCGGTCAGGAACTTTTCTTTTTTTTTGCTTTTTTGTTTTAAAGCAACAGCCAATGATGAAGTTCCTAATTCAGCTTTGAAGAACTGCAATGAAACATTGTTAACATAGACTAAAGTAGGATCCAGAATAGTACCTCTATTTCCTTGCTATGACCAAAACTGGAGCAGATGATGTTGAAAATATTCATGTCAGGCTTTGATTAAACTTGTGAAGATGTGTTTGGTATATATTGTGGCTTGTTTCCTGAAAAATTAAGCTTTTGGGAGAAACAGCATAGTAAAAAGCTTCAGGTCAAAGGTCCAAATCTTGGCACTAGTTGTCATTATCTCCATTACTCCTGTTTGTCCTTCGGTTGTTGTTTAATGTGGTAACATCCGTTCTATGTCCATGTGGAACTACCATTAAAGCGCTACCAACAAAGAAACTGACTTAAGAATTTTTGGGCAATTGCTGTATGTTCATCTATCCTAACTGCGACAAAAGCTGCTCTCCCCATCCTTGTGGTTCGTGGGACTATTGTCTTTGGTATGGCACTTGATGACTGATTTCACTCAATGCATTTAGATTTTACTGCCTAAGTGAAGATCATGCTTTCAGACCAGGTTGTGGCCTTTAATTTGCAGGTGAAACTGTAAGCTAATGGTATGATTGTATACTTGATGTTTTACAAGGTGGTTGCTTCTGACACATCAAGCAATTTGTCTATCAAATGATAATGTAAGGATAATTGTCGTTAGATGAGTGGGGTCATCTGTCACATTTTATGCTTTGTCTAGTGGCTCCTAGTGAATTAGGTTAGAATCAATGGCTTAAAAGAAAGGGTTGGAGTCAATCGATTGATTTTGACTCTTGCAAAGGCTTATGTCAATATTGTTGCTGATCCTTTAAGATTGTAATGAGTTTTCCTAGAAAGTAGCATATATTTCTGTGTTAAACAAGGGATAACCTAGTATGGAATTGAAAGATACATATCAGGAAAGAATGCAACTGCCAAGGGAAAGCATTTCATCAAATGGTGAGATGTGTCCTATTGACATAGTATCATCCCACTAATCTCATTTCTTAGATGTTTTGAGATGACTTCTTTTGATAATGACCATATTTTGAATTCTGAACAATCATCTGGCAGATGATGCTTTCTTCACTGCCAGGTAATAATATACCTTAGAATGGTGGAGTTATTGATAATGGAGTCTTTCAGCACCTTTTGATGGTTAGTGCCTTGAGAGATGGCATGAGGAAAATTACTTTGGCTTTCGACGTGCATCTCCTCACACACGGATCATCCTATGCCTTATAGTAACCTTGGTCCTCATGATACATATTGACAAAAACCACATGCATTAAGAAATATTAGATGGAGCATGAATTATTCAAAATTTAGCTTGATACCATATCAGGAATTCTGAACCAAAAGTTTTAAGTCATTAGGAGCAGGAGAGTAGCATTGTAAGCTCTGGAAAGCCCCATAAACAAGTAATGTGGAATATTAAATGCTGTTAAGCCTGTAATCATAGATTAAAAACTGTAGATTAATATTCTGGTATAAGTCAAAGTACAGCGTGTGGCTCAATTCCTCCTAACTAGTTTGCGATACACTTTCTTTTAAATGTTTAGCATTTCATAGTTGCTCATAATTAGACTTTCAATCGCTAAATAAATTCTGAGGAATCAGAAATTGAGAAGTTAACATTAAAAAAACATAGATATTTTCTCAATGGATTTGAATCTCTGTCTGAGGTAAAGTTTCAATGCATGAGCATCTTAACATGAAAATCAAATGAAGAGTTCTTGTTTCCTAAAATGGATAAAATGTTGGTAGTATGTCAGCCCATATCCTCCCTGGTCTACAAGACAAGCAATATTCTTGATGAGCGACTGATGTTTCTGGCATGTCTTGTGGTCTAATAATGGTTCGGTGTACAGTTGAAGCTTTATTAGTTCTCATGTTTCTCATGGTCAATATTGTCACAGAAACTCACATTGGACAACACAAAGTACAAAATGATGGATGTGGCTCTAGAGGCTTGTGAAAATCTTCAAAATGATGATTTGGGGCCTTTTGATTGGTGCGCTGTCAAAAGTTACATGATGTCCTTAAATAACATGGACCTGGAAGGGGTGCACCCTCACAGTGTTTCTTCCCGCAGCAGTAACCTGGCCAAGATAAATTTACAAGCAACTCGAGTATGTTTTTTAAGGGGTGAGTCACATGTATCTATCATCCGGTCGTTAATATTTGATTTTGTTCATTTTATACGACATGTATTGCCACTGGTAAGTAAAATTTTCTTTCAAGATCTGCTACTTCAAAATTTTAAGCCCATCTATACGGTGGGTCCTGATATATAGTGTTGCAGCCAAACTGGAAAGACTGTCTGTGGGTATTTCATTAAAGTTGACTTAGGTTGTTTTCCCAGCTGCTGAGGCTGCTTACAAGAGGATGCTTGATGATGGATGGGTAACTCAAATTACAGCATATCTTTTGATGGGCTCAGTTGATAATGCAATGGATTTAGTTTCAAGAGAGCCTTTGTGTGACTGGAAAGGCTTGAAAGTTCATATTGATTTTCGGAATGACTATAGGTGCTTTGGCATACGCATTTTCCCACAAAAGATTGTCAACTATTTGACCCTAAAGAAGCTGAAGTTCACATGTAGTGCCTGCAGTGCATTTCTTCGAGCCCACAAGATCGCAAGAAGAAAAATCCATGAATATATGGGTATATACTTGATTATCTTTATCATCATGCTTCAACTATTTATCTGCTGTACTTTGAGTGATCATAGATCTTTTTCTTTAACAATTGCATTGGGTTGTCGATCCTGTGAAATTAGACTCATTTTCTGTCATCCTATAGTAGTGATGATTGACTGAAATTAAAGACACATCCTAGGCACGCTGGGTGGAAATTTGGTTTGTCGATGGAAATATACCTCACTCCATGTGAAAGCACTGCCAAGACTATTGCTTCTCTGATTGTCCACCGAAGGTGCCCAACAATGCAAGTATAATTCACACTTGGAATATGCATTGGCTTATTAATCATTCCCTTCTTTGATGGAAATGAACCAGCTTTTTTGTTCAGTTGTTTCAGATTCCATGCTTCGTGATTGTCCTATAGAAAGAATAGGTTTTTTAATTCTGCCGATGTTAGTTGGTTGGGCCCGTGTGCAAATGGCCTTGCTGAATATTTTTCAGATTGGGCAGGGTCAATTGAATGTAGACTCCATGACCTAGAAATGAGGGTTTATGTTGTTTCACCTGAACGAGGGACAGCATCTGCAGAATTGAGTTCATTATAAGCATTGCTTGTGCTTTTGCCCAGCTGCTTTCTCTAGAGTCTACGGAAATTGAGTGCTGCGCACAAGTAACTTCCAAAACCATGGCCCAGAACTTCTGATATTTTTTATTCACTTTATATCTTTGAATGTTCAGGATGAAGGTTCTTTTTAATTTTTGTAAGGACATATCACTTGTTAAGATACATGCTTTATATTCATCATGGGCACATCAAGCTTTTGATAAAAAAAAGGTTGTTCAACATGGTATCACAGCTTCAAGTGGAGGGATCGTATCCTATTCATCCTTGCATTGGATGTGGTATGTCTAAATTGTAGATTTCACATGTAGGTCCAACTTACAAGCAATGGGGGTTGTTAAGAGATATGCTTGATTTACATTGGATGCATGTTGCCTGATGGCTCAACATTGAGAGAAATGGTTAATTCATGCCTCTAAGTAGCTGAAGGATGGGCACAATTAGTTCATTATCTCATTACACTGCAGAATGCTTCTGCTGTTGATATGCGATACAAGAGACCCATAGTTACTGGCCCTTTTTTCCCCCTGAAGTTAACTTAATGTGTCTCCTTTTGCAGTGGATGTTCTTGTAGGAACAACCTCTTTTTCACTACCGACTTATCTCTCTCTCTCTCTCTCTCTCTCTCTCTCTAGGTGAAAGTAACATTATAGCTAATGTCATCAGTGAAAGTGAAGCAGAAGAAAAGGAAGCCAGAAAGCTTTTAGAAGACATTCTTCTCGCATTTCCTGAGGTTCTGAAACATGAACTTTATTCTCTAGATTTCATGTATGGTGCTATATGCAGATTTTCCTTTGCTACCATACGAGCTCTTCCTCTATAGTGATAGTAGATCAATGCTTATTGGAGGAAGTTCTCAGGTTTTACAAATTGTGAGAACAAGTCAAGTTACGTACTCACTGCTGAATGATTTAGAAGATTACATTCAGAATCTTGGCAAAGATGGTGTGCTGGAAGATAAATTGTCGCTCCATCTTCATGAGCTTGTCCAGGTAGTTGCTTCTGCAGCACCATCCTCTTCTCTTTTTTCTCACTCGGTAAAGACCAAAAATCCAGATAAACATTTTTTGGTGTGCAGAGTGCTGGCCGTCATAGAAATGGCTCTTAACAGGAGAAAACTAACATAGTTCACAGAAGTTGGGTTGAATTACCAATTTGTTATTCTTTAGTTTGAGAGGCCGGTGAGGAGAATTTAATATAAGATGACTCTAGCGACTAATTGTTGCTACTAAACACACCGTTTCAGTTATTTTTTAGAAAGGGGCAAGAAAGTATCTGGGGATCTGAATTTTTTTAGACATCTGTTAAGTTATTAGTCATTATACACAATGGAAACATATTCATCTAACTATAAGTGGAATGGAAGGCCGGGTTCTTCAGTATTTGTTTGTTTGACACCTGTCAGTGTGCTCATGCTGTCATTCCGTGTATTCTTAAAGAACTCATTTCTCTGCTGGCAGAGTGATTACAAGAAACTGTTAAGGTCTCCTCCTCGCATAAAGGTTCCTACAGCAAGAGATGTGATAAGGCAGCATCCTTGTCTTGGTATCCTTCCATATGAGGTTCGCCAGGCTCTAGAAAATTCTGTGAAGGAAATAGTCAAACCCCAGGGAATGGTACTTTCCGAGAAGGGATGCTTACCAAGGTCTTTGTTTCTAATAGCAAATGGTCTAGTTAAGGTAAGCATATGTCAACTAAAGCAAGGTCTTTTCGAGACTGTACTTTATGTATTAGACTGATTGGACCACTCAATAGGACCCCTTTTGCTTCCTGCAACTTTTTTCTAATGGCAAGTACTGCTTCTTATGCTCCTTTTATGGCAGTCTGAAGTGAGGTGTCCCAATAGCCCCCATGGTCTATGTGCAACATTTCCTGAAGGATGTATCATGGGCCTCTATGAATTGCTGTCTGGGAAAAATTATTTCTGTGATTTGACTTCAGATACTGTGGTACTCTGTTACGTGATCGAAGTCAAAGTATTACTTCCACTAGTGAGATCGATTCCTGAAGTGAAGAATATACTCTGGCAGGTAGAGTTGCTCTGAGTGCGACTTGTTGATGCAATAGTAAATTAGTATCTGGAGGGTCTTATTTCTTTATGGTCTACAGAGAGTAATATTTCAACTGTAGGTCAGTGCAAAAGTGCAGGAGAATGAAGAGTCCTACTGTGTCTATCTGTTTCTTGCTTGTGAGTCGCATGGAGGTGTAAATTGGTAGTTTTTTAACCCATACTCAAATGGATGGCAGGAATATCATTACTTCAAATAGGTGGTGCACTGGTCAGATAGCAACGTTGTCTGTACTTTAAACTAGTGTAAAGGCAAGAGAGGGGGAGAGAGAAAAGGATTGATGCTGCCGTTATCTTGAAAGCCTTACATAAATCTAAAGAGTAGTTGCTCTGCTTTTGTTATTGATTTGCAGGAGTGCATTGTAGTTTTGGCCAAACTTTTGCTTCCCCAAGAGTTTGAGAAGACATCAATTCCTGATCTAAGAACTTTTCTTCTGGAAAGATCTTCACTGATCACCTACATAGCAGGACAAGCTGTGGAAATTTGGAACGAATCAGTTGGCTTCCTATTGGAAGGATTTTTGCGAACTCCAGATCTCCCTTCAGTAGCTGTGGAATCTCCAGCTCTGCTGTTGCCCTCACAGGAGAGTCCAAATTCTTCCACACCAGAAGCACCAGGTAGTTCTGTAACCTTGTTTGATACCGACTCAAGCAGCTTGCATGTAACAACGAATCGATCGCTGTAGATTGAGTAATGGCAAGCGACGAATGTAAAGAAACGGGGGGTTTCATCTCTAGCAAACTTAACTTTAAATTTGTAAACAGAGAGTTTAGCCCAAGGAGAACATGTGTGGTCTAAGCGTAAAGTATAGCAGCAATGACTGATGTCGATGTTGTTTTCTGACTGGCAGGCTCTATAGTGCCTGGCTTTCATCATTACGGATCGCGGTATCAAGTTGAGGAAATAGCGACGATAGCGCATGTGGATTTATCGGGTTGGTGCTTGTGATGGTCCAATTTTTGGGCACATTAAGGATGAGTTCCCAGCAGCAGCAGTGCTTAGGAATATGCTCAGAGCAAGTAAGATGTTGCTTCTGTGGTTTTAGCGAAGCGCTAGGAGGTGGGGAATAAGTGAAGTAGAGCCGAGGATTCAAGTATGATGCAGTCCTTAAGACACCCTTAAGCATTGTATAAATGTTTTGTGCTGGAAGAGATAGTTATTGTTCTCGGCCATTCTCTCTCCTTTTTCTTTAGCTAAATTCTTTTTACTATATTATATTTTACGGGAAATTACTAAAAAGATCATAAATCTATTGCACCTGCGTCACTTTAATCCTAAACTTATGATTATGAGACATAAATCTTTTTGTCAATTTAGTCATTTCAGCTAATTTTGATCATAAATTGTTAATGTGAACAATGCTCATTCTATGTGACATAGTTAATGTTGACAGGAACAATTATCAAATTTTTTATTCATTTTCCTTTTTTTTTTTCCTTCTTCCTCCGATAGTCGTTGGGCCTCAAGGATAGCCAGCAATCAACCACAAGTAAGGCTCGAGCTCGCTTGATCTCGGTGAGACTCGCCCTAGCTAGATCTCGGCGAGCGAGCCTTTATGGCTCTCACTCGTGGCTAGTTGCCTGCGGTCACTAAACTCAACAATCGATGGAAAAATAAGGAAAATGAAAAAGAAAAGAGAAAAATTTAAAAATATATATAATTTTGTTTAAAATATGCCACGTAAAATAGCCGATATTTATATTAGTAATTTCCAACTAATTGATTGAAAGATTAATTTAACAAACTATTAAAAGGTTTAAAAGTCAATTGATATAATTGAAAATTTTATAATTAAATTGATATAAGTATAATAAATTTATGATTTTTTTTATAATTTTGCCTATATTTTACCATCAAACAATGGGATTTAGACAACTTACCCAATGACTCGCAATTTCTTTGCGTGTATAATATGTCACTATGAGATATAATGATCAAATCACTCATTCGATCTTGTGTACTTTTGTCAAATATTCTGCCCGATCGGCACGCACTTCGTGTAGTTTCGACAGACAACAAACGACACAACGTAAGCAAAAAATCGGATGGTCGGCATTTCGTGATGATTATGTCACTCTCACCGACAAACATTCAAGTAACTTACTCAAATTGAAAAAAATGAATCCTCGGTTTATCGCTTTTTCTTAAAGTAAAATAGAATCTACGAGGGGGGGTTCGGGTTCAACTTTTGGCATCTAACTTTGAGCGTTCGCTCCATTTCGGTCCTTTTTCATCTTTCGTGCAACTAGATTCTCTTATTCGTACGATTTGTGCAATGGAAATGGATCAAGAGAGACACAAGACTCGATTTCACTAGTTACGAAAGTGCCACAACATGATATAGATGCTAATCCTAGGGAATGGGAGAATTCGATTGCACAAAGTCCAACAAGCTAATATTAACTAGCAAATCTGTTAAAAAGGTAACATTTTTCACGATCGCGCAAGCGCCGAACAATCTAACTTGTTAGAGAAGAAACACACGGAGAAAAGAAATTGGAGGTGCCAAAGGGCAATTCCAAGTGTAATTGGTACTCACCAGCGAAAATAGAGAGAGGGAGGGAGGGAGAGGAAAATTCAAAGGGCCCAAGAAGAAGCGGCAAAAGATGGCAATGGCAACGCCCACAGAGGAACCCGTCAAGGCGGCAAACGGAAAAATAAACGCTTCCAGCAACTCCCAAGCCCGAGACGCGTCGCGGGGATGGAACAGTAGGGAGACCGACCGGTTCAACCCCACTCCCTTCCCCCCTTGGAAATCCAACCGATCTCTCCCGGACTCGATCGCGTCGACCCCGGGGCGTTGACATCAGTCGCAAAGCGGAATCTAGAGAGAAAAAAAGGCAACAAGATAGAGAGAGAGAGAGAGAGAGAGAGAGAGAGATCCCCGATACCGTATCCCACCACCCGCCATCTCTTAAAAACTCTTCCCCCCCTCTCTCTCTCCCCGAACGCGGTCCCTTCGGTCCTTTCGCCAACACGCTTACGCGGCTTCCGACACTCCCCCAGCCTTATATTTACTGGCTTCCGTGTCGGTACTCCCACTCACCACCTTCCAACTCGCTTCGGCCTCCGTGTCCTCTCCTCGTCTCTCTCCCCCTCTGCCTCTCTTTCCGTGCTCCAACTGTCGCCCAGCTGCTTTCTAGGATTTTGGAGTGCAGACAATGGCCGACCTCAGCACCGCCCACCCTCAAGAACGGATGCCACGCGTCGTCCCCCCTCCTGGCTTCGTGTTCGACCCTTCTTCCTCCTCCGCCCCTCGTCTGGTCCCTCCACGCGGCCGCGTCCTGAAGAACGTCCTCCGGGCCCTGCTCTCCCCGCTGCTCTGTTGCCAGAAGCGGGGCGCTGGCCGCAGACCCTCCGCCGTTCGGCCGTCCTGACGCCGATGCCCGACTTCTGGTCGGATTCCATAGGAGCTCCCTCATTCCATTTTCGTTCTGTTTAGCTCAGAAACGCCTCTGCTTCTGCGTCTGCTTCTGCTCTGCGCAGTCCCGTCTTCCTGGAATTTCTTGTGGACACCCCGTGGCGACCCCGTCTGATCAAAAGCGCCCGGTTCTTGGCTGACGATGGGTTGCTGTCTCCGGCTCATCCAAACTCCAAGTGGAGGATTTTCTTGAAGTTTTGTCTAGCTTAAGTTATAGGCTCTGTTGTTCATTTTACGCTCTTTTTTGTCGATTCTCTTCGCTTGTTTCGTTAGCACACTTGTAGACTTTGTAAGGCAGAGCATTGGACACGGTACATTAAAGCTAGTTTTGACCTTCAATATGATCGTTCTCTCGATCGAAAAATGGTGCAGCGTTTCTCCTTCTTCTCTTAAGGTTTCCAGAGAGGCAACTGAGTCCCCCGCAATATAATGAGAATCGAGCTGACATGTGTGACGAGCGCAGCAGGCGATGCCTGCGCTGCTCGAACTGCCCCCGCTCCGGAATCTAATGGAATAGTAGGCATTTCCAAAAGTAATTGAATCCCGGGGGGTCTGAAAAGCCCCGGAAAAGAGGAACCACCATCAAGGTCATGAAGCACTTTTCATCTTTATGATGATGGACACGTTTATGGCTGAACAGAGAATCGTACTTGGGACAGTGTCAGACGCAAAAGCCGGTTCAAGATTCAAGTTGCAAAGCTGCATGGTTGCAATAGAATGATGGGATATCCAATCTAGCAGCTAGATTCGGTAAAAAGAACCTGGAAAGTTGAACCTACAAAATTTTGTGGATTGCTGTATTTCATTTTTTTGTGTAGGGGATTTCGAGATGACAAATTACTCGGGAGAGAAAACCCCATTTGAGAACAACTATGGAGAGGGAGAAAGTGTGGAAACGAAAATTTCTAAAATTGTGGAGAACGTTATTTTAGGGTTTAGCCGGTAAAGTTCTATTTACAAATGTCATTTGTCAATACTTTGTTTATAAGTTAATCTTATGTAACCCATTTTAATATCCTTGAATTGCTACTTACTCTCTTCCTTCACGCACGCGTGTATAGATATATGTATATAAAATAGGGTTAAATAAACAATACGGGCATGATTGCGATTTGTTAATGAAAGAACGTCCTCTTGAACATGAACCTGATGGATGCACGGTTGATGAAAAAGATGTGGGGGTTGGTCATGGCATTGACGCGTAAAAAAATAAAATCCGTTTCCTTCCCCCACAAAAGTCCGATAGAAGACAAAAATCTATTAATTTCTAAACTGATTTGTGGGGGGTGATGTAGACATGCATAAAAAACATTCACTGTCCAATCAGAGGGAAACGTCCACATGAGTGATAAAAGTAAATATCGTGAAATCCGTTCTCCCATGAGAAACTCAAAAAGTTTATAATCCTCTCATTGAAAAATGCCAAGCACGACGGGTAAAAATGGAAGCACGGAATAAAATAATTACAATCCGACATCTCATTTTATGCTTCCCCTTCTTGTGAGGTCTCCAGGACATTTACCATTTAAAATCTCAAGCTGGCACCATTACTTATATTTGTCCCAACGCATCATGTGCCTCCCCGTCCTTTTACTGTCAAAACTAATTTATGGGTAATGTTGACATGCAGTAGCTAGTGATAAATATCATCCGTCATCAAATCAGAGAGAAACGGACGCATGCGAAGCATAAGTGCATTTCATAAAAAGTTAATATTACGAAAAATCTCTAATTGATATATATATATATATATATATATAATATGGTTACCTTAAATTAATTTTTGATCATTAAAAATCCTAAATTAATATATTTATGACAAATTAACCCAACATAAATTTCATTAAATTTTATCGTCAGATTATTAAATTGAATTATGATACGTGATAGTTAGTGTTTATACTGGATTTACCCTTTGTGTTATTACAATGTATCAATTTGTGATTTTTTTATATTAATTTAATTTAATGAGAATTAATAAAGAGTAAGTTTGTCACAAATATATTAATTTGAATTTTTTATAATAAAAAAATTAATCTAAAATAATTTTATTATATATATTAATTTGAAGTTTTTCATAATATTAATCATTTCATAAAATAGTTTCTCCATCGAGACATTCTTAAAATCTTTCTCATGTACAAAACTTGAAATAGTCCATTAAAAAATGCAGGGCACGATGAAGATAAAAATGTAAACACGGAGTAAAATATTAAAAACTTGACATCCAATTTTACGTGTCCGTTTCTTGGGATATCTTTGGGACATTTACCATCAAAAGGATGCAATATATCATGAATTCCCCCGTACTTTTCTCGGTCAAGTAAACGTAATCGCTCGAACCAAGAAAAATCACACATCGGTTGAACTGTTCTCCGCCAGTCTGACCGATTGATTGAGTCCTGTTCCCTCATCCGCGTGGTGGTACGGATGTTCGGAAGCGATGAACAAGGGGGATCGTCAAGCTGCACGGTTCAACCTTGTCTTTTGACTAAACCCACATGATTACTTCATCTGAAAGTGCCAAATTGAGGATACACTGCGACTGGGAATCTGGATTTCGACGCTGGTCAACGCGTTTTAGATGGCGTTCCTCACTGCTGTTCATCGTTAATCTTCTATTCTCTCTCCTTTTTTTTTCCCCCTTTTTTATGGGTAAGTGAAGCTTCTATTCATTAACAAAAGAAGGGGATGCGTACGCTTTGCGCGTCTTGTCGCTCCTGCGCTCGATGCGATTCTTGGACAGCACACACGGTCTGCTCGAAAGTCTCGATTCACAGGAACAGCAGCAAGAAATCGACAATGCTGTTATTGTCATATCATTATCTGCCGAAGTAGAATCATAGCGGCCAAATCACATCGAACGGTTTGGCGCCATTTGGCTGTTCTTCATCCACATTATATCTATCTCCGAACATCATGATTCCGCCATCAACCACAAGAAAATTACGTTTGGGGCTCATATCATCAAATTATCAACTAAGGTGGGAAAATTATTCAAAAGTTCATAACCTCACTTAAAAGTTACCAATTTAGTCATAAATCTTTCAATGTTATCAATTTAGTCCAAAAACATTTTGATAACTTATCAATTTAATTATAAATATTTCAATTATAAACATTTCGATAAATTATTACTTTAATCCTAAATCTTTTAATGATTTGGCATTTTTAGTTGAAAATTGCTAACATAACAGTCTATTCGGCATTGACAATTCAATATGGCACAACTAGTACTAATATGGACAGTTTTTGCAATTTTTTTTTTAAATTTTATGATTTTTTTTCTTTTTTCTCCTTTTCTTTCTAATATTTTTATCTTTCTTTTCTTTTTCTTTCTTTTCTTTTTTTTTTTTCCTTCTGTTGGCCTCAGGTGAAGGTCGTTACTAGCTTCGAGCAAGGGACGAGACTTGATCTGGCGAGGGCGTCCCTCTCTGGTTATCAAGGAACAAATTATATTTAGGGTTCATATTGTCTAGTTATCAACGAATGTGCCTCGTATATAATGGAGAATTAGTCGTTGCTAACTGATGAAGCACGAGGCTTGACTCACGAGCACCAGCGGACCCATTCAAGAAACGCCAATAGTTTCATTGTCAAGGGAGAAAAAGGACTATTTCAATGCCACCAGTTGACTTTACGGCCGGGTGTTCTTTTACGTGTCTTTGTTGTATCCTCCAACAATTTCTCATTCCAAAAGCTGGGTCCGCGCTTAGGAATCTTGTATCGGGGGAAGAAACAAAAAAATGAAATTCAGATTATATTTTTAACTTTTTGAGAAAAGAAGAAGGAGATAATTGTCTTAAATCCTAATCTATTGCCAGGCAATCCATTCAGCCTTAAACTTTTTAATCTCATCAATTTATTCCTAGTCCTATTGATAATTTATCAGTATTATTCTTCCATCAAAAGAAAGTGGAGCTTCAAAGAAAGCCTAGAAATGTTCCAAGTTTGGTAGATGTGGCAATGTTTGCAAAGTCGCCAATTTCTATTGTAGCTGACAATTGTTTCAAGGTCATAGTTAATGAAACTTTGAGGTGGTTAGCAGTAGAGGTGGATGCAATAGAGTGACAGTTGTATGCAAATATTAAAGGAGATAATTTGGGTAAAATAGAGACAACTTTGAGCATGTAGATGCAGAAAGTGAAGACTATTGGAATGTTGCAAGTGACTCGAAGGAATTATGTCAGGAAAGTGTTAAGGTGCTTCAGAAGGCAGTTAAGAAATTCTATAAGTACCCCACTTGCTACTTATTATAAATTGTCTAGTCTGGTGCTTGGATGGAGGTGGAGCAATTGTCCCATGTTTCACATTCTAGTACCGCTGGTTGTCTGAGTTATGTAGTAGATAAAATTATGTTTGATATATCACATGCAATTAGAAAAATGTAAACAATTAATTTAGGTGTACATTGTGATGTTGTGAGGTGGATTCTCCTGGTTTTGTGAGTACCCACTTGGTACATATTATAAATTGCCGGTCTGTCATCGTGTACTTGGAAGGAGGTGAAGCAAATGTCCCATGTTTCACATTCTAGTGTTGTTAGTTGTTTATGCAGTTGAGAAAATTAAGCTTGATATATCACAGGTAGTTAGAAGAATGTATACGATTAATTCAAAATGTACATTGTGATGCTATAAAGTGGATTCTTTTGGCTTTGTTAGGGATCACAGATGTTCAAATATATTTTGAAGGATGTCATTCGGGTAGTGTAGTTGTAACTAGGTTTGAGAATGCGAGCCATGTAGGGAACCTAAAAGATGGCCGATTTCTAAGCAATTGTGCCTTCATAATAGTTTCATTGACAATTAAGGTTGGAAATATTGTAACAACGAATTGAGTTGAAGAGGTAGTGTGGTCTAATAATTCGGTTAGTAATGTTGATGGGGGTACATTGGGCTGATGAGATGTTTAGTGAAAGCTAGATATATCAATACATATGCGAGTTCACTTGTGAGCCAAAATTTTTGCCCCAGATTTAGCATGTCAAGAGAAGATACGACCATAAAGAAGCTTTTTGCAGTAGAGAACTTTGCAGACATGTGGCTTGAGTTTATTCCTTTAGACAAGCTTAAGCTTAGCTTGATCTTGATAAACATATATAATAGTTGTGTGCCAATCTGGGAATTAGGAGAGCCAATATGGATAATGAGTTTTTCTTTTCGGATTGTACTTATGGTTTTGACTGTGTTTGTGGAAGTGAAAAAGAAAGGCCTACGCTTCTGCTTCCGCTTCCACTTCTACTTGACCAAGACAAAAAGCTCTCATCTTCCTAGAATTTCTCCTTGGCGCCTCATAGTGACTCTGTCTGATCAGAGCCCCTGGTTCTTGGTTGATGATGGGGATGATGGCTCTAGCTCTGGCTCTTCTTCTTTAAGCATCTAGCTCAAGTTGTTAAACTTTGTTCTTCATTTTTCGTTGTTTCTTTTTATTCTTTTTGCTTGTCTCATTAGCACACTTACAAACTTTGTAAGGTGCGCATTGGACTCGCCACATTAAAGGTAGTTTGTATTAGAAAATGTAGAGGAGAAGAAGAAGAAAAAGAAACATATTGGGGGAAGAATACATAACATTGTTTGCTATAATCAAAAAATTAATTTGAGAAACAGATAACAAAATAAATATATATTGAAGGTGAGATATGGCTAATCAAATCTTCTTAAGGCGATTAGTTCCCACCAACGATACTAAGCAGCTTCACATACTTCGCCTTCCAAATACAACACCTTGAACCTGTTGATATCTACACTATACGAATAGGACTGTCGAATATTTCTTGAAACCAGTAAACTCAGAAAATCTTTAAGAGAGGAGATGTAGGTGTTTTCACTTCTCCTTTGAATGAAGAATTTAATATCTATTTATAAAGTTTTGGAATTCCTGTACATAAGGGGTACATGAATCATGAATTAAATGAATATAAAAATCCAAGAGATACATGAATTAAGAATAAAGTAGATGCACAAATCCAACATATACATAAACTCAATATATACTTAAATTAATGAGATGCATGAATGGAAACTAAAATTCACTTACTTTCATTGATTCATTAACCTGCCTAATTATAACAGTTTGATCTTTAATATAATCGCTCTCTCGGTCGAAAAGTTCCCCGGGGACTTGATGGTGCAGTGTTCTTGTACTTCTCTAAGGTTTCCAAAGAGGTGAGCGAGTCCCCCGCGACATGATGAGAATGTGAATGCGGCAGGCGATGCCAGCGCTTGTCGAATTGTCCCCGCTTTAGAAGCCAATGTAACTGAACGCTTTTCCATTTGAAGGGTTGAATCTCGGGTGTCCAAAACCCTGAAAAGAGGAACCCCATCAAGGTCGTCCGATGAGAATCTTCTCCGCGTCTAAACGGACAGATGCGGAAGCGCTTTTCATCTTTATGATGATGGACACGTTTATGGCTCAACAGAAAGATGGTACTTGGAACAATTGTCAGACGCAAAAACTGGTTCGAGATGATTAAGTCGCAAAGCTGTAGAGTTGTAAGAAAGTGATGGAATATCTAATCTAGCAGCTAAATAGGTTCCTCAAAAGTTGAATTTACAATTTCACGGATTGCTCTAATTTTTTTTCTTTTATATATAGAATTTCGAGATGACAAATTAGTAGGAAGAGAAAACCCATTTGAGAAACTACTATTTTTAGAATTATGGAGAAAAAAAATGAAAAGGCGTTGTTTAGGGTTTAGTTGGTGCAATTCTACTTATAATTGTCGTTTGTCAATATCTTTTTTTATCTCTTTATAAGTTAACTTTATATAACTAATTTTAAAATTCCTAAACGGCTACTCTCTCTCTCTCTCTCTCTCTCTCTCTCTCTCTCTCTCTTCCTATATATAGCGTTAAATAAACAACACAATCGTGATAGCGATATGTAAATTAAAGAACATCCTCTTGAAGACGAGCCTGATAGATGCAGTTGATGCAAAAGACGTGGGCTGATCGTGGCATCTACGCGTAAGAAAAATAGAATCCGTTTCCTTCCCCCCAGAAAAATCCGATAGAAGCCAAAAAAGCTATTAACGTCTAAACCGATTTACGGGTGATTTTGACATGCATAAAAAAGTTTTTAGTGTCCAATCGGAAAGAAACGTATGCATACGAGGTAAAATAAATTTCATAAAATCTGTTGTCACGTGCAAATCTCAAAATGTAATGATACTCTCATTGAAAAATGTAGAGCACAATAGATAAAAATGTAAGCATGGACTAAAATAGTAAAAATTCAACATCTAATTTTACGCATCCGCTTCTTGTGATATCTCTGGGACATTTAGGGTTTGCATGGTAACATTTTTGTTTCTCTTAATTTCTATTTTTTTTTCGGATAAAAAAAAGACAGAAATCCGTTTAGTAAAACTTATATTCCCAGGAACAATTTCTCTATTTTTTTTTTTTTTGTTTCTAGGAACAGTTTTGGAATAAAAACAAGAAACAAAAAAAAAAGTAGCTTTTTATTCTTGAGAACAATTTCTAGAAATAAGCCAATTTTATTTTTTATTTTTCTTTGTTTCCTCTCTCTTGCCACGGCCACCTCCAACCACCTGGAGCCACCGCCACCGACCGCCGATGCCATCGCCGCCATCGCCGCCAGCCGACGATCGGCGGTCGGCAATCCATGAGTAAAAATAAAAAATGAATAAATACAAAAAAGAAATTGTTTCGTACCAAATACATTTCTATTCTTTTTCTATTTCAAATGTAGAAATTTTGTATAGATTACCAAACACCTTATTTTACTCAAAAATTGTTCCCCAGAGTAAAAATAGAAAAACATTATTTCTGGAAAAAAAAAAAAAAACCGTTCCCCAACTAAGAAACGTTACCATGCGCACCATTATTATTTAATTCTCGAACTGGCACCATTACTTATATTTGTCCCAACGCATCATGTACCTCCCTATCCTTTTGCTGTCAAAACTAAGTTATGGGTGATGTTGACTTGTAGTAGGAAGTATCCATCATCAAATCAAAAATTCCATGAAAAAATTTAGATTAATATATACGTGATAAATATATTTTAAATTAATTTTTTGATCAATAAAAATTCAAAATCAGTACATTTGTGATAATTTATCCTCAATTTTAATTTTCGCCAAATTTTACTTTCAAATTATTAAGTTAGATGACACATAACAATTAATAAATGTATTAATGTAAGGTTTTATCCTTCGTTCATCATGAGTGTATTAGTTTGTGATTGTTTACGATACTAGTCTAATTTAACGAAAATTTATAAATGGTAAATTTGTTACAAATGTACTAATTTTGGACAAATTTGTCACGGGTGTCCATTTTGGAGTTTTTCTTTGTCAAAAATTAATTTAAAGTAAATTTATCACATATTTACCATTTTGAAATTTTTTCATAATATCAACTCTTTTATACCACTCGTGGTGGTGGCATAATGATTGGGCGCTGGTTCCTTTCGCAAGAGGTTCAGTGTTCAAATCCCTGCGTCGTCTGCCTTATTGAAAATGAACCCACGACTTACCCGGAGAATAAAGGTAGTGGTAATTCTACTCCCTCCAAAGTTTACTACAACCACGAAGCAGCGCACGGAGGTTCCCTAATTTACCCAAAAAAAAAAACTCATTTTACACAATAATTTCTCCATCAAGACAATCTTAACATTCGTCCTCACATGCGAAACTTGAACATTATTATTCGCCCATTGAAAATGCAGAGCACGATAAATAAGAATGTAAGCACAAGATAAAATAATAAAAACCGGACATCCAATTTTACGTGTTCGCTTGTCTTTACGACAGTTACCATCTAAAGGTTGCAGTGCATCATGTATTTCCTCGTACTTTTGGAGTCAAATAAACCTAATCACTCGAATCAAGGAAAAATCACGCATCGATTGAACTGTTCTCCGCCAGTACGACCGATTGGTCGAGTCCCGTCCCCTCATCCGCGTGGTCGTACGGGTGTCCGGAGCGATGAACAAGGGAATCGAAAAGCTCCGCGGTTCAATGATATCTTTTGGACCAAACCCACATATAATCACTTTTTCCTAAAAATGCCAAATTAAGGACGCACCACCATTGGAAAACGGGATGGATGCTGGTCAACGCGTTTTAGATGGCGTTCCTCACTCTGTCCATCTTTCTTCTTTTTCTATCATGGGTAAGTCGAGCTCTATTCATTAACAAAAGAAGGGGATGCGTTCGCCCTGCGCGTCGCATGGGTCCTGCGCTCGATGTGACACTTTGACAACAAACGTGATCCGCAAGATCGTCTCGATTCATAGGGACCAGGAGCAAGAGTCTAACTATGCTGTTATTATTACATCACTGCCGGTGTTCTTTATTGCCATTGTCATGTTTCAATCATAGCGGATGAACCTATTCGAACGGCTTGGCACCATTGGTCATTCTTAATAGATGTTACGTCTACTTTTCAAACTCTTGATTCTGTGATTAACAACAAAAGAATTACGTCTAGGACTCATATTGTTCCGTTATCAACGAAGGTAGGGAAAATGATCCAAAATGTCATAAATTTATTATACAGCAATCAATTCAATTATAAACATTTCAAATTTTTTAATCATAAGTTTTTTGACAACTCGCCAATTTAATATAAACCATTCAATTATGTCAATAATTCTAAACATTTTGATAATTTTCTTATTTAGTCTTAAATCTTCTAATAATTTATCAATTTCGATCGAAAATAGCTAATATGATAGTTCAATCACCACTAATATTCTAACGTGGTATAGTCGGTGTTAATATGAACAACTTTTACAAAGCATTTTATGAAAAAAAAAATTCTTTTTCTTTTTCTATTTCCCTTTTTCCTTCTACCAACCATTGTTGGGCCTCACACCAGCCTCAAGTGAGGGACAGGATGGCGTCCCTTGCTGATCATCAACAAACAAATTTCATTTAGGCTTGTATTACCGGGTTATCAACTAACGTACCTCGTAAGTAATGGAGTATAAATGGTTGCTAATTGAGGAAGCACGAGGCTTGACTTACGAGTACCAATGGACCCACTCATTAAACACCAAAATTTTCATTGTTAAGGAAGAAAAAGGACAATTTTCAATGCCCACCAATTGACCCGACGGCCGTGCGTCTAATCGGACAAACCCACTGTCGTTCCAACAGCTGGAGGTCCACGCACAGGAATCTCGTATTCGCGGAAGAAACCAAAAAAGAAAATCAGATTATATCTTTAATTTTTTAGAAAAAGAAGAAGGGATAATTGTCCCAAATCCAAACATATTGTCAAGCAGCTCATTCAATCCTAGAATTTTTATTATTTTTTTTATGATATTATTCCATTAATCTCTTCGATTTCATGGTAAATTCAAATAGTATTTCATATTATATAATTTGTGCATTCCGATTCTAAGATGTTACCAAACACGATAAACTAGATGTCATTTACTATTCCAATTACCAAACCATCATTCCCATTCCTTTTGATTCATTTTTATTGTGTCCTTTCAACCAACCAAACGGGACCTTTGTTACCTTGAGTCGATTTTTCAGCCAAGTAAGTGAAAAGCACGGTAAAAAGCCTATGGGTATTCCTCGTGGCTCATGTAGAGATTCTCGCTGATCTTGGGCTTGAAAGACGGTCCTGAGGATTTTGTCACCTGGGCTTCGCACTTGCAATGTGCACTAACCATTTTTTTCTTTATCAATTTTTCAACTCTTACTAATATTTTACTAATAACTCCAAAACAGAAATTTCGACCTTTTCTTTTTTCATTAACTTCGAGTTTGTACGGTAGGTACTCGAGCACCAATTTTATGTAAGTGTTCTCATCTTCTAATTCAGCAATCTAATTTGTATGCAAATATTGAAGTAGATAATTTGGGTAAGGTAGAGACAACTCCGAACATCTAGATGTAGAGAGTAAAGACTATTAGAATGTTGCGAGTGACTTGGAGGAGTTATGTCGGATAAGTGTTAAGGCGCTTCAACATGTAGTTAAAAAAATCTGTGAATACCCCACTTGTTGCATATTTTAAATTGTTTAGTCTGTCACCATGTACTTAGATGGACATGGAGCCCTTGTCCCATGTTTCACATGCTAGTACCGTTGGTTGTCATGAAGGGAACCTGAAAGATTATCGATTTTTAAGTCATTGTGCCTTCGCAATAGTTTCTTCAACAATTGAGGTTGGAAATATTGTAATAGCAAAAGTAGTTGAAGAGGTAGCGTGGTCTAAAGAGTTGGTTAGTGATGTTGATATGGTACATTGGGTCAATAAGATGTTTAGTGAAAGTAAAAAATATCATTGGAGAAACGAGTTCATTTGTGACAAACTTGCTGCCCTAGATTTAGCATATCAAGAGTGGATGTGACCATAAAGAAGCTTCTTGCAATAGAGAACTTTCCAGACATGTGGACTGAGTTTTTTTTTTTTTTTTGGTAAGGAATGTGGACTGAGTTTATTCCCTTAATCTTGATAAACTTATGTGAAGTTGTGTGCCCGTTTGGGCCTAAGGAGAGTTGATTTGGATAATGAGTACTATGACTTGGCTCAAACATTAAGCCAATGTAGAGATTGTAAAAATTATGTCTCAACTTTGAGAAGATTTCCTAGTTTGAACAGGTTTCCTAAAAAATGTTTATTTTTTATAGGAAAATTCTAGATGCACATATATATAAGACAAAAATCTACTATGATATGATATACATAAAGCAAACAAGAGAACTAAAAATTTTCTCTCTATGAGTTTTCTAAAAAAGTTACTAAAGTGAATTCCCTGTGACGGATTGTAAAATCGTACTTTTAGTTTGCTTTAGTTGCAACGTAGGGCTCAGAAATATTTTAGCGATTGTAAACACTACATTCTTCATATTCATAGGGAATTTCTTATGGTCGACTCTCCTCGTGAGGTAGGTGATTGAGTTGTGAAGTCTGATAGAGGAAAATAATGTTCAAGCGCAAAAACAATTTATTTAGGCAATTATCAATCCTGTTAATGTCATAAATATAATTTCCATATTAATGATATGTGTGCCCTACAGTCTTGCTATATATAGGACAATATCTTTTATAGTTGTAACTTTAAAGCTTGTAACCATAGAGCTTGTACTATTGATACCAATAGTGGAAGATTGCCTAGTGACACCATGATTTTTCCGTTTTCCTAGTTTTAGAAGGGCTTTCCACGTAAAAATTCTTGTTTTTTTCCTTTCGTATTTTTTTTCTTCATATATTCACATTCCTAACGACTAGTATCAGAGCATGGTTTTGGTGAAATAGTGGGAGCGGATATGGATGAAGAGAATGTGAAGATTGATTGATTTGATGGCAAGGACTTTGGTTTCTAGAATATGTAGATCGAGAATATGCAGTAACGGAAGAACTTGCATCAGCCTTTGTCTAGAGAGAAACTAGATTCTATGAATCAAGAAGAGTGGGAATTCTTAGATTGACAAATTCTAGGTTTGATTCATCTCACATTGGCATGGAACGTAACTTTCAACATTGCCAATGAGGCGACAACAATGGATTTGATGGCGGTGTTGTCCAATATGTACAAGAAGCCTTCTGCATTAAACAATGTATATTTGATTTGTCATCTTTTTAATCTAAAGATGGACGAGGGTGCTTCTGTTACAGATCGCATCAATGAATTCAATGTGATCACGATTCAATTGAGTTAAGTGGATATCAAATTCAATGACAAGATAAAGGCTTTAATTTTATTATCTTCTCTACCTAAAAGTTGGAGTGCAACTGTGACTATAGTGAGTAGTTTGTCTGGAAAGAAAAAGTTGAAGTTTCAAGCAATCTGAGATTTGATTCTTAGCAAAGATATTTGCAGAAGAGAATTGGTGAATCTTGAGTGCTACCTTAAATACTGGTAGAGGAAAAAGCAATCAACGAGGGCGGAACTAGCATCGTGGTAGATCGAAGTCCAGAGGAAGAAGTAAATCAAGACATCATGAAGAAATAATTTGTTGAAATTGCGAAAAGAAATGCCATCTAAAACGAGATTATAAAGCCTCAAGGAAGAAACTTTAGTGTCGAGATTGAAATTAAAAGGAAGAAAAATCTATGAATGCAACTCTTGAAGAGATGCGTGATAGTGATGCTTTAATTTTGAGTATTAATAGTCCAATTAAGTCTTGGATTCTTAACTCAAGTGTGTTGTTTCACTCTACTTCATGCAAAGAATTAATGCACAATTTTATTGTTATAAAATTTTGAAAGGTTTATCTTGCCGATGATTAACCTTTGGATATTATGGGAAAGGGTGATGTTTATATAAAATCTACTAATGGATATCAATGGAAGTTGCATGATGTTAGATATATTCCAGGACTTCAGAGAAATCTAATCTCTATAGAAATCTAATCTCTATAAGTTAATTAGGCAACATGATATATAAAACTATTTTTGGGGATTGGTCTCGGAAAATAGTTAAAGGTGCTTTAGTTGTAGCACGGAGAACAAAGTCAGGAATGTCTACATAGCTAAAGGTGGTAGAGAAATCATACCAATTGCTGAGTTGGAAGCTGATTCCAAATTATGGTGCTACAGGCTTGGACACATGAGCGAAAATGGGATAAAATTATTAGCATCTAAGGGAAAACTGTCTAATTTCAAGTCCATAGATATTAGTCTATGTGAAGATTTGTTCTAAGCAAACAAAAACATGTCAATTTTTCGAAGAGTGGGAAAGAACCAAAAAAAGGAAAATTAGAGTTGGTGCATATAAATGTGTGAGGATCAGCTCCCATGAATTCCCTTGGAGGCTCACACTATTATGTCATGTTCATTGACAATTCCACAAATAAGGTATGAGTTTATTATTTGAAAAATAAATCTGACGTGTTTGCTACTTTTAAGAGATGGAAAGCTGAAGTAGAGAATGAAACTGGCTTGAAGATTAAATGTTTAAGGTCCGATAATGGTGGTGAGTATGACAGCAATGAGTTTAAGCAATTTTGTGTAGAGAAGGGAAACATAATGACAAGAACTATTCCTAATAGATTGCAGCAAAATGGAGTTGCTAAAGGATGAATAGAACTCTGAATGAGCGTGCAAAAAGTATGAGGTTACATGTAGGATTACCCAAGATGTTTTAGACGAATGCAATTAACACAACGGCATATTTGATTAACAAAGGGCCTTCAATTCCATCTGGTTTTAAGTTGAAACACAACCATAAACTTTTAGATGCGAGAGTGGAAAGAAGGTAAATCTCTCGCATCTAAAAGTTTCTGGGCGTGTTTTGTATGTCCACATAGATTATGAAAATAAAGATAAGCCTGATGCAAAAGTTAAAAAAAAAAAATGTTTTTTCATTGGATATGGTTCTAATTATTTTGGTTATTGATTTTGGGATGAACAAAATAGAAAAATAATAAAAACCGACGATGTTACATTCAATGAAAACGTGTTGTATAAGGACAAATCTGTGATAGAATCTAATGTGAAGAAACAAACGGTGGAGAATAGAGAGATTAAATTAGAGGAGGTTTCTAAGAGTAATCTGGTTGAGATTCTTGAAACTGTTGCTGTCAATTATGATCAAAGACCAGAACAAGAATTATGTACACTTGAACCCACTTTGAGAAGATCTAGTAGAACACTTAATCTATACAAAGATATTCTCTATCATTGCATTATTTGCTTTTGACTAACACTGGCGAATTAGAAAAATTTTCAGAAGTAGTGTAGGTTAAAGATTTGTTAAGTGGGAGTTAGCAATGCATGATGAGTTAAATTTGCCCAAGAAAAACAAAACTTTAGTGTTAACTCAATTGTTAGATGGGAAGTAAGCATTGCAAAACAAGTGGGTGTATCATGTTAAAAAAGAACCCGATGGCAACAAAAGGTACAAAGTATGGTTAATAGTAAAAGGGTTTTAGCAAAAGGAATGAATTAATTACTCAGATTTTTTCTCCAGTTGTGAAATTGACTACTGTCGGACAAGTATGGAGTATTGTTGCCGCTGAGAATTAACATTGGAGCAATTAGATGTTAAGACTACATTCTTCCATGATAATTTAGAGGAGGATATTTACATGATACAACCAGAAAGTTTTCAGGTTCTTGAAAAAGAAAATTATGTATGCAAATTGAAGAAAAGTCTGTATGGCTTGAAACAAGTTCCTATAAGTGGTACAAGAAATTTGACACTTTTATATGTGGTAATGGGTTCACAAGAAGTGATATGGATCGTCTTGTTACTTCAAAAAATTTTATGACTACTATATTATTTTGCCATTGTATGTGAATGATATGTTCATTGCAGGATCTAACATGAGGAAGATTAATATACTAAAGTTGCAATTGTCAAAAGAGTTTGAGATGAAGGATTTAGGCGTAGCAATCAAATTCTTGGGATGAGGATCACATGGGATACATCCAAAGGAATTCTAAAATTATCTCAAGAAAAGTACATTGAAAAGATGTTAGACGGATTTGGAGTTTAAAATGCAAATCTCAGAAGTACACATTTAGGAAGTCACTTCGAGCTCTCAAAAAAGTAGTCACCGAAGATGGATGAAGAGCAAGAGTATATGACTAAGGTGCCTTATACATCAACTAGTGGCAGTTTAACGTATATTATGGTATGTACTCAACCAAACATAGCTCATACAATGAGAGTTGTGAGAAGATACATGACAGATCCAGGAATAAAGATTTTGGAAGCTATAAAGTGGTTATTGAGATACATGAGAGGCACTTCAGGTGTGTCATTATGTTTTATGAAAAACGGTGTAACTTTACAAGACTTTATTAATACAGATCTTGGTGTTGACATGGACAATAGAAAGAGCACCTCGAGTTATGTTTTCACCTTAGGTAGCATTGCAATCAGTTGGATATCTAGACTTCAGACATGTGAGTCTCTCTCGACCACTAAAGTAGAGTATGTTGCTATATTTGAAGCTGGTAAGGAGATGATTTGATTGAAAAAATTTCTAAAGAAGATAGGCAAAGAGCAGGATAACGATATTATTTTTAGTGACAATTGAAGTGTTATTTGTCTTGCAAAGAATCCGGCATTTCATTCGAGGACTGAACACATTAAATTAAAGTATCATCAAATTCGTTAGTTGATAGATGATGAGATATTGTCATTAAAGAAAATTCTTGGTGCAGAAAACCCAGTAGATATGTTAATAAATGTTGTCACCATTGAGAAACTTAGGCTTTGCATTGCCTCAATTGGGCTCCATGGCAAGTGATGAAGGGGGTCGCCACACTAGGACAATTTAGACTACAAAGATAAAGACTATGAAAGATTATTGTTTTCTTCTTTCTTTTTTTTTCTTTTTTTTGAAGATTAGCCTCCAAGTGGGAGATTGATAGAGTTGTGGAGTCTGGTAGAGAAAAATAATGTTCAAGTGTAGAAACATTTTATTTTAGGCAGTTAAAAATCATGTAATGTTAAACAATCAATAAGGCTTTTATTGCTACTAATAGCATACATGTAATTTATGCCCTAGACTCTTGCCATATAGGGTAATATCTTTTATAACTGTAACGTCGAAGCTTGGAACTCTAATGCTTGTATTACCAATATTGACAGGCGGAAAATTGCCTAGTGCGACACCGTGATTTTTCCTTTTTTCCTGATTTTAGAAGGATTTTTCACATAAAATTTCTCGCTTGTTTTCTTCTCTATTTTTTCTCTTCATATATTCGCATTCCTAACAATAGGTACCCATACTCACATGGAATCACGTATTTTTTTTGCTGATTTTCTCCTTCTTGCATTGTGCATAATTATAAAATTTATTAATTTCTACATTATTTTTGACACTAAGAACATAATAAAGACAAAGGGAGTTTAACTTTGCACTTCAAATCACTCCTACACTCAATGCTATACTTTGACAGCAAATGATCCTCTCGATCACTTGATTCCACAGGGACACTGGCAGGAAATTAACAATGCTGTTATTATCATCATTGTTAGTATTCCCTGTTACTCTTTGTTATGTTTCTGCTGAAGTAGAATCGTAGCAGACGAACCGTATCAAACGACTTGATACTTAACGCCATTAGTTGTTTTTAATTCACGTTATATCTACCTTGAAATGTCGTGACCGCGATTAACAACAAAGAAATTACGTTTTGGGCTCGTATTGTCTGGTTACTAACGAAGGTGCCTTGATACATTGGAGGATTAATCGTTTCTAATTGATGAAGCACGAGGCTTGACTTACGAGCACCACCGGACCCATTCATTAAACACCCAATAGTATCATTGTCAAGGAAGAAATAGACTATTTCAATGCCGAACAATTGACCCTACGACCGCGTGTACTTTTAACGTGTCTTTGTTGTATAATATTCCAACAAGCCAATTCTAATTCTCCAACAGCTGGAGGTCAACCGATAAAAATCTTGTATTGGGGAAACACGAAAAAGGAAAATTCAGATTATTATTGTCATTTTTGGGGAAAAAAAGAAGAGGTCAATGATTAATACTATAGGAAATATCTATTATTGCCATAACTGGACATAGCCATAATAGCTTCAACGTGTTTAGTCTAGACAAGAAAAATAGCTAATTCCATTTTCGTGTCGTCCCATTGGTAGTTCGCCAGAAAAAACAACAAATGAATAGATTCTGGTCAACGTGCGACATTTCGGAAATTAAAAGTTGAGATCATTGATGACTAATCGAGTTTGCTTACCTAATTGTAAAATCCCCCAAATTAAGTGGCTATCAGCGAATTTCGCCTCCGACGTAAGACTCTCAAAGTGACAACCTCTTAGGGAAAGCTAGAACTATATTGTAAACTCGCCCAAAATTAAATGGCTACTAGTGAATTTCACTTCTGATGATAGAACCCTCGAAGTGACAACCACTTAGGGAAAGGTACAATTAAATTGTAAAATCGCCCAAATTAAGTGGCTACTAGTGAATTTTACCTCCGACGGCAGGACCCTCAAAGTGACAACCACTTAGGGAAAAGTAGAATTATTTTGGAAGTCTACGACCATAGGACCCCTCAAGATTAAGTTCACTTATAAATTGAGAAACATTTACTACAAAAAAAAAAATTGAAAATATTGCATGATATTTATCTCGTTCCTTATATTTCGCTTTCTTTCCTTCAGCAACTTTTGAAATGGATTTCTATTAATCTATTCATTGTGATGCTAAATTTCAATTATATACAATAATAATAAAAAACAATTCCAAGGTGTTACCAAACATGATAATTCAAAACTTATTTATTCAATCTGGTCATCACCATTTATTCTCACTCCTTTTTCGATACGTTCTAATTATTTCATACGGACCAATCAAACGGACCTTGTTTTCAACCAGTTGAGTAAAAAAGTATAATATTGGTGGAGAAGAAGGCGGACCAAAGCCTGTGGGTATCCCTCGTGGCTCATATAGCAATCCTCATTGCTCTTGGGCTCGAAAGCAGGTTTAAGCCCAAAATGATAGTGATGGTTTCAATTCTTTCTAGTTTTTTGCTAGTGAAAACGTATTCGCACTTGCTCGAATAAATTGTCCTATACGCAAGAAATAACTCAAAAATAGAAGAAAATCAATGTATGCGAATAAAGAGTGCTCTTCCAGTCTCCGGTATTTGTATATAGACGGGAAACATGCAGACAGTTCCAGATATCAGAATCGAAGTGTCGTGGAGATGAAATTCGTCCTTTCAGGAAACGGATTTTGTCCGTCGCAACAATTTCATCTTCTTAGGAGTATTAGTTTCGCAGAAACTTCAACATTTCTTTAAAAAAAAAATTCTATAAGTCATTATATCCTGGAAAATGGCGAGTACTTTCCAATGCTTGGCCGAATCTGAGAATGAACTGTAAATTATTTTCCGTCTTTGAAAAAACAAAACTTCATTTTATTTTCCTAAAACGGCATGCATTGCTTGAATGATGTAAAGGATACCTACTAGTCGAGGTCTCAAGGTTTCTGGGGCCAAGCTACCTAGAATCTAAGCATGGGCATCGGAAACCTAGGCTTGGCCTCAATGGACTCGGGCCTGAATGTTAGTGACTTAGGTGCTTGAGCCAGCTCACCAGGCACAACCGCCAAGGATTAGAGCACAAGCATCGAGGTCTTGAGCCTGATCTCAAGGGAGTTGGGCTTAACTTTTGTGGATCCAAGCCAGCCATCGAAGACCTGGACCCTAGAGCCACTAACTTGGGCCTGGAAACTAGCTACCAAGCATAGCCAACTAGGACCTTGGAATGGCTGCTAGTGACATGAGTATGGGCATCAAGGTCCCAAGCATGGCCGCTAAGGATTCTAGCACGAGCACCAGGGTCATAGGCCTACCCTCTATGGACATGGCCTCAGGCAACAATGACTTGGGCACAACAATTAAGGTCCCAAGCAAAAGCATCGTGATATTAGTCTCGGCCTCAAGAAACTCGAGTTTAGCTGCCAAAATCCAATTAAACCCAAGTGTTAGTGAATTGGGCATGAGAGCCCTACCAGATATGTTGTCAGAGACCTAGGCATAGGTACTAGGGCCTCGAGCCCAGCCTATGTCGCCCAACCTTATGCACCAATAACTTGAGTGCAATAAGCAGGTACTTGAGCATGGCCATCCGAGACCTAGTCATGGGCACCAAGGTCTCAAATGTGGCTTTCGTGGACCCATGTCCAACCTCGATGGACTTAAGTCTATGCATCGATGGCCAGAGCACAAGAGTTGAGTAACCAAAGATGGTTGTGAGGGACTCAGGCAAGAGCACCAAAATCTCAAGCCTAGCCTCTATGGACTCAGCCCAAGACTTGAACATCAAACTAGAGTCCTAAGCTTGGGTGTCGAGGACTTGATAGGGGTGGAGGGTATCAAGGCATGTTTGCAGGGAACTCAGCACGGGTGTGGGAGTCTCGGGCTCAACCGTAATGGTCCTAGACTTTAGCATTAATGACTTGGACACGGGAGCCAAATACTTGGGCATGATGGTTGGGAACTTGGAAATGTCCGAAGCCCAGCCTTGATAGACATGAGTTCAAGTGCCGGTGACTTGAGCACCAAAATTGGATACTCAAGCATGGCAGTTGGGGATCCAAGCATAAGCATCAAAGTCTTAAGCCCAACCTTTGAAAAGTTGGGACTAATCTCAATGGACCCGCGATCGGATGCTAAACCGTGGTCCTGGTTTGGCCTATGTGGACTCAAACCTGGATGCTAGTGACTTGGGCACAAGAGGCACCTGGGCATGTATGACAACCCCAGCACATCACGGCTATTGTAGAACTACTATCGTCAATATCTTCTCCATTTTAATTTTTCTTAAGAATGCAGAAGCGTAAGGGACAATAGAAAATTCCAAGGTACACGTGATTTTGTGTAAATGGGACAACTTCATTTCTTATTTATTCATACACGTACATTAGACGACAAGTGGGGTGCAATGGGGAAGTACAAAAGGTCAGCACTAGACTGACTATACTAGACTCTAGGTCGATCACCCCTCCCACCTAACTGTACAAGTGTCGCCTAAAAGTTGCCATGATGTCATCAAAATCTTCTGAGCTCCAAAATCTTGTCCCCTCCTACCTCTTCCCAAGTGAAGTTCACTGGCACCCCGTAGTGAATCATTGGGGAAGCAAGTGGGATCGACATTCTAATGATCTGAAAAAATGAAGTCAATAACCAGTGAGCCACAACTAGGGCTGAGCGCGGTTCCCGGGTTACCCGAGAACCGGAACCGAACCCGAGGAGGGTCCGGTTCGGTACCCGGTTCCAAGGGGGACCGGTTCCGGTTCCTTTTTTCTGGGAACCGGAACCGGTCTTGGAACCAGAACTGGAACCGGTTACTTAGGGCAGAAAAAGCTCGACCTTGGATGTTCTAATGACTTGTATGTGATGTTCTAGTTGAATTTTGTCTTCGGCCTCTAAATGAAAGTTGTAAAGGACTTCTTTGAGTATAACATACTCAAATTTGGGACAAAAAAAACAAGTATAAGTGGGTGAAATCGTTATTCTTTGGAAAGACTGGATCTGGAGATTTTGGGACCGACCCTTGATGAATGCATGAACTCTAAGGTAACCTTTTTGTCGAAATTTCACTTCGGTTTCTTAACAAAAGTTGTAAAGGACATCCTGAGGTACAATATATCAAAAATTTAGAGAAAAAAAAAAAACAAGAATAGGTAGGTGAAATCGTGGTCCTTTGGAGATGATTAGATCTGGAATTACGGTACTACGAACAGGGATTTTAACCATCCATATTTAATTATCTAGGATGAATTTGACTTCGATGTTTTCATGAAGTATCTACCTTATGGTCTTGGCTATCACATAGTCTAATTTCATAATTTTTTAAGGTAATTTGGGTATTTAATCGGAAATGTTTCTAAAACTGTGCAATCTGATGTGTTCGGATCTTGTAAGTTGCAATGCGTAGACTATATCATTTTTTATGAGGTTCTTTTGGAAATGTGTTCTGCATGAAATATCTCTCTTCATGTCTTCCCTACAACATATTTAAATTTCGTAATTTTTGTAGTTCATTTGCCTATTTAACCAAAAATGTTTCAAAAACTGTGCAAGTAGAGAATAGGAAAAGTAAATCGATTTTATCTTTTAATCCACAACGAATTGGACTACGATTTCTTCATGAAACTTGTACTTCTAGGTCTTAAATACAACGTGTCCAAATTTCAGAATTTTCTGAGTTTATTTAGGGGTTTAATCAAAATTGTTTTCAAAACTTGTACCTCTAGACATTCTTGTTCTAGTGGTGTTTTATTTCTACTTTCTAGTTTGCTATTTGTTTTGAAATTTCTAATTATATTCTATTATTGTTGTGCAGTGTGAAGTTAATGTAT
Organism: Eucalyptus camaldulensis; assembly: GCA_019915185.1. Classification (NCBI taxonomy): domain Eukaryota; kingdom Viridiplantae; phylum Streptophyta; class Magnoliopsida; order Myrtales; family Myrtaceae; genus Eucalyptus; species Eucalyptus camaldulensis. The sequence continues at coordinate 12,920,156 of JAHSVA010000003.1, forward strand.
CAAGATAACATGTTAATGGGAAGTTACCGTGTAGTATACGCATACATTATAGTTTTTTTTGATAACGTGCACATACGTTATATTTTTTTTTGTAACGTGTGTGCACGTTATAGTTTTTTTTGGTAACGTGCGCAGACATTATATTTTTTTTTTGGTAACGTGCGCATATGTTATATTTTTTTTTTTGGTAACGTGTGTGTACGTTATAGTTTTTTTGGTAACGTACGAGTACGTTATAGTTTTTTTGGTAACGTGCGCGTACGTTATATTTTTTTTGGGTAACGTGCGCATATATTATAGTTCAAATCTAAAAATAACCAAAAAAAAAAAAAAAGAAGAAGAAAGGAACCTGTTGGAACCTGGAACCGATCCTGGAACTTGTGACAGGGTAGGTTTCAGGTTCTCGGTTCCCACGGGTAGGTTCCAGGTTCCGAACGGAACCGAACCGGAACCTGGAACCGCTCACCCCTAGTCACAACCTAGCAAATAGAAGGTCCATCGGTTTATACCACACAAACCGATCACCATATGATAAAGAAAGTCTCAATAGAAAGTTTCGTAAATCACATACACCACAGCTTACTTGAGAACCTTTTCAAAATACACGGTTGATCAATATAAGTAATAACTTTTCCTAGCAATTAACCAATAGTTCGATTCAGGAATACCAAAGTTACAATCAATACAATTTCATGCCGCCATCATCTTCCGAGAAACCCCGTTACCCCCCGGGCATCTCGCACCCATCCGGCATCGCGAGGCATCTAGGGGACCCGTGTTACACCCCCCAAGTATCTGGAGGAACCCAGTTACTCCTTCAGGCATCCCTACAACAACCCGGGGCATCATCGTCCCAAGGACTAACGACATTCTCAGTCACACATTCAAATCATAATGCAGCAATTCCATAATTCAATTAAAAGTACATTAACACCCACTACCATTCAAGGATTCAAACATGTATCTAATAAATCATCAGTCATTTTCATTCATTAGACTAATACAAACTCATCCATAAAGATATTAAGTGAACCGTGGGGAAGGTCCCACATTCTACACTCTATAAGAACAAATAGTCCATTCCAAAAAGTACATCAACTTCAAGTAACCTTATCTCCTTTAACGAGATCCTAAACAAAATGATACCCCTACAAGGATAGGCTATCTAGTAGTCCTCTATGGCACCGTCGAGTGGAGTGTCATCGTCTAGCCCTGGTGGTCCATCGAAGCCACGGAGTGGACCAATAAAATCCCCATCGAAATTCTCATACTAGGCTTGGTACTTGTGGGGAATGAGGTTATCTAGCCTTTCATCCACCCAAACGGTCGTAATGATTATCCGATAGTATTTATCTATACTAGCTAAGTAGAGCAATGTCTGCGACACAATCATCTTTGTGGAGACGCTAAACCTCGTGAGCAGTGCGGCCATCTTACAATTCTAAAAAAAGACAACACGTGAGTATAATTCAGTAAGTAAACCAACTAATTTCTAGGTAGGATGATACCTCGCCTTTCACAAGCATATTGATGGCAAATTAGTAGCAAAACAAAAGCCACATCTTAGTTAGAAATATGGGTAATTCTCAAACACAATATGCAAGCATAGTCAAAAATTCATTTCATAAAATAAGGAACTCAGGCACACGAGATTCATTTATAAATACCCAAAATCCATTAACTCTTTCAGAATCCACTGGGCATCCGAAATCCATTGGACATCCAAAGTCCATTGGGTAATGTCCCCTAATCCGAGAGTGACGGCTATCCTTCGACAATGAGTCCGTCGGACATCCAAACTTAATCAAGCAACGTCACTAAAATCCATCGATCGACCGCTAGCATTTAGTTTCTTATGTAAACATACATCAAGTAACATAATCCGATTCTTATCTTCACATTTAGTTCAAGGCTCGAAGATGTGCCATGCATAAGTGTGTGAAATGATTTACTAAATCCGAGTCATTGAACATGCGGACATGAATTGAGGATTGCGGCTTGATTTGATACCTTTGACGCACCAATCGAGAACCAAACTTGTTTCAAGAACAATGTGCCTCAATATCGCACCAAGACCAAAAGATGACCGATCTGATGCCATCTCATGTTTGTTCAAGGTCATCGAAACCCTTTTTCGGAGCTCGGGAGGTGAACTAGTACATGCACTTGTAAAAGTTGTTCGAAAGGGTTTTGCAAGGAAGTAGTAAACTTTTACCAAAAACACCTTTCAAAATGATTTAGACCAAAACAAGACCAAAAAAGTTTAAATAATCACATGAATCAGGCTTCTTTCAAAGTACTCAAACCCAAGCACGAGCCAAGGCCTAACAAGCAAAGACCCAACACAAATAAGGATATAAAGTCAAGACCAACTCAATGAAGCATAAACTGAACCTCAATCAAGTAAGAATAATGTTCCAAACAATTCAAACATAGACTTGCTACACACTTGAACTAGCATATCACAATGCCCTAACTGAAAGTTAGTAGGTCTTCTTACTACTTTCTGGACTGGTGACGAATGGCGGCAAGTATGCCTAGAGAGAGAGCCGAACTAGAGAGAGGGGTTGGTATGCTTGGCCTAGGGAGAAGAGGAAGAGAGGAAGAGGGCTTTTGGGTATGCAAAAAAATGAATTTTCCTCTATTTATAAAACACCCTCCAAAAATTGTCTTAATAAAGTTTTTAATGCCAAGAGCTTAGGTGGAATGCCTAAGAAGCAAGGTGGCAAGGCTATAAAATCTTCTAAAGGTTTCTAATTATCCAAGTCAAGAACCATTTGAGGAGGACATTAATTGCAAGGCAATTTAGTCTTCTAGTCTCATTCTAGGAAATTATTAGTTCTAAGTCATTAGGGACACCTCAACTTGGCATTGAAGAACTAGAGTCCATAGGGTATTTAATGCATCCTTATCCTAATCTAAGAAAACTCTAAATGGGCTTACTTCTCAAGTTGAGCATGCAGTCCCTTCCCCCTCCAAGTTTGGGGCATGAGGCTCTCCATTCCAAGGTGAAAACAGTTTTGAATAACTTTTGAAATAAATGTCATTACCCTATCAAATGGGATCGAAAAATTATGAAATTTTAATATGTTATAGATAAGAGCTTAAATAATACTTTTCATGAATGAAGTTAAGTCCAATTCATACTGCGGAAAGAGCAACAATTCACTGAACACAACCCAACAATTTGCCCATGGAGCAAATCTAATGACCACAAAGAGCGACTCATTTCGAAATCCAAATCTTTACAAAATTCTTTGTAATTTTGTTTGTTGTTGACATGTCCTTTGAAACTTTGGTGAAGAAAGTATTCCTAAATTCAAAAGGTAAAATTTTATAAAAAAAATTCGATAAGGCAATCTAGTCACTATTTTTACTACACTGAGCAGGTTTCAGATGATAAATAATGGACCTCGTCGCAACCATTTCACCTTAGAAAAATGTGAAATTTAAGTATGTTGTAGGTCAAGATGTTTTTAACAATTTCATGAAGGAAGTTTCTCCAAATTCAAACCACAATGAGCTCTATAAAATTGGAAAGCGGGAAAGGTCCAATAGTTTCAAAAGAATGGAAAGTCAAAACTTAGGAGAGTAAAGTGGCAAGTCTATGAAGGAGGGGTGGTGCCCTACTTTGGTTTGCAGGATCACTTGTCATTATTCCCTTAGATCATGAGTCACCCCTCCTTTCATTAATAAGCTTATGACTCACCCTTTCTTATTGTACAACCATCCAAAATTTCATGATTACCTCTCCAAAGGCAAGATTAATTGTGCTAAGTGCCCTACTTAGTCATTAAGCATTAAATGCACTAAAGGAAATATATAAGTTTGAAGGCCATCTCATTGGGTAAGAATTAATTCAGTTTTGACTGCGACCGACTACCTTATTTGGCTCGAGGTTCGTGCCTAATGAACTTGGTGCAACCAGGCTTAGCCGACGAAACCATGTTTGGACTTCTTCTTTATCGTGTAAAGGGTTCTCGACTTGGTCCAAGGGTCAAGCCTTGGGCCAATCGGGTGGTCCTTTAGTCCGTCTGCTAGCTAGTCTTATGATCAGTCCTATAGCTAGTTCTTGGATCAGTCCTCGACCCTACACCACAAGTCATGGTCAGTCCGAAACTGTATCAAGGTGAATTTATTCAATCCATGATCGACTATCAGTTGTCATGTAATTGTGTGGGATCAATCGATCCGCCTCAACTCACAATCGAATTGGGTCGATCCATAGTCATCCATGACCGGTACAATGATTAGGTAGAATCACCCATGATCAGTGCAATGACTAAGCGAAATCGAACCATGATTGTTCGCCGATCCGTAATAATATGTGATCATCCCATGACCGATTCTTATGGTCAAATAACATTTTCATGGTCGAACACTCTATCCGGGTACAACCGATCCTCTAGGTCGCCTATCTCGAACGGGCTAATTGGCTCATGATCGACGTTCAGGTCGACTCATGACCTTATTCCTCCTTTGGTATACCAATCCTTGGCCTACTAGTCGGGATCACAGTAAGGGTCAAAATCGAGTATGTTACACGGATTCACTCTCAATGGGCCCGAGCCAAGTGCTAATGACTCTGAGATAACTCCTGGCTCGGCTTTTGTAGACTTGGACTCAACCTCAATGGACCCAAACTCAAGCGCTAGTGACTTTGACATAGAAGCTAACTTCTCAAAACATTATGCAAATTTCATAAATTGGTTAAATTCAAGCATTTGCCCCATGCAAATAACCCTAACTCATAATTATTAGCACACAACTAGTGAAATTTGGACATACACGACATCTGATTTTTGAACAGGAAATCCTCTGACTTCTGAATTAATTGCACCAAGCTTAGATTAATAAGGAAGAGGACTAAGCCTTGGAGGGAAATCGCATCCTGCTATAGCTTACCGAAGGCTAACGTCATGAGCTTCAATATTCCGACGTCATAAAATGCCTGGACAAAAGTTGGATCGTATTAGAGAAAAATCCTTGCCATTATTGTTGGCAATGGAAAAGCAAAAGGTGAAGGTTATATTCTCACGTTTACCTATGAACTCTCTCTCTCTATTTTACTTTTTTTTTGGCTAATTCGTCAGAAAAGAAGAAGAGACATTGGTCATTGTTGACTATATACAAGGGCATATTTAAAGTGTCGTGTCCAGAATTCCATGAAAAAAAAAATTCTTTTCTTTATGCTCCATACTTTAACATTAGCTAAGAATAGATTAACTCTCTCCATAGTTCTTGATATTGCTTAAACCAAAAGGTACAAGAATGAACAGAGATTCCAAGTTCTTTTTTTTTCTTTTTCTTTATCTCTTTTTTGTGGGCTAAAGGAGATTCTCCAGTATAAATAAGTGGGTAAATGTTAAATAAATAAAAAAACTCCATCTGATATATTAAACATATATTTTATCTGATAAATTTAAATTACTCGATCTAAAGTAAGATATATCGATGATTCAGACTTTAGCATATCATCGATCGGAGTCAGTGACTTTGTCCCTTTTGGAAGAATGATAGAGAAAAATGAAACAATAAAAAAAGAATCAAAGACACAAAGGTCAAAAGTTTTCTTCACCTGCACCGATTAATTAATATAAAATGGCATGTCCAAGAAAGGACAAACGACTAATCCACATCAATCGCTGCGATTTTTTCCACTAAAGTTGGTGCACATGGTATCATATGATGTCGTGCCTTCCAGCTATGACACGCCTGTCTTATTTTTAATTTTTTTTTTCTTTTGCTTGAAAAAGAAGTCACTATTTAGCAATCTTATAAGGAAAAAAATAATTGGAAATTTTTAGTCAATGACAGAGGATGTTAATAGACAAAAGGACAGCACTTATGTCTAATTTGAAATCGTATATATAAATAAATTGATTGAGAGACAAATAAATCATACTCAGAGGTCCTCTTTTAAAATAAAATCAAAAGAAAAGTAATCTATCCTCATATTTATTAAATGGTAAAAACGATCACATACTTTCGAGTTGCAAATTTGATTTCAATACTAAGACATTCGAATTCAAATAAGTATTAGGTGTATGGGTTGTTGTACCAATTTTCTTTAGAATAGTCGATGATTACGATCGTGCTCCCAGGCTATTTAAAAAGAAGTACATGGAATATGAAAGGGCGGAGAAGTATTAGTCCTCACTCCCTTAAACCCATAGAAGAAAGCTGAGAAAATCATTTTACACAAAAAAAAAAAAATTGAGCAAATTCACATAATATTCACAAGATGCAAATAAAGAAAAAATCTCTCTTTAACGGTTAGGTTCTAAAATAGTAGAAAAGACATCATATTATCTGAATAAAAATATGTTCTACAAAATTCGAAATAAATCCAAGATTGAAAACGAAGATCGTGAATAAGAAATCAACAGCAAGCGGGGGCTCCAAGCGCAGTCAAAAAATAAAAACAGCCTCCAAACCTAGAGAGGAAAGAAAAGTGAATCTGAATGTGGAAAACGGCATGAAGTGCAAGTTTACCTATAGTTCCATAATATCAATAAAGAAATGCAGATTAAATTACAATTCGACACAGAAAAATCCAATAATAAGGGAAAGATCCACGGGTCGTCCTTGGGGTCCTACGTGTTGGATACTGTCTTGAGATTTGCAAAGGGCGTTGAAAGTGGGGTTGACCTACGAAGAAGAAGACAGACATCGCATGGCAACATCGTGCCCAAGAAATTATTTTTAACCTAACTCCAATTGCAAATCCCGTGGCCACTAGGCCAATGATTTTACATTCATTATCGCATGCTTTCAATGTCCCTGTATTCACTATACATAATGACGTCATTATTGTTCTTTATATGGGTGGGAGTAGTTGAATACTAGATACGGTGGGTGTTGCATATGAAGACAAGATCATGAATGACCTCCAGCTATCTCAGAAATTCAGGATCAAGGTTGCCTGAGGTCGATGAGCTTCTTAAATTTTAAGAATGGTAGAGAGTGGAGAGCCTTTTTTCTTCATCTTTTTCTCTTTTTTTTTAACAATACACATCCATTCGCAGGAAGAGATGTTAGAATAGTTAAATGTTAAATCACTTATTCATCTAACAACTTTGTTGATAATGGATCGGTAGGATTAGTGCAACACTAGGGAAGGGAGAGATGTTAGAATAGTTAAATGTTAAATCACTTATTCATCTAACAAGTTTGTTGATAATGGGTCTGTAGGATTAGTGCAACACTAGGGAAAGAGAAGAGGAAAAATTATAATTATAATAGTTAAATGTCTTAATTATCACGTGTTGAGTATTTATTACTTAAAAAAGCGGCCGTTTTTTATTTATTACGGTTAACAAGTATCAGGAGCATGAAGTGAAGCATGGTTTGTGCAGCTTCTAAACTGAAAATCTGCTTTGCCATAGTCAAACTTCTACACTAATTCATTCCTCGCAGACAATCCAGAGGAAAGGATCGGTCTGTCTCTTTGACAACCATGTAGTTGTCGAATCAAGGTGCCTCAAGGTCAAGGCACGTATTGATTAATTGCGGCTACATTAGCGGTGGCCGGCAACCTAACTATTTTATCCAAACAAAAGAAATGGTAGGATGCGCATAAATGCTGTATTGGAGCTCAATAATTTGGCCTAAGGCGCATGCATGCCATGTCTAGTACTCATGATTATTGTTAGATATATAAATATCGAAATTTCACTTGCATTTATTAAATTAAGACCTTAAAACAATTAACCAATGATATGACATAATATTACATGATATCAGAATAAAAAGTCCCAAATTCAAATATTTTTAGGTCCACATTTGTTTCCCGAACGTAATCTATATGAGTCAATATTAAAATGACCCAAAAAGTATTACATCATGATGATTTTTTTTTTTTAAAATTTTGAGATTTAACCTAGAATTTGTAAAGTAAAGAACATCAAATGACTAAAGAGCAGAGGAGCATTCTACCGTTCTATTTGATGTAAAATATGTCACAGAGATTGTGGGTCACTCCTTTTGCCCCGAACCATTGTCTTTAGCACGAACTACAATTCACAAAAAGCACTGTCCTCTCTTTCTCTTTTACTTCTTTTTTTTCTTTTTATTTTTGCCCCATCTTCTAATTTTGCTTTTCCATCTTTTGCTCTTTTGCTCTTTTGCTCTTTAACTCTTTCCAATCTTTTTTCTTCTTCACGCAACCTTCCGAGTTCTCAGATTCTTCTATTCCCTCTCTTTTACCCATGAAGTCCATATTGAATGCGATAGATCCATCTAAAGGAAAAGAAAAATAAAGCAAAAAAAAAAATGTGGGAGACAAATGAGATGAACATAAACTTCCTGGCAATCCAGCTAATGCCGAGCTTAATATTACTAAATGCCACACATGAAATAAACTGTACAATAGCAAACAAAAATTACATCACCATTACGTCGTATATACATTACATCAAGCCGTACAAGCACAACTCAAGCCAGACCAAAAGTTTTAGATGCTCTCATTTACCTCTCTCTCCCGCCCGGTTGCCTATTGGCGAGAGAAAGATCGATGCTAGATATATAAAGACTAATTCACAAAATCGATTTACAAAGCGACGCAGCTAACTAGCGGAAGGCCGCATCAAGCACTCGACGAGAAAATGGCACATCGCTTTGTAAATTAATTTGGAGAATGAATCTTTGAAAATTTTTAAAAAGTAGAATTGATACTATGACGGAAATATTTTGCCCAACTTTTGTTTTTGGGTAGCGACAACTAACATTACTCTCTTTTTAATTGATCGATTCAACCTTTGGTGCGAATGATGGTGATGGTGCCTCGTCCTTGAGTGTGGAGTCGGGTGAGAGCGACTACAGCTTTACCGGAGAGGCCAGGACCATGAGGGGACACGCAGGGGCGACAAGCGAAGTCCCCGACCGGGTGCCTGACCGGCCTGGTCGGCGGCATGAGCAGCCTCTCGTTGATGTCATTCAGCGTCACGTCCCCGTCGGCACCGCCAGGCTTCACCACCGCGAACGGGTACACCACCCTCGTCACCACCATCCTCTCCTGCCTCCTCCTCTTCTCACCACTGCATCCTGTACCCATTTCTTTTTCTTTTTCAGACAAATGAAGAACATAATCAGTACCTGAGTTTTCTGAAGGTCGAAAAAAAGTTTTATCCAAAAAAAGAAAAAAAAAAAAAGGAGTGATGTTTCTCCTTCCTTTAAACAAATAAAATAATTATAATCTCGAAATGCAAATGCCCACTGAGCAAGATTTTATCACCTCACGTGATGTGACAATTTATAGCCGATACTCTATATAAGTAGGTTATAATCAAACACCCATGACTGTTATGTTACAAAGTTAAACCTACCAGCTACAGTTAATGAACTAAATCTGAGTGCATAAATACTCCGACATTTGTAAACTCAATCTGAGTACTTTCTATTCAAATCTGTCACAAACGACAAACATCGCTCTCCGGGGTAAGTGGCATTAGGTCATCATCCCGGAGTGGGTGCCATCCATTTGTGGAGTAATTTCAGTTTTGACTGTCCAAAGTCTCGTAGATGATTATCGTGCTTTTAGGTTGAGCATGTCGCGAGAGAGAGAGAGAGAGAGAGAGAGAGAGAGAGAGACTCTTACGCACCAGCTAAAGGCATGGCATCGAGAGCGAATTGGACTTCTTTGTCAGAGCCAGACTTGGTCCGTGACGACTCTTTGAACGGCGAGGAGGAATCCAGCGACGACACGACGTCCTCTTGCGTCTTGACTTCAGGAAAAAAATTCGTCTCCTCGCTTGTCCTGCTCCTGGAACTCCCCATTTCATCTACAGTACAGTATCATCATTCAAAATCATCACCAGCAACAACCACTACAAAATCGTCGTCATCCAAGCAGTAAAACGATCTCGCACCTGAGAATCTGGTGAAACTAGTTATTTCACTCATGCCACTGTAATTCTCGTCGACACCCCATCTGCAAGTCGAGTTCCAGTAGCCCTGCCCAAAATGAATCATACAATCACCTTGCCTGTAACTAATTTGATGTACTGGAACCAATCATTTTTCAGACTCTAACTCGAGGATGCTAAAGTTCCTCTCACCAGTGCATGGTCGTTGAATTCTCTGGTCCAGTCTTCACCGCAGAACGAGAGTCGGCGCCGCTTCGACCGGTCGCCAAACTCGAGCAACGCATCCTCGAGATAGCCCGTGGAGAGGTCGTGATCCGAATCCAAGTCCGAGAGGTAGGGCGGAGTGCTGCCCATGACTGCACTCAACATTACTTCCACAGGATAAGAGGAATGAAAGATAATGATAGAGAACTTGGAGAGTTCAATTCACCACATATAAACCCCCAAGGACGCACGACAGACAAAAACAGTGAAAGCAACCAAAACAAACGCGAAGAAAAAGAAGGGACAAGGAAAGAAAAAGGAGTACCTAAAGACATGTCTGCGTTGAGAACTCCAAGGTTATGGAGATCCCAACCTTGGGAAGAACAGTGCGGGCTATTAAAATTAGCGTTACTAGTGTAAGAGAGAGAGTGAGGGTCGCTAGTACCCATGTCCAACTCAATCACCATTTAAATGATGCACCAGTGAATTTTGGGTCATGTGGGTATTGTTCACGACCTATTTATGTGCAAGGGTGCAAGAAAAAACAAGGAAAAAAACAGTGGGATGACATGATTTTGGATGGATCGGTCAGTCAACGGCAAGGGAAGGAGAGAAAGAGCTCGAAAGTGGGCGTTTCTTGGGATACGGGAAATATGTGGGGCCACTTTTTGGTACGTATCGTGGTTTTAAATTTTATTTTTTGGAGGGGGTAGTGAGTAATGTGGGGGACTAAATAATTGCAAGGTTATGATATGATTGCCTGGTGCATGTAAAGCAAAGACTGGTGTGTGTGTGTGTGGGTGCAATATAATGTGGAGACACAATTCAAAATTTCAGCTTTTCCTTTTTGCATTCCTTCTGATACGGTCACCAACCGTTTCTCCTTTTAGGGTTTGGGATGTGAATGCTTTCCCTCTTTCTCTGCGCATTCTCGCCCATGGTGGGGTCATATCAGTCATCACGACTGCACGTTAATGTTTTATCAAAAGAGAAGAAAGAAAATTCGGAAGATATGTTGGACTTCAGGTGAGATTCTGGACTTGATTCGCATTGGTCGGATAAGGGTAACCTGGACATTTTTATAGAGTTCACCGGTTCCGGCAAATGGGGAAACCCCAGTTCAAATTTCATGAGAATTTTCTATGCATGTTAGTTGTAGAAACTTAGAAAATTGTGTTGGGAAGAAATTAAAGAAACTCGGGGTTGAAAGCATTACTATTATCTTTGACTTGTAATCTATAGACAACATGGAGGAAATCCCAATGTTGGACTTTTAGGAATCCTTTAATATCTAAGTCAGAAGAATATATAAAATACTAGGAAGAAAACAAATGTACAGAGGAAAATGTAGCGCACCTTTATGGCTTGATATATTTGTCCTGTTGGGCAACAAGATGATCTCCAAGGTTGGGCTCATCTCACGACCCTCGGCAGTTGTGGTGGAGCCATTGCGGCGGGGGTCGCGATTCTGATTGAATCTATGGTGGCTTCGTAAAACCCAAGTCCTGCATTTCAGAGTCGCATTAGCCCTAGCGAAGTGATTGACCCCGTTTGATTCGGCATTTGCAATTGGCTTTGGGACTCTAAAGTCCCTTAGCCAAATGCAAGCGCATTCGGTTCATGTTTTTGCTCAACTTTGAGAGAATATAATTATATCTCCAAAGTGCTCTAAGGACCTTTAGTCCAAAATAAGTCCTAAGATATTTTGGAAAGTTGCATTTTCAAAATGTAAGTCTTGGCCTTGATTACTCTTCATATTCTCCAAAGACCGCCACACGGAAAAGCCGATCGAAGGCTGATGACTGCTGGCCAAGGGGTCGCGTGCCTCGGCAATTGTCGCCTGAGGGTCGTCCGACCTCAGCGACCGTTGCCGGACCTCAGGCGATGCCTGAGTTGCGTGACCTAGATGACTGATGGCCTGAATCATGCAACCCAAGTAGACACCTAAGGTCGAGCGACCCTAGGCGCCCAACCCAAGCGATCGTCGCGTGGGGTCACGCAACTTTATAAATGCAATCGATGGCTAGACTTAAAAAAAATTACAAAATTCTTGTCTTCTTTTTTTAAATTTAGTAAAAATCCTTTATAAATGTAATTTTTACCGAAAGGCATTTTAGCCAAAATTGTTTTTCAATATACTTTAAGATTACAATTTACCAAATGCTATTTGCATTTGAGAAAACTCTCTTAATCCAAAAGTATTTGCATTTTTCCAAAGACATTCCCCCAAAGTCGAACTAAATGGAATCATTGTCCTAGGCTTGTGTGACCTTGACAAGGCAAAGCTGTGTCACACGACGCGATTCTGTTGGACCAAGTGGTCGATGCCACCACCATATCATCACCAGTTTGTCTAGTTAGTGCGGATATGGTGCTGATATGTCAGTACACGTCAGCATATACCATTTTTACATTAATAGAGTTTAATAAAAGGTCTAATGTTAACAAAAAAGTATAGAGTTTAGGGGCTCAATTGGGAAAGAAAAAAGTTTGGATATTTGATTGAACAAATTGAAAAAGTTTACAGATTATTGATTTTTTTATCCCTACATTTTATATGGATATTAAATGCCTCCAGTGCGCTTGCAATACTCTTTGGCGAATTTATACAATAAAGCATGGAAAAAGATTTTTCATTGTTCTCATGGACAATGAATCTTATAAATAAAAACTCGAAGTTTGTTTGATGAATGTAAGGTATATAGCCTTTATAAGGTAAATAGCCTTTTTTTTGTTTTGAACTAACATTATTTTGAACTTCTTCTTCTACCGGGAGTGCCCCATAGCCTCAGAGATAGCTTGGGTGGATCGTCCGCGTGGCAAGATGATTCGTCCCTCTAATGGCTTAACCACGGAGTTGAGATTTACCCATCTATGTATATCAGTGGTCGAGATTGAATGAGCTATTAAGGAAAGAACATTGTGCGATGCAGGATCTTGCTCCGCTTATTTCGAGGGAATGAGCATCACATTGGGTAGGCCAGGTTTCATTATTAGCGAGGTGTTATAATGTGAGCGAGGGTCATGTTTGACTCATTCCAGTTGACTCAACCACAGTTCTATGTAAAATAGTTGAGTCCTAGAGTCTAGGTCTCCAATTTTGTCTTGGAGATGCGGATGACTATGGTGTCATGCCCCCCCCCCCCCCCCCCCCCACCCAAAAAAAAAAAAACTTAGGTTTATCAAAATAAATAGAAGAAGAGCATTAATCTTATATAGGTCTACAGATAAGGTAAGGTTGTATCAAGAAAATAAGGGAGAGTGGTTGCGTGGGACCATATTTTTGGGTGGTCATTTTGAAGGGTCAATCGCATCTAGACTGGATGAGGACGACGGAAGAGACAGATGTGGTGTTTACTTTGGGAAATGTTACCCTTGATTGCCTGTTACAAGGAATGATAGCTCTAGGCCCATGGACAGCTGGATTGACTTTTAGTGCTTGTTACTGTTCTTCGTGATTATTAATGTCAAGCCATTCAAATTTAGTGGATAAACAACCAATGGACAACCTGTGGAATAGTAGAGTAATGCTATATATAATGATTTACTAAATCTGTACTTTAAGTGACGAAATAAAATAGTCATTGACTGTCAAGCATGACTCGTATTTGAATAAAAAAAATTTATGGTCCGCAATAGTCACTTAACATGTTAAATTTTGTGGACCCATCTTGTCATGCTAGACGTTCACTCGCGTGTTGCAGGGTTCTTTAACTTATTAGAAAAATTAAGAAGAAAAAGCGAATAATGAGAGAATCCTTAGAATTAAAGTTGATGAAGAGAAATTACAACATTTACCTAAAAAGTGGTCTTTCTGGAAATGTAGATATGTAAAATGAATGACAATTTTTTCTTTTCTTTTTTTATCGTTTGAAGAGAGCAAAATGATAAGCTCCTCTATAAAATGAATGTAAGGTTGATATTCAAACGCCTGCAAATATAGTACCTAACAAAACTTTGAACGGAGAATAGTAAAATTTAGATGAGTACTAAAGCCTATCGAAGCTATGCTAGTACGCATCTTGTTTTTTGTGGGAGTTTTTTCTGGATTTGTTTTATAGTGCCAGTTCATGAAGATGGCTAAAATTGTATTTGAGATGGTCTTGGCTCACCAGATGTTCGTGTAAAGTACTGAAAGAAACTTGACTTCCAATCACTGCGATCTTGCTAAAGTAATTACATCGCGTGAAAGAGAAGAGGCAGCAATAACAAGCAACAAATTAAATAGAGCATAATGTATGGATCACTTAGTCAAGAGATCTATTGAAATTCCCCTTTAGATTGAAGGAATACCTAGCCCTTAGAAGGGAAAAAAATGACAGTTTAATTTAGAAAGAAAAATCAATTTTCCATTCCAAACAATGGAAAATAATTTTCAACCAATTTTAGGATTTTAAAGTACTACTGTTCTCTCTGAAAATAAATTTTTAATTTTTTTAGAAAAATTATCTTATTCTCCTTAAACTAAACGACATCTTAATATTACTTTACACATGTCTAAATTCTTTGATGACTCATGAAAAACTACTTTTTTCATTAGCAGATAATGGCAAATTAATGTATGAAAGGAGGAAATTTTTCCTTTTTTTTTTTTTTTTTTTGGCTCACTTAATACGCAAGTAGTCCTCTTCAAATGAACTCTTAGTATTATAACATGAAAACAATGCGAGTATAACAACATGATAGGATAGTCCCATAAAATTGCTTTTCCCCGTGGAGGGGCATTCAAGAAATTGAGGCAGTGGAGACAAATGCTTGGAGCTCTCAGCCTAGATTCGCACTTCAATATCTTTCAGCCATAAAAGCGCAAGAGTGCTTTGGAGTTGGGATGAATGAACATAATGAGGCCAACCATTATTATGTAGTCTTGAAAAGGCCTATGCAGAAACTCTAGAGAGACTTTACTTTATAGGCATGATGAACATGAAAGCATTGGTGGCCACGGGTCAACCCCACCTCACTTGGGCTATTCTATAGCAAGCCTAATCATATTGGACCTGGCTTCCTAAGCCCCTGAAAATCTGTATCATTCTCTTTTAATCAACCGTCATATTAGCGATTTTTCCAACAAAAATTCATTGAAAGAACTATATTAAAATTTCGCATAAAATTTTAGAATATAATTGACGAATTTAAAGAATTTAGAACTAAATTAACATATGTATAATAATTTTGGGACAGATTGAATAGTTTTTCTCATCACATTTAGCCACAATTGCATTTAACAGACATAATCGAATTTGACTTCTTTTGTTCTCTCCCAAATTTTAGCTCTTGCCATGTAGTAAAAATTGAATTCTCCCTCTCCCTCTTCCCATGTCTCTGTCCCCTCACATTCAAGGCTTTTTCATTGATTTGATGCAGTCGACTTCCTCCATGAAAGTGGAGAGTTTTGTTCTATGAGCCCAGAAGTTCGAAGCGCAAGCAGAAAAATCTGCTCTTCTAGATCTACTTGCTGGCCTCGGCGCCAATGCTCGCACTAGATATTCAAGTGCTCTGCAAACCTCCAAGGTTCCTCTTCTGCTGCTTTTAACTGTCAGACTCATCTGAAAGTGATTTTGTGATCAACCGGTATCGCTTTTATAGCTCTTCTCTACTGATCTAAATCTAGATCTTGATTTGGGTGCTCTTCTATTTCAATTTGGATAAAGATCTAGGATTTTTTTTTTTTTGACAAAGATAAAGATCTAGAATTCACAATGCGTTTTTGTGCTCTTTTAACTTGTTGGTGTTGTTGTTTATGTATGGGGAAGGTGTTGGGAGCGAACCTAGGCACCTTTTGCCCTTTGGCAAAGTCGTAGCTATGAGAGAGGAGAAACTCAACGTGTGTTCATCATTGATTGGCCGTCGGTTGTGCTTTAATGTTATGATATATCCGCCTTTGTAGAATAGACGAATCCTATACTAAGTTGATTCATTTTTCAGATTACTTGCCGAGTTTTGCATTTTTATTTTGAAATTATGCACCTCCCTTTCATGTAAAATTAAAATATTTCTTCCGGCCAAAAAAAAAAATCACTAGAAATTTGATGTCCTGATGTTAGGATCTCTGATCGGAGAAAGCTAGCCGAACTTCAAAGAAAATTTCAGAAGCATGTGACTCGGTGCATCCCTGTCGATTGGCCTATCACATAAAAAGTTGTCTCATATGAAAGAACAAACTTAATTGGCTTTTTAATTTGAGATGAATTCACGCCTTCAATAATCTGCATCTTCAAAGTTTAAATTTTTAATTTGCATCATTAGTTTTTGGGAGTATACTTCGATTTGCAGTTGTAGGAAACAAAGATTGATAACTTACAAAAATCAACATCTTAAAGTCACTATATCAATTGTGACAAGAATATTATAGTAGAGATACTTTGAGTTAGTACTTATAATGTTCGCGAGAAAACTAAATATTGTTAGACCAATTTATTGAATTAACTTGTAAAATGATGAGACATCTGCAAGTGGGGTGGAGTGAAGTTCAAAGTCTCCAATAGACGGGGAAGATGATATATTTAACTACTGAGACAAACGGATCAATGATGATGATAATAATAATGCAAGGCCTCCACATATGGATACTTTATCTAGCAGTTCCAAGCTTTTTGCCCAAAAAGCTGAGCAGCCTGCGCATGATCTTCGAGCCAGGATCGCGTCATTCTCATGGAAGGGTATACCCTGCACGAAGGTTACAATGATAAGAAATAAGAATAGCTAAAATGCTTAGTCTAGAGTACAAAAAGTGGGCATGAATTGGCCACCATGTCGACCCATAAGAAAATTATCAAAAAAGTTGTAAATCTATTGTAATTGTACCAATTCAAGTTTCAACATTTTTTTATTCAATCGGTCTAGTCTCAAATTTTTTGAAATTTGCCAATATAATTTTTCCAACCAACTTATGCCAAAAATTACTAACGTGAATACTCGTCGTCTTATGTAGAACTGGATAATTTTTGTAATTTTTTCATTATATTTTTTTTGTTTTGTTTTCTTTCTTTTGTTTTTTTTTCACTTCATCCTCTACGGTCGTGGCTACCAACCACAGATGAGGATTAGCTTGGCTCGCCCTCGTCAAATCTAGCAAGGCTTGACCTCGCCTGCCGATTAAGGATCGCCCTAGATCGCCCTTACTAGGATGAGGTCACCCAACGTTAGCAAAGGTTGGCCTTGCCAAATACTAACGAGGTAAGCTTTGTCGAAGTGGGTATGATGGTGAGGCTCATCCTCATCAGATCCGGCGATGTTGAGCCTCAACAAGGGTCGGCAATGGTGAGCCTTACCAGAGGCAAATCACCGACCATCAAGGAGGCCAACAACCACAAAGAATGAAGGTAGAGAGAGAGAGAGAGAGAGAGAGAGAGAGAGAGAGAGAGAGGGGGGGGAATACAAGAAATATAGAAAAAGAAAATATACAAATTCAAAAAAACTTGAAAAAATAATAAATAATTACAAAAAAATTTCACGTCAGTGCTAATGTTATCATGTAAGACAACCGACATTCATGTCATAATTTCTGTCAAAAATTGATTGGATGAAATGTATTGGCAATTTTTCAAAAGAATTATGGCTAAATTGATCAAAATGAGAGGTTTAGAACAAAACTAGCACATTTACAATAAGTCGACGACTTTTTTGGTAATTATCCCTCAACCTACGTATTATCTTTTTTATTATAAGCTGCCTAGCTTCATAAGGAGAATTTCGTGTTAGGGGGGGGGGGAGCCT
This sequence comes from Eucalyptus camaldulensis, assembly GCA_019915185.1. Lineage (NCBI taxonomy): Eukaryota > Viridiplantae > Streptophyta > Magnoliopsida > Myrtales > Myrtaceae > Eucalyptus > Eucalyptus camaldulensis. Next base: position 12,937,942 of record JAHSVA010000003.1, read on the forward strand.
ATATATTTTTATTAAAGTATATGTATACCATGTAAGCAATCAGCGTCAGTGTATCTCAATCTACCACATGTTATAGATTTTAATTTCATATATAGACAAAATTAATCAAAGCAGCTTACTTCCACACTTCTTTCCAACGGGTCTTTTCTTAATGTTGCACCTCTTGGGGATGGTGATGGCGATTCCGAGGTTGATGCCAGCCTGCTTGGCCAGAGGAGACAGAAGAACGGCGCAGAGGCATTTCGGTGCGGTCGTGATGAGCGCGCCAACTTTGGTGCAACAAGCCGGCGGGACCTTGGCCTTTGCATTCCCAGCCGCACTCAGGCACGGGCTCAGGCTCGCTGCGGCGGTGCTTATAGGCGTTTTCCCACACTCTCCGGCCGCAACGGCTTCCTGAAGAGAAGCCATTGAGGAGACCAAGAAGAGGACCAGGGTGACTAGACAAGAGCACCCTCTGACTCTGGAAGCCATTTTTCGTCTTGAATCTCTTTCAGATAGATTTGTACGAAGGTGGGTCTTCCAGGAACGGGCAAGGAAAATATATATAGCCTTGGAAATCTGGAGGGGCAATGGCAATTGGCACGCTAGTGGGGTTGGTGAGAGGCTTAGTGGGGCTTGGAGTCCCGGAGGCTCACTTGTGGACATTTGCTTTAAATTTATGGATCGGACACCACAACAATCGTCCCTTACAGCCGTCTTTATTGACGATTTGGATATGATTAAGTTTTCCAATTCATCACGTGACAACCAATTGAATTCTTCCAAGGTGATCCACTTCGAATCCTACTTCACTAAGGTGGGGGTACGCGGTAATGTTCGATTCTTTTCAATTATCTATCTTCAGGCACCCGTCCTGCTTCTATGCCGATTAAATCATTGGGTCTGAGTGGGTGAGGTCACGCTTCGAACATCTCCACGTTGTACGAACCTCAGAGATGTTGCCCTAGTTGTTGATGCAAGAACTGGAAATCACGAGGTTAGTCTGAAACTTCGCTGGGCAATCAATTTGCACAACAGTAATTGGCTCAAGACGTCCCGGATTTGTACCCGAATTGGCCCTCTAATGCTTAAGTTAGCAATGGAGATGAGGGAAATTCTTGGGAGAGAAAAGTTGGTTGAGCTCAAAGTTGAGAGTAAAGAATTCTTAGAGAGAAAAAATGTGCCGGAAAAGGAAAAAAATACCCAAGTCTCATATTACTATTTACACATCCTTTTTGAAGGATTGCCAAACGGTATTGACAAGTAACAACCTATCATCAAAGGTGTTGAAAATGCATGTCATTCGTTCTGTGTCATGGACCAATACAAGTCCAGGACTTTCTGGACAGTGGCGGCATCGTTGCGTGTCCAATGACGTAACAATAAAATAAACTTTTGTTATAAGATTATTTTGTTTGATAAATAAGTGTTCCAGTCAAATCGAGTAGTAGATATCCGTTGGTTTGCGTTGTATTTACCCTCGTCGGCATAGAAGTGACGTGTTGAGAGATGATTAATCAGTCAAAATTACCCTTGAGTTCTTTTTGGTCGAAAATAGGAGTGATATTAATTACATAATAAAATTCGCTGTAAATACATCAAGAGTTTCGGCGGACCATAACAAATCGAAAAGAGCAAATGGTGGGTTTTGGCTAGTCAATCCGCGATTGCATTTGTTTCTTTGCTGTAATGGGCTATGTCTGCCCGCGATTGCATTTGTTTCTTTGCTGTAATGGGCTATGTCTGCAATTGCATTTGTCTCTTTTTGCATTCCTCTTCCAGGTCTTGAAGTTCTCATGGTAGGCCGTGGCTCTGTCTGTAGTTTGCTAATGCTTTAGGGGTGTTTTCCTGAAGATAGCATTGTTCTGGTCCTTCCAAATCCACCACAAGGTCATTGCAACTAGGTCGAATTGAGGTGAGGTTTGTGGGTCTTCTCTTAACTTAATTAACCACTTGTCAAAGTGAGTTAGACTCGATCTTTTGATATAAACAAGGGGTTCTTGCACAACAATTGGGATTTCCAAAGGCAGAGCAGCACGGTGTGTTCTATCGTTTCCAGTACTTGTTTGCAAATGGGGTATACGAGTGTAGATACAATCTTTCTCTTGTACATCTTGTCCAAGGTATTCCATAGAAAGATTTTAACTTTGAGGATTGTTCTTGCTTTCTATATGTATTTTCACAATTTTGGTCTAGCCTGGTAGGAAGATGATGCTATTGTTGCGAGAGTGCTGTTTGTTGAACTTTTGTTATTGAACTATCCACTTTTAACTATGTATGTCCCTGATTTGTTGTTGGCCCCGACTAATTTATCCTTTGTAGTTGGTAATCCGATAGGAATGACAAGGATTTGTGTTACCATCTGTTTGTCAAACATAGTCTTAAGTAATGATTCTTTCCATTTTCCCACTTCAATGTCCATCAAATCAGACACTTGGAGTGGCTCATTACTTGGGGCCACCGATAGGTCTTTTCTTTAGCCATTTATCATCTTTGATAGATATTTTCTTACCATTCCTAATCGCCCACATGATTTGAGGAGATATAGCATTTCTTCCCACTATGAGGCTTTGTCGACCCCATGAAGGATGGGATCCTCTTCTAGCTTGTAAAAAATAGCCTTGTGGGAAGCATAATCCTTTCATAACTTGACTCCAAAGAGTTTATGCTGAGAAATTTGTCATGTTTGTTTCCCTAGCATAGCTTTGTCAAATGCCAATAGATCTTTAGGTGCGTTTGGGAACCACTATTGGGGAAAGTTTTTAGGAGAATGCAAATGCCTTTGAGTTAAAGGTGTTTTCCAAAATGCAACCATGTTTGGTAAATTGTACTTTGAAAGCTCTTTGTAAAGTATTTTGAGCAAAATAGTGTTTGGGAAATTACATTTACAAAGATCTTTGTGGTGAAAAAAAATTATCAAAAGAAAAATTAAAAAAATTTGACCAAAGGGCAGCGGCCACCGACGACCTCGGATCTAGGGTAGCGAGGTCACGCAACACCGTCGCGACCTCCGGCGACCCCGGATCTGGGGCAGCGAGGTCGCAGGAGGTCGCGCAACGCTGCCGTGACCTAGATCTGGGGGCTGCGAGGTCGCGTGCCCCAGATCAGGGGCGGCAAGGTCCTCCCGCGACCCTGCCGCCCCAGATCTGGGTCGCAGTAACCCAAACCTTGTCGTGGGTCACAGCGGTCGCGCCACCCCCTGGCGTCAGTCGTCTAGGTGACGATCGCCGACGACCACTCGCGAAAGAAGAAGCTCGCTGAAGAAGAAGAAGAAGACCGCCTGCTGCCCCAGATCTGGGTCGCGGTGACGCAACCCTCGGTCGCGCCACCTCCAGCGTTGATTGCGCCACCTCTGGCGTTAGTTGCGCCACCCCCCGATGATCGCCGGCGCCCCTCTAGCATTCGCCGACTGCTCGCGGTCAGACAAAAACGAACCCCTCGGAGAAGATGAATAGTTGCCACACAAGGGCAAGAACCGGAAAAACAAAAAAATCGTGAGGACAATTTCGAAAAAAAAAATTATGAACAGTGTCCGTGTGGGCATGCCGAAAAAGCCGAAAGCCTAAGGCAAGTCCTCTCTTGCCTTCGGCTTTCAGCTTCACAATGCTGACATTTGGGGAATGGGGGCTCAAAATTTTTTGCCAAACGGGCTAGCATTTGCCCAAGTATCTTCAGGCTTCAAAGGGGCTTTGGGAAGTGGTTCCCAAACGCACCCTTTGAAACCAAGGCCTCCCTCCTCCTTCCTAAGCTTTAAAATTTCTCATTTTTTCCAATGCAAACCGATTTTTTTTTTTTTTTTGGTAAAAGGTAAGAATGCAAACCGATTGTTTTGTTGCTATTTCTCCACCAAAAATTGGCTATTCTCTTCTTGATGGCTTTACAAATTGAAACTTGAATTTTGTATATGGACATGACATATTGAGGAAGCGCCTGCACCACTACCTTTATCAATATTTCTTTCCTGGCTTTTAACAATAAATTCTCCTTCCAACTTTCTAATTTTATATTGACTTTAGCAAGGATCCAAGCAAACATTTCTTACTTCGATGCCCCCAATCCAAAGGAATTCCTAAATATTTTCTGATTTTGTCAATTACTGGAACTCTTAACTCGGAAACTATATTCCTCCTCAAACTTTCTAGGCATCCTTTACTGAAATATATTTCAAATTTATTTAGGTTAATAGCTTGACCAAATGCAAAATAGTATTAGTGTAGGATAGCCACCAGATTTTGACATTCCATTATAATCCCTTCAAGAAAAAAGATAGTCATTTGCAAATAAAAGATGCAAGAGAGTGGGGCAATAATGATTCAGTTTAATTCCTCAAATAGTGCCTGCTAAAATTGCTTGCTTCATCAAGTAAGAGAGTACATTGGCCACTAGGATGAAGAGATACGAAGATAGCTGGTCACCTTGGCGAATTCCTTAAATTGGTTTGAAGAAAGGCATAGGCTCCCCATTGAATTTAATGCTAAACGATATTGCATTACCCAGTTCACCCACTTTCCATAAAAACCCCATCTTGATCAGGCACTCCTAGAGGAAATCTCATTCTATTCAGTCATAGGCCTCTTTCATATCTAACTTTTAAACTGCTTGGAACTTCTTTTTCCTCTCTTATGTTCTCAGTCCATGAAGGACCTCCTATACTATCAAATATTATTTTGAATCTGTCGGCCTCCCAGAAATGCACTTTGTTCTGCTGCAATTAGATTTGGTAGCAAGGTTTCAACCTGTTCATCAATATCCTGGAGATGATCTTGTAGATGAAGTTGCATAAGCTTATAGGGAGAAATTGTTCTAGCTCCTCTAGATTCATGGTTTTGGGAATAAGGGTGATTGATGTTTTGTTCAACTTAGGGTTCAAGTATCCCGTGTTGAAAAACTATTGTACCTTTTTGAAAATATATTGATTTAATTCCTTCCAATGATGCTGGAAGAATAGACCATTTAAACTGTCAAGTGCAAGAGCCTTGGAAGCTCCTAATTAATGTATTGCAGCTATGATTTCCTCCAAGATGATAGGTTGTATTAGTTTTTGATTCATTGAACATCAACCGAGCATCGAAAGTGATCAAAGATAGGCTGAAAAATTTTGTTCTCAACTGACTTGTAAAGATCTTTGAAATCATCCTATCATTTCCTTATGAATCTTCTTGTTTCTCATCCAATCTCCTTCCGAATTTTTTAACATGGTGATTTTGTTTCGAGTTCTTTGGATAGTTGTTGCATTGAAAAATTTTGTGTTTCTATCACCCCATTTAAGCTAGTTGATTCTTAATCTCATACCCCCAATACCTTTCCTCTTGTCACTAGAGAAGCTCAATTTCTCGGTTTATCTTTTGGACTTTTGCACTATCATTTGATCCCCTTGGACTATTCATCAAATTTGGAGCTCATTCCTTAGCCATGAAATTCTCTTATGTGCATTAGAGAATCTGTTTTTACTCCATCCAGCTAGCTCTTGAGTCACTATATTCAATTTATCTACGATATTCATCCTTTGGGGATTTGTTGAAGACCGAGCTCTCTTCACTATTTGCGCACATTCCTCATCCTCCAACTAGAAAGCTTCATATCTAAATTCTCTTCTTCTACATTCAGTTTTGACAAAATAAGTGGACTATGATCTAAACCAAGAGTTGGTTAAACTAGGCATTCAACATTAGGGCATGCTATTCTCCACTCCATCGTACATAACGCTCTATTTAGTCTCTCCTTAATAAAGGTGTCACATTCTATATTGTTTGTCCAGGTAAATGCACAACCCTTACCTTCCAAATCCATTAAAGAACAAGCATGCAAAAAGTCCCTAAAAGCCGTGAGCCGATAATATTCAGCCATCATTCTACCCTCTTTCTCCTAATGGTACAATACTTCATTAAAATCGTCTAGCCAAGGAAGCTGATTTGTAATGCTTGCTTTATGAATAGTCTCCCATAAGAGCACTATTTTTAAACTCGTTGGGAGCATGCAGAAAAGTGATTCTCATGAGCTGTCTTCGTTCTAGAATTTGACAACAAACATTTATAAATGTACCCAAATATGACTCAATTGTTAGATTTACCTAGTCATCCTAGAAAATGGCCAAGCCTTCTGCAATACCCTCTGGATTCACTAAGAAAAAGTTTTAAAATTTGAGCCGTCTTCTTATACGTTGCACCATTTGCTATTGATTTTTCATTTCCATTAAAAATACGATATTGGGCCTTTCCTGAGTCATTAGGACTCTCAAAGCTTAAATTGTCAATAATGTGTCCAACCCCTAACAACTCCAATTTACAAACTTCATGAATAACCCAATGGCTTATTAGGACTAGACACCAAAGCCCACTGAGTTGATTTCTCCTCCACAGAAATGAGAATCTCTATAAGCTATGTTTTGTGTATTAATGGTGTCTTTGAGGATTGCACTCCATAAGCATAGAACCTCTTCCATTTCTTAGCTAAGGAAAGCTTGGTACCTCTGGATTTAGGCCTTATAAGCCCCTTTTCAACTTATGAAGTTTCCAACATGTCAAATTCAATGTCCTTCAACTATTCCTTATAAAGCACCAACATAGATTCATCATCCAAGCAACTGCTTCCTCTCTTTTGTGTTCCTTTGTCTTTTATAATCATTAAGGCTAAAGAAAAGGTAGATAGATGACCTTTTGACTTGGATTCATTCTCCTCAGGCCGGTATCCACAAATAGGCAAGATTATCTCCTTTTTTTTTTCCATCAATTTCTTGGATACCTCAAGTTTAGGAGACGAAGGGGTCTCCGACACCATATCCTCTTCCTCTTCAATGAAAACTTGTTTTCCATATAAAATCTTTCCATACGGACTGAGTTCCCTCACCTCTACTCTCAACCATTGTCCAAACTTTCCGAGCAAATTTTCCTCAAATAGTTATTCTTCATATGGTATCTCTTTGCAATAGGTAGCATAGTGCCCACTTCTTCCACAAGAGTAACAATAGTGCGGGAGTCTTTCATATTTGAATTCTACCAAAGCTTTTTGCTACCCAAGTTTATAATTACCCCGGTCTTTAAAGGGGCAGCTAGGTTGAGGTTTACTCTTGCTTTGCCTACCTTGTAATTGCTATTCCCCTTGACTTCTAATTTCACTTCCATAACATCTCCAATTTTCAACGCTACTTCCTTCCCTACTACATGAGTGACTTGACCACATGGGAGGCCATAAAAGTACACCCAAAAAGCACAATGGGTAAACTCATAACACACTTTTGGAATATTTGGTCACATTGCCGCAAAACTAAAATATTGCCGGGAAAAGACCACAGCCTGGAATCTAAAACTCTCAATTTTTTTAGCTTATGAGGTAAAGGAAAACGAGAAGAATCCTAGCTCTAATAATGTGCAGCTAACATTTTCAGTCTTCCAAACTCTCTTCATAGTGTTTAGGAAAGCTTGAGAATTCAGGTTTGGCTTGGAGTATGGCTTCCCAAACAAAGTCAGCCTGCATTCTTTCAGTTTTTCTTCAGAAATGCCTTCTCTCACATCAACGACATCATCTTCGGATCATAAATTGCCAAGGCTTTTACACAGTGCCGCCACTCTTCTGTTCTCATTATACTCATTGCCCATTTCTATTTTTACTGATGCAGGAAAGAGGAATAGAACTATGACCTACAGCTGATCGTCTAGAAGAACTTGAGTCAGAACATTACCCTGAAGAGGAAGATATTATGCTAGAAGGGGCCCTGGACTGAACTGAAACTTTGGAGTTGCAATATCTAGCTTAAAGGGAGCTCTTACGATGGTGCCAGGTTTATAGATGGATTTGCCTGGTACCAAAGAAACTTCACAACATTGAGGCTGGGGATCGTATCTGGTTAGGTCGATTGGATTGTTGAGGTCCGAGCTGCTAGGTGGGTTGGTCTATGGTTAGGGATTTGTGTGTTGGTGGGAGTTGGCGGCCATGGGCGGAAGAGAAGGCTTATCGATTTGGGTTTTAGGGTTTTGCGGGTTTGCTTCAATCTGGGATGCAAAGCCAAGTATGGTGAAGAGGAGGAGCGCCAGAAGGGGAGAACAGATCATGGTGGAGGATTGAGGGTTTTGGTGGGAGGGGATTTAGGGTTTAACGCTGGAGAGGAGGCCATGGCTACACAGGTGGCAGAGGAGAACTACTCAAGCGGTAGGGAGAGAAAACGAGCTGCTCGGATTCGACAAAATCACCCTTGAATAAGCATAACAAAAGTAGTCATATCATTGTATTTATACACCTCAAAAAGCAGTCACCTACATGACTCTCGAATGGCATTAATCAACTTAACGAAAGGACCGAAGAAGAAGAAAGAAGCAGAACAAAAATGAAAACGAAAAAGTGAGGAGATTATAGAACAAAACTATACGAAGATCATGAAATATTATGAGATGTTAGGTGGGGGCCCCTTCAGCATATCTTGTTCTTGTTAGTCTTACTTTCCAAGACAAACTTCTTCCAGACATCCGTGATTTCCCTCTGTGTCTCCATCGCCGTCTTCTTCACGCCGTTGACCCTCCCGTTCTCCTGGGCAGTGCAGTCGGCGCTCATCTTGGCCTTGATTTTCGCAGGGAGCGCGTCGAGGTCGTGGATCACCTTCTTGATGTCCAGCACGAGGCGCTCGGCCAGCGTGCGTGAGAAGTCCTCTCTTATCACCACACGGAGCACAGTGACGTGCTGGGCGTCCGCGGGCATGGTGTAGGCAGGGACAATCCACCCGAACCGGCGCAGCATCTCGGACACCTCGAACTCGTCATGGCGGCTGTTGTCCTTGAGCGAGAAGGCCACAAGGGGGACCCCTTCGTCCTTCGAGACGATGTTGAAGTAGCCTGTCTTCTCGAGCCCCTCCTTCAGCACCATCGCGTTCTCGTGGCAGTTTTCCATCACGTTTCGGTATCCCTATGAAGTAGTCACAAAATCGGACAATGCAAATAAGTCGAATGAACCAATAAAGCAAGATGTCTGGAAACTTTGATTCCGGCATTTTTGACAATCTGATTAGCTTCTTACCTCTTCGCCCAACCTGATAAGTTGGTAATATTGAGCAATCACTTGACTTGAGCCTGCAGTTTGTTGCAAGTGCAGAGATTTTTAAGAATGCTATTCCATTCATTGCCAAAATTTAAGTAAGAAATTCCTTTTCCTTTCAAATGGAAATTGACCAGGTGATCTGGATTCACCTTTGGAGAAGTTGAGGGTGAAGGTGGGCTGATCAGCACCAAGATAGTTTATGTGAAAGATGAGCTCTTCAGGCAAGTCCTCTTTGCTCCTCCAGATGACCCACCCGATCCCAGCATAGACCAGCCCGTACTTGTGCCCGCTGACATTGATGCTCTTGACCAGCGGAAGCCGGAAGTCCCACTCGAGCTCCGGGTACAGGAACGGCGCAATGAACCCGCCACTAGCCGCGTCGACGTGGATCGGGGTATTCCATCTGCGCCAAAACAGCAAGCACACAAGATATGACCTCGTTAGTCTCCCATTTTTTTTTTCTGCAAGGACCAAAATGTTCATTGTCTGTGCAAGGGAATTTGCCCCATTAAAAAAAAAAAAAAAAAAAAAAAAAACAGAGGAGCACGCCATACCCGGTTTGCTTGTTCTTTTTGAGCAACAGGTCGTTCAAAAGCTTGACGTCCTCGAACTCGCCGTTGAGGGTGGAGCCAAGGATGGCGGCAACGCAGATGGTGTTCTCATCCACCAGCTCCACTGCCTTCACCGGGTCCATCACATAGTAGCCTTCCCTCAGCTTCACCTCCTTGAGCTCCACCTCGAAGTACCTAGCAAATTTCTCCCAGCACACCTGCACGAACAAGACACATTAGAATTCATTAAGGTTGCCTCAAACTTTGGTCGTTCTTCTTCGGCTATTTGACCGACATCCTGCGACTCTCTCAAGCACTCGATAAGAATCCATTGGGCTTAACTAATTTCGACAATTAGGGGGCTCACCTGGACATTGGCGCCTGTGACGATGTTGGGCTTGTCACAGGGCTTGCCCTGGGCCCTGCGCATGTTCTGCCACTTCCGCTTGAAAGCGAGCCCGGCGAGCATGATGGCCTCCGACGACCCAACCGTCCCCACTCCCACAGCTGCCTCCGACTCTCCCAGCGGTGCATTGAAAAGATGAGCTATCATGTTCACACATCGATTCTGTTGCAGAGAGTAATTCAAGAATCCTAGTCATTCCCAAGCACCACGATATGAACCAAACAGACAGAAAATCCAAAAGAGGATTTCTAATATGCATTAGATATATCAGAAACTTGTCGGTAGTGAAATACACTTGATCTAGGAACCGATCATTATTCTTAAAAATACATGTGCTAGGTTATAAGCCTCAAGAACTGATATCGGGTTAATCAAATTTTGTATCCGATGTGATCGTATATTTATGAAAGGATAAGGAACTATCATAATCGAATTTTTGACGTCATATGTACCGTGGCTCATACGGAGAACTTATACGTTACGTGGTTGTAAGTCAATTAGCACTCTTGTTTTGGACACAGTAGATCTCTGTGCACGACCGCATTGACCGAACACGTTTGACTTTTGACCGAGTAGAGAGAGAGGGGCACGGTGACGGTGAATAGACTTTTATGACCAAATCCCAAACGCTTTTTCAACATGTAATATTTATATATTTCTGCTAGGTCTTTGCTTCGCTCTTTCAATATTTAAAGTACATGTCGACACGTTTCACATGGAGCATTACCAGCAGATCGCGACACCTAATTTCTCAAAACTTGGGTTACCCATGGATTTGGGCCTGGGATTAAAAGGCTACTGAAACCAATGACTCTCTCAACGGCATAATTTAATTAGAACGATCCACCATTGCTGGATCAATTCAGCAAATATTCGATTTGCGTTTTAGCCATCGTCTTCTAAGAAATCACTGAGTCATTTGATCAATATAGTCTGGGTTAATTAATATCCGAGATAAAGAAAGAACAGTAGATCAAAATGAGGAAGGATCGACGTGCCTGCAACTCGGTGGTGACGGGGTACTCGTCCATGTCGACGTAGTTCTTGTTGATGGAGTCCATGATGAGCTTGTCGCACTCCGGCTCCATCCATGTCGTCACGAACGAGGCCAGGTTCAGCCTCGGGTTCCCGTCCAGCATCAGCTCGTCGTTTATTATCTGGTACGCCGCCTCCTTCGGTATGGAGTTCTCCGGCATCTTGAACCTGCGCAACCATTGTCATTAGCCCTTTTCACAACATCACGCACGATCTCACAAACCCATCAAAGTTCGACCGAAACAAGCTCTCGGCCTCGAGACTGACCTGGGGAGCGAGGTCCGGACATAGCGAGACGCAAAGGTGGAGTGGATCGAGACGTCGGACTCAGAGGCGGTTTTGGAGAGCACCATGATGGCTTCGAAAGGCAAAAGCTTGAATGGCTTCGAGAATTTAGAGAGGGAAAATATGTTATGACAGAGAGAGCTTGAATGGTTTTGTGAATGGAGGTTTTGCTTGGGGAAGAGGGCGATATTTATACAGGGGCCAAACACGTTGTCTGTCGAGTACTTTGACTCTCCCTCTCTCTGAGTTTAGGGTATTTCCACGTTTGACGTTTTTCTCAATCGAAATTAAGAAAAGGGGCATGTTCTTCGAGAGTTCCTCCTCTGATATATTCTCCTAGATGGAAAAGAAAGAAACGTGGAATGGGAAACATCGGGGGGGAAATAAAAAACCAAAGTCGTCTCTTCTCTGTCCTTTCCTTAACCCGACCCTGGTTCATGCTCGTTAACTGCTGTTCTTAAAAGTAACGGTGGTTTAGCACTTGTCACGGGAAACTTTAACGTAAATCATCTCAAATCTCTGATGCTGTATGACTATATTTTACAATTAAAGTCTACTATCGAAGCCACGTGAATTGTAAAATATAAAACATAAATAAATAAATAAAATTCACGTGAATTCATTATACTTTGGGGAACATAAACAAAAGAAAAAAAATCAAGGACCGTGGCCTATAAGATTTGAAGGGTTCAAATGACCCGAAATGCAACTTTTGCAGTTTTGTGATGAGGTTGGACTTTCGAGACCCACCTGTAAAGAACAAGAAAAGAATCTTAGGTTAGAGCAAAGCCACACACGGCAAGGCGGGGGGTAATTTAGTAGGTCCGAACGGTGGAGAAAGCCGCCTCGGGTCATGACGGAAAGAATTGATGACTTTGAAGAGGAATTTATTCCTAATCTTAAGAAATCGTCATCATGGGGAGGCATCTATTAACTTTCCTGTAATCACCGCATCGGTTCATGCCGGGACAAGGCATCCAGCCATCTTATTGGACAAAAATACGGTTATATTCATTTTAAGTAAAGCATAATCTAATTAGATAGGCATTTCTCATTGAGAAAAAAAATGCCAACATGAGACATAAGCATCGGGTCATCACTGAAAGAATTGACGATTTTGAAGAGGAACTTATTCCTAATCTTGGTGAAGCATCTATTAACTTTCCTATAATCACCACATTGGTTCACGCGGTTCACACCAAGACAAGGCATCCAACCATGTTATTGGACAAAAACATGGCTATATTCATTTAAGTAACGCATAATCTAATTAGATAGGCATTTCTCATTGAGAAAAAAATACCGACGTGAGATATAAGCAGGAGGTTTCTGCTAGACAAGGAGACATACCTAACAGGATTTTGACCTTTAATAAACAAGTAAGATCACGTGGAATTGTGATTTACTGCTGCCAAAGCAAAACTACATGATCAAGCAACCGTGTAGACATTTAAATGGAAACCTTCAAACTTGTTTGGGCATATCAAGGAGACCTAAAGATTAGTCTCCCTCGAATGGCTTATTTTATTGGTTAATGAGCCATTCGCTCACTGCTTACCACTCACACTCAGGCATCTTCTCCATGTACTCAATCTTTTGGACTGTTTCTTAAACAAAAATCACGCATAGCGAGTCAATCTTTTAGACTCGTGCAAGGACCGGGACTCCACTTTATTTTCACTTTTTAGACGAAGAATATGTATTTTATGCCTAATCCATACATAAATTTTTATTACTCTACCATTAACCAAATCTCTATGAGTTTTTTTTTTTTATATTACAATCATAACCGTTATTGCTACCATCTCATGTTTTAATTAGTTCGCATACTTAATCCACAATGTGAAAAAGTAAATTTTAAAAGCGTTGAGTTGAGTTTCTTTAATGACACGATGTTGCCACCCAATTGTCTCAAGTTTTTATTATTATTATTATTATTATTCTAGCCTCTATTTACCACCACCTCTCATAATATGAAACTTGGCAAATCATGACTGAATCATGACCCCCCCCCTCCCTAATTTAAATTCGTGGCCATGTGCAATATAGAGAAATGCAATTGTAATTAAGTATATCGACGAAGAATGCGCATGTCCAAGTTCAACACGATCTGTTAAATTAACATCTAAACCTAATCCCAATCTGTTGGAATGCGGCCAATAGATCTGTTCTAATGCGCGAACCATTTTCCCCGATGCTTGAAATCTCGGTAAAATCGTCTTAGCGTTCTATAAATGCCTCAAAGACATTAATTATCACCCTTCGCCATGCCGGTGAATACATTTAATCCAGTGCAACTTTCTCAAAAACAAAATTCAACTTCATTAAAATTTTAAAAAATTGTCACCGACCGCTCGTGGTTCATGTCTGATCTCTCCACCTTGTGGATAGCACAATCCTTCACAGATCACCATGGAGGGCGTGATTCCCCAGTAGATGATCAATAATTTAGGTAATTAAGTAGAGAGCGTTGTGTCGGACATGGGTATCAATTCCACCAAATTGGATCCTTCACTGGATAGGAGCTCCCCCGGAACGTTCACACCTTGCAAAGCGCTAAAAATATGACTTTTCAAGATCTTGGACTACGAAAATAGAAGTCCAATTTGTTAAATATTAGCCAAGTGTGAAATAGCGATGCATCAAAGCTCTCCAGAATAGTTGGAATTTTCATAAGGTATTTATTATGGTCCTTAATTTGACGTATTCCCGAAGAATGGCGACGGAAGTCGCCGCTGGCTTGGTCAACAATCGTGCCACGAAGTCGACTACCAAACGATGTGACTCTTATTTCCTCCTAGTCGGCGACATTAAAAGTTCAACATCGATAGTTTGGTTTTTTGTCTAATCAAGGGGAATTCAACGTATATGGTATCGCATTAGCAACGCCGCGAGACAAATCGATTCCTTTTTTTCCATTCAACGATGAAGGTTTGTAAATGGTCACAAGTGCCGATCGATTTTCTTCTCCACACGTTGGTGGTGTATAGTGTAAGGGATGCACGGAGATAGGCTTAGTTGGATGCAAAACGGCTTGCTCCACGTAAAACCCTCGTTGGCTCCAAAGGACACGCGAAGTCTCATTAATCAAATTTGAAGTTGGAGACACTTGATTAGAAGCGCAAATCCAAAGGCTTGACTAGATAAATTCAAAGTTGCAGAGCTTGATCAAAAGAATGCGACCCTTTTGGTTTCAAAACTTGATTTATATCAAATAAGTGAGGCGAAAATTAAGTCCTCCAAAGGACCTGATGGGTAAAGATACGCAGGATCGAGGACCAAAAGTGGAGATCTACCCAGGAAAAAGTAGGACAAAATCGGAAGTTTCGAGACCTTGATTAGACCAAATCCGCAACTTCAAGTCCTAAAAGTGGATTTTTATTTGGAACAACTTTCGAAGACCGGAGCCAAAATCAAAGGATTAACTTCGTGGGCCATTTGATCATCGAGTGGAAGGAAGACCAGGCCACTGGAATCCTGGGAACAAGTCAGAAAACTGCTGCGGACGGGCAGGAGTCAAAGGAAAGCGGCTGGCTGTTTTCGGTTGAGTGGTGGGAATTTAAGAAAAGAAACCGGCCAGCGCCGCCGGTGGGGACCGCCCTCCACCGACGGACGCGGCGAAAGACAATCGAGATTCGCGTTATCTGACTCTTCGAAAGATGGAATGGACCTGGACCGGTCGATGTGGTTTGCCCTGGTTTCCTTGAATTGGGCAGCGGAGGAGAGGGGCTTGGGGTTCTGCTTTTCTAGAACTGAGAGAGTGCACGCATTGCGTCCCCTTGTAAAACCATTGGCCGCTTCGGAATTTTGCTTTTCGGGCACTTTTATTTCCCTCGGTTCTTACCAATCTCCATGTGAAGGCATTATGGTACTTGGTCGTGACGTCTGATCTGTGGGCCGCTCACCCGGAAACTTCTTGACAAGTCTCTAGCGTCCTCTCCTTTCCAATCCATTGCCTTGCCTTTGCCCCCATAACCAAAGAAAAGAAAAAACAACCAGTTCTCTTAAGAAAAGCATCAATGGCTTTTTCAACGTGGGATGGGTCATGGTAACAAGCAATTGAACACGATGTGAACAGAACCGAAAACAAGAATCGGATGCGAAATTTAGGTAATTCAACAAAGGTCATAAGGAGAGCATCATGGAATTTCATTATAATTCAAGCGATGTAGCTAGAATTACAATCACATTGATGTCACTCATGTTGGTGGTCTAAGCCAAACTTTTTAATAAGGGCTTTTTTGTCATTTCCGTTCATTTTTCTTTTACGTTAAAGGCAATGTGTGAATGGCTGAGAATAAACGAAGGGGAAAGAAAAAGAGGGGCTGTTACC
The DNA here is from genome assembly GCA_019915185.1 of Eucalyptus camaldulensis. Classification (NCBI taxonomy): domain Eukaryota; kingdom Viridiplantae; phylum Streptophyta; class Magnoliopsida; order Myrtales; family Myrtaceae; genus Eucalyptus; species Eucalyptus camaldulensis. Next base: position 12,953,555 of record JAHSVA010000003.1, read on the forward strand.
GCCAAAAGAAGAAAAACAAGTGTGTGCGGTAAAGAGAGAAGAAAAAGTAGTTTTTTCTTCGCAGGTGTTCTGGGTTTCTTTTGTGCTTTGATATTAGGAAAATATTATCATTGTATTGGTACTTTCTTTGAAGTCTAGTAAGTTCGTAGGGTGCCCCTTTGCACATATGTAGTTCGAGTTTGGGTAAACTTCCATAACAAATTTTCTAGTGTGCCTCTTTTAATTCTCTTTTTTTATTATAATATTGTATCTATTTGAATTACTTGCTTGTGTTATTTTTCTAAAATCGGTGTGCAATTCCTATCAACTCAAATACTCTTAATGTTTCTCAGTCCTCAATTACACCAAATGACCAGCACTGTATTTAATCCCACAATTTCTTACTAAATAATCTATTGATTCACTCTTGAATTGTTTTAGGGTGTAATTCATAGAAAAAGTCGCCTTTTAGATGCTCTTAAGGAGAGGAAGACCCGCTTCTTTCCTATTAGAAAAGAGTTGAATCCAAAATAGAAAATCTACTCATATTTAAAAACGTATTTAATTGAGAAAATCTACTTAAAGTGGGTTTCCTTCCTAATCTCATACTCAGACATGTTTCCAACACAATGTATGGACCGAGAGTGCCGCATCATTATGTTCCAGGGCTGCCTTTTGTTCCAGCTTTGTCCCCTTGCACGCGCTATTCAGCAGCGCATTTAACGCTCGACTCATATGCATTTGGAGCGGCGATGACAAAACAATTTTTTCCAATACGTCAAAACGAGAAGTCTACGGGCATGATTATCGCGAAGATTCACATCCACAATGCCTCAGTTCCCGACCCCAAGGACACGAACACGAATAATTTTTGCGAGGATGCAATGTCGACCTTGTGATTTTGTCCATGCACCCGATGATGGTGGATTCGCGAACGAGGATGAGAAAGTAATTATGATGTGATATTTGGGACAAAGTCACGAAAACATGTCTTCCGGAGGAATGATGCATCGGTAGTCTTGTTGTGTCACAGGTGTATAGAATCGACCTTATGGGACGGGGCAAGTTTTGTAGTCTCCCACACGCTACTGGAATTGAACCAAGGATTTTTCCGCTTCTGAACTTCAGAAGGAATCAGTCCTGACGAATCAAATACAGGGGAGGAGATGAAGGCACTAACAGAAGGAGGCTATGCTTTGTGGGTGGCATTGGGAAAAGTCTTCATGATCCAAAAGTTTCCTCAAATTTCAAGTAAAATTACCCAGGATGGTATTTTTTTATTAAGATTTTCGTCACACTCCTCTAACCTCAAATTCCCGATCTGCCGATGCTCTCCCTCGCGCCAGCCATTCGTCAGCACCACGTCTGGTGTCATCCATTCACTAACATAAAAATCTTGAATGTCAAAACGTCATAAATGATGTCCCCATTTACTACTTTAAGAGCACGGGGTACCGTCAATTACGTGCATCCGACCCGGGGTCGAAGTTGACGCCATTCCAAGACAATTTGCAAGTCTTGAGCTCGAGTTTCGGTGTCATAGCTCTTGATTGGTGGTGGCATACCAAATTACATTTTATTTGAAATAATTCAAATTTTCAAGAACCTTATCTCGGACAATTCGTCGTATGTACAATCAGGAGTGGAGTGAGACCCCCCGACACGGCAGTATGGGTTGCGTCGGATAGCAAAGATTCGTAACAAGATTCTTGCTTTTCCCCATTTGTCTTCATCTGTTGATCAGTCCCAGGCATGTCCTTCCCCTGAACCGCTCCACTTCTTCCCCAGTTCGTAACTGAAGATTTCCGGAATCTGTCGGAGACATGGGTTCTGTAGAGGACGAGAGACGGCCATTAGAAGAAGGGTGTCTTGCAGGTTTTTCTTCGAGCTGCCCCCACTTCTTTCTTTGGATCGTATGTTGTATCCTCCCAAATCTCTGGATTTGATTCTTTTGTGTGTGTGTGTGTGTGTGTGTGTGTGTGTGTACATAAGGAGTTGTGGCTTTGATGCTTTCTTGGTGGAAATCTTTGATTCTGAAAATGCTCTGAAGGTTGAAACTTGAGAGTCTACTGATGACCATTTGGGATAAACCCGTGTTTGAGAACTTCTATTTCTTTGTCTACCGGATGGACTAGCTAGTTCTAAGAGTTACTGGACTTCAGTCTTTCTCGTTCTTTAATATCTTATGTCTTAGTTGCTTCTCTCTTTTATCTCTGATTTGTTAACTTGAAGATGATGCTCTAGGTGAACTTCTCACTCAATCTGTTCCGAAAGGACAATAAAAGAATGAACACTCATCTTTAATATGCTTCAGTTGCTGGCTGCTGGTTGAACCAGTATTTTCTCGACTGGCATTTTGGATTCGAACTCGTTTCATAGAGCTGTTGTGGTTTGATCGCTCAGTGAAGATATCATGTAACCATTAGAGTATATCTGATCACAAAAATTGCTAAATGATGCCAGTCCGATATACTAATTCGGCATCAAGTCACATACTTTCTACTCTAGCTGCCATTGCCACCTTGCCGATTGTAATAAGTGCACAAGTATCATCGGAATTGAACTGTGGCAATTGTCCCCAACACATATATGGGTGTCAGTGGGATTTCGAAATCAACCTATGGTTTTCTGTTCATCAGCGGCCTGAGCAAAACTTGGGGAATGGCAAGCTGGTGCACTGTAAGGGTGTCAATCTTAAAACGGGCTTAATTTCATCCACATGAGACACCATATCAATTTGCATGCACCCTCCTTGAGTTGCCATTTCACCTTCTCAACGGCAGAGGCTTTGTCTAGGAATCAGTAGATCAACATAACCACAAACACAAGCCACAGACCAGAGTTTATAATTGATATAATCCTGATTTAAACGGGACTTCATTGCAATGTGATAAAGAAGTAGAGGGAGGAGCTAATATGAGAGAGAGAGAGAGAGAGAGAGAGAGAGAGAGAGAGAGAGAGAGAGAGTAACCTTGCTTTCTTGCTAGCAGAGATTAATAGGAAATATGCATCTGTTTGGGGAAGAAGCCTGCTGCTGCAGTCTCCCATACCTGTTGCTTCGTATAACCAAGCAGCATCTGAGGGAAGAACTACAAAGACCGTGCTGCCACAAGGACTTTCAACATTGAAATAAAAAGACCGTCATTTTTTGGGGTTTTTGTGGTGTCTTTACAGATGCATAAAAGAGAAGAAATACAGTTGAATCTTGAAATACAATTGATGTATGTTTGATTAACTTCTTTTTATAAACAAAATGCCGACTTATTTATATGTGCTGGTGCACTGCACTCGGGATGGGCTCCTGGGTGTGATACTTTTGGACCCTCTTAATGTGATTTCTCGGAACAATACCAATGCTGAAGCCAAAGAAAACTGTATGGTGTGAACCAAAGCACCAATTACAGACATGAAAAGAAATGTCAGCAACTTGCAAATTGATTTACTTGTTTTTTCTCCTCTCATCTCTGGATGTTTATTGTAATACCCAGGACGAGAGTTACGGACAGTACACTGGAGATGGTTCTGTAGACATCAAAGCAAAGCCTGTCTTGAAAAGAAAAACCGGAAATGGGAGAGATTGCCCCTTCATCCTAGGTAATGGTTTTTATCCTGTTTATCCATTTCAGGGATTCTTTCTGTTTTTGTGGAATCCCCATTCATTTGTTGAATGAATTACAGGCACTGAGTGTTGTGGACGTTTGCCCTACTATGGTATCGCCACTAATCTTGTTACTTACCTCACCCACAGACTTACACAAGAGACATGAATCGGCTGCGAGAGATGTTACCACTTGGCTAGGAACTTGCTGTCTCACACCTTTAGTTGGAGCTATTTTAGTTGATGCTTATTGGGAAGATACTGGACAACAGCTGCATTTTCCACAATATACTTCCACTGTGAGTGCTTTTTAAAAGCAAAACCTCCTTTCATGAATCCCCAGTATGCTTTTCCTTGTAAACAGCGGGCCCTTAGATGAGACCATTTCCAGTATTTGCATGATTACATCCCTCTAGTAATTGTGAATATTTGGCGATCATACCTAGTTCATAGATGGAACTCATTTATGCTTAGTGCGGTCTTCGGTTGTTCTGTGACAAGATACGAATTTATGATGAGATGTAAGTTTAAGCGGGTGGCAGATATGTGAATCAATATGGTCGGAAAGTCTTAGGAAATATCCCTAGTATTTGGATCTTATTGAAGAATTGATACTAAATAAAGCATAGTGATGTGAGAGGATCCATGTAGCTGATACATTTAGCGTGAAGATGCTTTTATTTAGTTGCCTTCTTATTCTAGTTTTTGACAAATATGTTGAGTCAAGATAAATAAAGCGGTTTGATTTAGAGGCTGATTTATCCCAGAATCCAGACTGATTGATTGCTATGATTTATAACTGGAATATCTGTCAAATTATCATGGGCAATATTCATAAGCTTTGGAACACAGACAAAGCTTACCAATTCAGGCCCCATAACATGACTAATGAATTCTAGCTTAAGGAGCACTAGTTTGCTTAAGCTCTTGCTGGAGTGCTTATACTTGAATCGCTGAATTTTCCTGCAGCTTGCAGAATTGTTTTTTCTTTATCTGAATCATTCTAGTAACTGCTCTGCTGCATTTACTCTCTTGCTTCCGTTAGTGAACTTGTTTGGTCAACTTATTTGAAAATTCATTTTCGAGATTAATATCTTATCTACTACTCTTTTCCTCATTTTTGGCTGAAGTACTTTGAAGTTGATGTCAAAACCTTCACTAGGAAATGTCGAGTCGGGTCTAAGCATTGCTCTGTGACTTGCCAATTTTTGGCTGTGTGACTTCCCACATCTTTCGTTCCATGTCTTACGTTGATGTGCTGACATTTCACTTTGGAAAATTATGAACTTATGGACATCTTTCTTGTTCATTTGTTAATGCATAAAACTGCTCAAAGTTAATTGAGCTCTCTCTCTCTCTCTCTCTCTCTCTCTCTCTCTCTCTCTCTCTCTCTCTCTCTCGCGCGCGCGCACATTGACAAAGAAAAGCTGTTTCTCCACTATGGTTCCAGCATGTTTGTGACATACTAAATTTTTCATTCTATCTAACATGTTAGCAATATTGTTTATATAGAAATGAGACCCATATATGTCCATATGGCATTAATTATTACAATATTCTCTTCCTCTCTTGTAACCATACTCTGTTAGCCACTTGTAGCCTTTCTATCTAAATACCTCTCTCTATTTTCCATTGAGTATTTCAATCCGCATGCTCTTATTTGTGCCATCGAATCTACCTTTAGGATGACATCATTCATGACATTTCTTGATAAGCTTGAATTACTACAAATCAAATAATGATTCTTATTCATACATCCACCCGGATTATCTTATTCTCTCTCCAATCATCATCTTTAATTATTCTCTCTCCAGTTATCATCTTTAATTAGCTACTCAAATTAGGTCACTTGTCGCCCATACAAATAACCCACATGCTCTTGGTTTGTGACATTAAACTTAGCTTGACAAATGATATCATATATTACATCACCTCTTTTGACTTCATTCCATTAATGCTCTTGATAATCTTGAGTCCTCATTTAGGCCTTTTACTTGGCCAAGGATGCTCTTTTTCTTTCCAATCAAATATATTATTCACATTAAGCCACTTGTAACTTTTGAATTGGAACACTTTTATCTCTTTTTTGCACCTAGTGTTTGTAACTCAAGGTCATCATTACTTTAACCTTGGTTATTTGATCTTATCTCTTGACAACTTTTGAGTAGCCTTCAAAATACATCCCCTTGGTCATGTAATTCCTTTCCAAGATGCTTCAACTCTTCAACTTTTCTCCAAATTTTCATCTTCCAATCTTTCGAGTAAGCAAGGGTTCCACTCTTGTGTTGGTTGAAGCTTCGAATTTCACCTTTTCAAGAAGGCACAAGATGATTTGGTGAGCTTTATTCTCTTTTATCAAATTAGTTTGTTAAAAGATTAGGAGTTGTTAATATCTATTCTTCTTTGTTTTGCCTTGAAGGTGGTCAAGGCTCCGAGTTGTCCAAGTCTTTGTTCGAGGTGGCTAAGATGCTATGGGCTAAGTTAGATTGATCTACTTAGTATTTTTGACTTGATTGTTTAATGGCTATTAATTTTGGTCAAGCTAACTTAGCCTCTAGAGTTTCACTTACCTTGAACAAAGACTTGGATAACTCAAAACCTCAACTACATTCAAGGACAAATAGACAAACAAAGATTGACAACTTCCAATCTTTTAACAGAGATTAAAGCCCACCAAATCACCTTATACCCTCTCGAAAAGGTGGAATTTGAAGCTTTAACTAATTCGATAGTAGAATATTGCCTACTCGAAAGATTGGAAGATGAAAATTTGGGGAAAAGTTGAAGACTCAAAAGTGTTTTGGAATGGAATTACATAACCAAACTAATTTACTTTAAAGGCTAATTAGAAGTTATCAAGAGATAAGATCAAATAACCAAGGTTAAAGTAAAGATGACCTTGGGTTATTATAAACACTAGGTGCAAAAAAGAGATTGGTGTTCCAACCCAAAAACTACAAGTAACTTAAGCCCGTTCAGTAATCATTCCTAGAACAACTATTTTTGTTCTTTTTCTCCCCACAACGAAAAAAGAACAGAAATTCGTTTGGTAAAATTTTTGTTACTGGGAATAAATAAAAAATTTGTTCTCAGGAATAAATTTGGAACAAAATCAAGAAGTAGAAAAAAGTTACTTCTTGTTCTCGAGAATAATTTCTATAATCAATTCCTTTTTCTTTTTTTTATTTTTTTTTCCTTCTCTCTTCTTTTCTTCTCTTCCCCTTTCTTCTTCTTCCTTTTGGTCGGTCGCCAGTCTCGGCGATGACGCCAAGCCACGGCGAGGCCCACCTCACCAAGCCAAGGCGACACTAACCTTGCGCCGCCTAGACAAGGCCAAGCGAGGCCAAGGCTCGCCTTGGCTAGGCAATCTCGCCAGAGCTCGCCCAATCAATCACTAGCCATGGCGGTGGCCAACGACCGGCTACAAAGGAGGAAGAAGAAGGAAAAAAGATAAATATAATAAAAGTAATAAAAATTAAAAGAAACAGTATTTAAGAATATAACCAAACGCATTTCTATCTCGAGAATAGAAATTTTAGACAGTTACTAAGCGCGTTTTTTTACTCATAAATTGTCCTCGCGAACAGAATTAGAAAAAACAATTTCTAATCAAAAATTGTTTCCGATAAAAAAATCGTTACCAAACGGGCCTTTAATATAAGAAACTAAAAGGAGATATTTGATTGGAAAGAGAGAGAGCGCATAATTGGGCAAGTAAATTGCATGAATGAGGACTCAAACTTATCAAGAGCGTTAATAGACTAAAATTAAAAGAAGTGATGTAATACATGATATCATTTGTCAAGCTAAGCTCAACGTCATAAATTAAGAGCGTGTGGTCATGTATATGGGTGACAAGTGGCTTAATTTGAGTTGCTAAATAAAGATAATGATTGAAGAGAGCACGAAATTCATCTAAATAGGTGCATGAATGAGAATCATTGTTTGATTTGTAATAATTCAAGCTTATCAAGAGACGTCATGAATGATGTCATCTTAGGGGTTGATTCCATGACACAAATAAGAGCATTTTAGTTAAAATACTTGGTGGAAAATGAAAAGAAGTGTTTAAGTAGAAAGGCTACAAGTAGCTAATAAAGTAAGGTCATGAGAGGGAGAGAATTATGGTATCATTAATGTCATATGAAGAAAGATGGGTCCAATTTCTTAATACCACAATATTACTAACATATTAGATAGAATGGAAAATTTAGGCTATCACAATATTAGCTTCCAAATTGAAATCTTTAGGTTTTCCTTATGTTTTCATGGTCAGTGTATGATGAATGCTATGATGTCATCTTCTAAAAGTTCCAATCTTTCGAGTAAGCAAGGGTTCTACTCTTGTGTTGGTTGAAGCTTTAAATCTTCCCTTGAATCTTTCGAGTAAGCAAGGGTCACTGATCGTGAAGCCCTAATTCATTTTTTCCTTTTCAAACTAGAGAATAAAAGTAGATGGATAAAAATATGGACATGCTAACTCTTCATTTTAAATGTCCAACTCAACATATTATATTCCATGACATCAAATAATGTCTGATTTATTGTTTGATCAACCAGAATATATACATTGAACATTTAGCAATAGTTTAATGACCACATTAAGTAAATTAAAATACATGGATAACATTATATATTGAGTCAAAGTTTATACATTATTAGTATCATTTTCTCTATTTATAATTCTTCCATCTGGATGCCTTGACAACAGAAATCTAGCAGAAAACTCAATGGAGCTTTCAACCTCTAGGAAGCAAACTTGTTCCTTCTTATGATTCAGAAATTTATGAGCACCGTGACAATAGGAAGCTGCTAATTCTTTGTTACACACATCTGGTTCTGAGCAAAGAAACCCGTTTGATAACGACTCAAAATTTCTATTTCTGAAACAGAAATCTGTTTGATAACAAAACAAAATTTCTATTTCTAGGAATAGAAATTGATTTGATAACAACATAGGGAATCCTCAAATACAAAATAATAGTCGAAATAATACTAAAACAATATGGGAAATCCTCAAATACAAAATAATAGTCGAAATTATACTAATACATTACAAAAGTTGAAAATACAATTTCATGGAATTTCCGGCATATTATTATCTCTTGCCATTTTATTAGCAATTGTTTTCCTAAGCGTATTTATTTAGTTTCCCTCCTCGGTCAATGTATTGTTTGCAAGCTCATCCTGCATAAGTTCAAACAAGTATTGCGGAAGCATAAATATGGGTGCCATTAATGGCGCCTATTTAGCCTTGTCATTTTATCAAAAACTAGTATTATACAATATTATCAACAAAATAAAATTAATGGTGTAAAGGAATATATGAGAATTCTACCTTATAGTAATGTTTATGATTAGGAACCAATTGGGGGAATGTCGGTTCATTTTTATTCTCGAATTGAATCGGTCCAGTTGCTCATCCCTAATTTTTTTATTGTTGCTCAATGAACCTTTAATAGCCATTGCATAGCAAAGAGAGAGATTCTCTTGAATCTCTTGTGTTCGAATTAAAATTCAAGATTGTGTAACAATCTAATTATTTTGTTTTGCAAGAATTTTGAATCCGTAAAAAATAAGGTTAAATTTCTAGGCACGTTTTTTATTCATCTATTACGTAAGAACTTTTTCTTCAACTGGCCATGCGCGTGCCTTTTTTAAGAGGAAAGAGCCCTATTATTTTTAAGTAAGCATTTAATAACTTTGGTCGTTTTTAAAAATTGGGGACCCATTCAATTGCCTTTCATCCTAAAGAGGAAGTTATCAAAAAAAAATGCAGAAAAAAAAATGCAGAAAAAAAAACGAGCAAAATAAGAAAAAGAAAATTAGCAATAATTTGTGAAGTTGTAGTTATGAGTGAATTAAGTTAGCAAGAAAACACAAGATTCTTTTATATGGTTTGATTTCAGTTTCTGATTTCTATTTTAGAAACTGAGAAGTTAAAAATTTCAGCTTCTGATTTCTTCAATTTGTCTAATTCTGAAATAGAAATCTGTTACCAAACGGATTTTTGTTCCAAACCTGTTCCGGGGAACAGAGAAACAGACAAATCGAAAAACAAAAATTTTGTCATGCACGCCCCTAATACTTTGGATCTGGACTTATAAGCGTCTGTAGGGAAACACTTCATCTTGATTATATGTGTGCAATGTCAACATTTTCCTGTGCAACTACTTTGACCCAAAACCATTTTAACAGAAGTTATGAAAGATCTGTCGAAGATTTTCAATCACACCCACGAAATATCGTAAGAACAATACCCACTATATAATACCTTCGCTAGTTTTGCATCCAAATTTTGGACTTTTATTCATGTCTCCATTATACTATTCCAAATTTTCACGCGTACTCATTTTGAGAACTTGTGCAAGACCAAGTTTCTTAGTTCCCCATACATTTTTTTGCTTATCATGCCAGAGGAGATGATAAATTATCTACTGCAAAGGTGGCCAAAGGGCTGACGATCTCTACTATAATAATAGATGCCTTGATAAAAGCTGCTATAGTCACTGATGCCAAGTCCAAAAGTGGGCGCTTTTCCAATGCGTGGAGGCTTTGTACAGTCACTCGAGTGGAGGAGCTGAAGATTTTGATCCGTATGTTCCCAATCTGGGCCACCGGAATCACGTTTCCTGCTGAATACGCGCAGTGACTACCATGTTCGGGGAACAAGGGGAAATGATGGATACTTCCATTGGCTGTTTCACTAATCCTACAGTGTCTCTATTTACTTTCGACGTCATAAGCGTGATTTTCTGGATGCCCATTTACGATGGGGTCATCGTTCCAATTGTGAGGTAATTCACGGTAAAGGAAAAAGGCTTTTCCCAGTTGCAGCAGATGGGCATTGGCCTCTTTATATCAGTTCTCTGCATGTCAGCCGCTGCTTTAGTGGAGATTTAGCAGCTCCATATTGCTAGAGAACTTGGCTTGGCTGATGAAGACGTCGCCATGCTGACGAGCATCCTTTGGCAAGCGCCACAATACTTCTTGCTGGATGCTGTGGAGATATTCACTTTCATCCGGAAGCTCGAGTTCTTCTATGACCAAGCTTCGGATGCCATGCGGAGCTTATGCAGTGTGCTGTCCCTTTTGAACAGTTCTCTCGGGAATTACATGAGCTTCTTGATCTTGACAATCGTGACGTTCCTCACGACCATCGCAGGCAGGTCAGGTGGATATCCAATAACTTGAACAAGGGCCACCTCGACTACTTCTTCTGGCTTCTAGCAGGGCTCAGCTTCTTGAACTTGCTCGTCTACATCGTCTGTGCCAAGAAGCATAGACAGAAAAAGGCCTCGACGGTTTTGCAGATTTTTCCATGAATTTCACTAAAAAGGGATTGGGCCTCGGCAAAATTTATAATTCTCAAGTGTTTGCCTGCATGGAGGTGTATGTAAAGCAAAGCATGCGGTTCCAATGTGAACTCGTCATTTTCTATCACGAGATATTAGAAGGATCTACTTCTTGTACTCTTCAGAATTATAAAATTGGTGGGTTTGCACAGAGCTTCCTCTGCTCTCATTGTCTTTTGGGCAGAGTTTCATGGTTTGTCCGTGCAGTCTTGTGAACTTGCGTATTCATTGAGAAAATGAGCTGAGAAAAGTGAATTCAATTCCTACGTGCTTCTTGAAATGGGTGAGAAACTTCATTTTAACTTTACTGCATCAGCCGTTGATATCTGGTCTTTCTTTTGCCTATATTGTAAGGTTTTGGAAGCTCAATCTGCTCGCTCGCTGATCACCTCTGTTCAAGACTGACTTCAAATGAACGTGACGTCACTAAAATTAGGACTTCAAATCAACATTTGCAAGGGAAAATAAGTGCACATCTGGCTTGAAATAAATGCAAATCTCCAGTCGAAATTGAAACAACAATAAAAAGAAGTAAAAATTCATAACTTTGAAACGCTCGGTTAGGAAAGTTTTTTAACAAGGCCACCTCAGGCATGTTCTGTTCTAGACAAAGGTACCATGAGGGGCCTCCAGCTACATGAAGTGCGTATTTATACGTGGTAAGAGAGCGAATGGGGTCAAAGTTAGTCTACCGAATACCTCTTGAGTACTCATTAACAGAATGTAATTATTTACAACGAGAGTGATTGAAGTCAAAGCGAGTTTATTGGAGGGAGAAACCCAATCGATGAATGAGTTGTTGGAGGTAATAGGTTTGAGAGAGAAGAAGTAGTTGCTTGAAGTATTACACCAAGAGACGTCAAGTTTGGAATGCTCAACAGTGTTACCTCCAATGTAGGGAAACCCTAGAGTTTTTATATGCACGTTATTGGGCTTCGGCCCATATGAACCCAAATAACCATACTTTTACCTATTGGGCTTGTATGTGAACATATTATTTTGGATTATATTAATAATATATCCAACAATCTCCTCCTATGTTCACCATACAGCACAATCCAATAAATTGGTCAGTGTAATGTTCAAACAAACATGAATCATCCACATTCAGTCCAAGACAATCAACTTAGATCGGTCAAAGAGTATTCCAGCAATAAAGTATTAAACTAAATCATCATGTGCAAACTAAATAAGTGAATCATTCTTATCATGAATCTATTCTGAGATTAAAAATCCAAATCCCAAAATAAATCTCAGATTCAGTTCACAACCAATATATGCATATTAATAAAGTATAAGTAGGCCAGTCAAAATAGTCTAAGGCCTTACAAATATAAGAAACAAGCATAATAATGTCCACAAAATAGAAATAGCAAAATGCAAGTCTCAAGTAAATGGACTTCATCAAAATAGGCAATAGCAGGTAAACTGTCAAGTCCCCACACGCTCTAAGTGATATATATTCATGCATCAAGTAGGTCATCCTAGTCAAGATCCCACTCATTAAGCTCTCCTCTATCTCTGCCATCCCCTATAGAATGTCAAATATGAATTTCATATTATCATGAATTCAATCAATTGAATAAAAACTTAGCACCATTCCATCAGGCGGAGAAGAACATATATTGATATCATAAAGCATTATAATATCATGTCATAAGCATCAAGCCAATTTCATAAATTATGAACAAGACCTAAACAATGTGATTTACAAAGAGCCATCAACTTAAGTTTATTTGTAAGAGAATAACTATTGTCTAGTTTCAAAGAACAAGACCAATAGTCAAGTCACTTACAACAACCTAGTCATGTAATATCAAGTTTCAATTAAGAACAAGACAAATAGGCTTCTTATGTAAACAATTGTTTCTATGTTTCAATTTGGAATGTCACAATTACTGATTCCTTAAAGTCAAATAATCTAGCATCAAGTTTGGAATGAGATCATTTAACCAAAAAGGATAGTCCAATCTAGTTGAATTGTATCATCAAGTTTGGAATGACACAATTTTTCCAGATAGAACATTTGAATTAGGTTAAAGTCATCTTCATCAAATTTGGAATGAGACAACTCACCCTCTTCAATTAGTCAGCAACTGTGAACATCAATGAAACATATAAACTGTGCTTATCGTTGTAGCCAATAAAGAAAGATTTGATAATTCAAAACACAGGTAAGTAAATGGTAGTTAAGACTTGCCTATATAGTCTTTAACCCCAGTTCCCCCACTGTTTTGAATAATCGATCTTTAGGCATACCTTTGGTGAGAGTATCGGCTATGTTATCCTTCGATCTCACATCGATCAAGGTGATAACCCCTTGTTCTCTCAGATAATTCAACAACGCATGTCTTAGTCTCACATGTCTTCTCTTTGAATTAAAGAGAGTATTCTTGACGACTTGGACAGCTGCTCGATTATCACAAAATAGGCTTAAAGAATTAATCTTTAGCCGAGTCAAAGGAATATCCATAATCAAATTCTTTATCCACTCTGCCTCTTCACCGGTTGAGGCTAAAGCAAAAAGTTCCGATTCCATAGACGACAATGCAATACAAGTCTGTCGTTTGGATTTCCAAGTAATAGTAGCTCCACCCAAAGTGAATACATACCCACTAATGGACTTACTATTTCCAATATCTGAGCACCATGAGGCATCAGAATATCCATCCACAATTGGAGGATAACCAGAATAATAAAGCGCATAATCTTTAGTACCTTCAAGGTATCTCATTAGCTTATTAAGGGCATCCCAATGCTCTTTACTAGGATTACTAGTAAAACGACTCAGCATACCAACTGTAAAGGCTATGTCGGGTCTAGTGCAACTCATAGCATACATGAGACTACCAATCAGTTTCGAGTACTTTAACTGATCCACGCTGGTCCATTCATTAGGACTCAGTCTATTATTATAATCACATGGTGTCTCACTCGGTTTACACTTATCGTATCCCCAAGTAAAAAGTAGCTACTCAATATAATGAGTCTGGCTAAGGGAGATGACTTGCCGTTCAAAGCTTACTTTCATACCAAGAATGGTATTAGCAATACCAAGATCTTTCATGTCAAATTCTTTAGCTAAAGTAGCTTTCACTTCACTCACTATAGAATGATCGGAACCAAGAATTAACATGTCATCAACATACAAGCAAATGATGACTATCTTATTTGACATAGAACGATGGTAAAGGCATTTATCTGAATAACTAGACTGAAAGCCATAACTCTTTACCACTTCATCAAATTTAAGATGCCACATCTTAAGTGCTTGTTTAAGACCATATAGAGATTTATTTAATTTACAAACTTTGTTCTCAAGACCTTTCATAACATATTCTTCCGGTTGTTCCATGTAAATTTCCTCATTTAAATCCCCATTTAATAAAACTGTTTTTACATCCATTTGATGCACTACAAAGTGTTCAATAGATGCCAAAACAAGAAAAATTCTTATAGTTGATAGATGACACACAGGTGAATAAACATCAAAATAATCTATTCCACTCTGTTGTTTATAGCCTTTAGCTACTAAGCATGCTTTGTATTTGGCTATTGATCCATCACTATTCAGTTTCTTCTTCAACATCCATTTACAGCCTATAGCTTTAGCCCCTTTTGGCAAATTTACTAGCTGCCAAGTGTGATTCTGCAGCAAAGAGCTCATTTCATCATCTATGACTTCTGCCCACAGTAGAGATTCCCTAGATCTCATTGCTTCCTGATGGGAGAATGGATCATCCTCAAGATGGTAAGCAACAAAGTCTTCACCAAAACTTTTGGGAATGCTCTCTCTTGTAGATACTCTAACTGGAATTGGTTTAATAGCCAACTGTGTGGAATTAGTGTCAGAATGGCCTGCTTCAGATTCTACAAGAGATTCTAAAATCATATCTGTAGATCCAGAAACATTCAAGCCTTGATCTCTGATAAACTTGTTTTCAAAGAACACTGCATCTCTAGATTCTATCACTGTGTTAGTAGATAGATCTAAAAACCTATTTGCAGCGCTATCTTCTGCACTACCTAGATATACACAAGTAATAGTTCTAGATCCCACCTTAGGTTTTTTAAGATCTGGTATACTTACATAAGCAATATAGCCCCAAGTCTTAAGAGTATCATATCTACAAGGGCCCATATCTCATAAGGTGTCATGGACAACTTAGAGTGCGGCAACCTGTTCAAGATGTGATTAGCAGTTAGAACTGCTTCTCCCCAGTATGAGGAAGGCATGCCAGCTGTAAGTAACATAGAGTTTAACATTTCAGTTAACGTTCTATTCTTACGCTATGCAACACCATTTGATTGGGGTGAATAAGGAGCAGTGGTTTCAAGTATTATACCTTCTAAAGCACAAAATTCCTTGAACCTTGACATAGTATATTCTCCTCCTATATCACTCTTAAACCTCTTAATTTTCAAGTTGAGTTGATTTTCTACTCTAGACTTGAAAATCTTAAATTTTCAAAAGCCTCATCTTTCGATTTCAACAAATAGACATGACAATATCTAGAAAAATCGTCTATGAATGTTATTAGATACTTCCGACCACCTTTAGTAATGTAATTTCTAAAATCACAAATGTCGGAATGTATTAGCTCAAGAAATTGTGTGCTTTTAGAAATCAATTTAAAGGGTTTTCTAGTAATTTTAGCCTGTGCATACACTTCACACTTATCAAATCGAATAGAAGTATCTAATGGAATGTTATGAGTTTTAGCTAAATGTTGCATTTTCCTGTAATTCAAATGTCCAAGTCTATTGTGTAGCAACTTTGGATCAATCAAAGTAGAATTCACATGGTTTATGCTATCAGTATTTAAACTCAACCTATACATACCATTAACCATGAATGCACAACCAAAATAATATGATTTAACAGATAAAGTTACTCTACCATTCATAGTTGAAAAAGACATACCAGCTTTATCAAGTAAACTCATAGATATTAAATTCTTCTTAAGTAAAGGTACTACTCTAACATGTTTCAGAGTTAGTAATTTACCTGAAGAAAGCACCAAATTTGCAGTTCCAGCATGAGTCACTTTTGCCTCACCACCATTGCAATTTTCCACAGTGTCTTTCACTTCTGTGACCTCAGTGAGTAAATTCTTATCATTTGTAGCATGACAAGTAGCGCCACTGTCCAACCACTACTCAGAAGAGATGCTGGCCTTTCCATTCTTCATCATTCCAATAAAGGCTCGAGGCTCAGATCCTCTAATTAGCATATTGGCCTCATTATGTGGTGTGTCGTTATTTGGCTTCCTTGGCAACTTACACTCTGCTGCCCAGTGACCCCACTTTCTACAGTTATGGTACTTGCCCTTCTTCTTCTTTTTGAAGATAGTCTTTTTGGCCTCTAACTATAAAGAGGATTCACCTTTTAGTGACTTGGACTTTATCTGAGGTTTATTGGAGTATGAAACTAAGTTGGCAACTGACTTTTGTGGTCCCACTTGTTCCAAACTCTTCCTAGTGATATTTTGATCCTCAATGTGAATATACCTCTTTAATTCATCCAGTCCCATATGTACCTTCAGTCTGTGCATTTCAGTTTTGAAAGAACACCATTCAGTTGGTAGTTTGCTCAACACAAGACCAACAAAGAGATTATCGGACATATCAGAATTATCATCTTTCAGCTTGTTCCTCATGTTCTCAAATTCAATTAACTGAGAGGTGATGCTTGAATTCATAGTGAATTTAAAGTCAAAGAATTTCTCCGCTAGGAGGGTTTTAGATAATCCTTCTTGTTTTTGGAATTGAGCGTTCAAGTGATCCCATATCTCTTTCGCCGTCTTATACTCACTATAAGTCATAGCCAAATTAGGATTTAGAGAGTTCAGCAAGTAATCTCTACAAAAATCCTCATCTTTGTTCCATTGATATTCATTCACATCTTCAGTGGTAGATGTAAAATCGCTCAATACAGTATAGAATATGTCACGTTCTTTCATGCCAAATTGAACATGTAATTTCCAGCCATGAAATTCAGTAACAATCAAAAGATTGCAACTTTATAATATCATAGGAACTACGCTTTGCCATTTTAATCAAAGCAAAGTGTTAGAAAGAATGCACCTTGAAGTCCTCAGAGCAACAAAGTTGAATAACTCCCCTAACCTTGATCAAACCGCTTTGTAGAGATGGAATTTGCCAAAACAAACCCCAAAAACGGATATGGAGTGCCCAAAAACCTTAAGATGGACTACCCTTGTTGCTGAAACTCGTTGAAAAATTTCTCCTCCCGAAATTCGCTAGAAATTTCGTCCCCAAAATTCGCTAAAAATTCATATGGAAACTTCCGGGTGCCATAACTTCTTCGTCCGACCTCCGATTGACGCGAGTGACCACTCAAAACATTTGTAGCGACAAGTAGATCAAAGCCCAAGTGGTTTCACCCTCTTAAATTGGCTATAATTTTTGGGTTTTTGAATCAAAGATTTCGGTCACCCGAATCTTCAAACTCAGATCCCGGCCAATATCACCGTCGAAATCGAAAGTAAATTACAGCCGCGAGTTTGTCTTGACGAAATCTTCAAGAACACACTTTACTCGCTCAAATCCGACACACGAACCTAATACTTCAAGATTGTTGGAGGTAATAGGTTTGAGAGAGAAGAAGTAGTTGCTTGAAGTAAGACGTCAAGTTTGGAACGCTCAACAGTGTTACCTCCAGCGTAGGGAAACCCTAGAGTTTTTATATGCACGTTATTGGGCTTCGGCCCATATGGACCCACATAACCATGCTTTTACCTATTGGGCTTGTATGTGAACATATTATTTTGGACTATATTAATAATATATCCAACATAAGTGTTGTTAGAGATTTGAGTCAGGCATAAGGGAATCTGATCGTTCACATCGCAGACTCAGGCCCCATTTGGTTCAGCTTTCCCAAGGGGCTTTGCGCCCTCAAAGCCCCTTGGGGAAAATTTTTTGCGTTTGGTTCGGCTTTTCAAGTTTGCATTGAGCATTTGGAATGGTGAAAGCCCAAAGCAGGTCCGGACCTGCTTTGGGCTTTCAGCATTCTCGGAATACTAGTTTAGGTTTTAATGAATTTTTTTATTTCCAATATTGCCCTTATTGATATTTGTGTTTTCTTTTTTTGCCCTCGAAAAGTATTGTTCATCGTCTTCTTCCTTCTCTCTCACGAAGCTCAGCCGGCGAGCGGCCAGATCTGGCCACCGGGGGGCTAGATCTGGCCGCCGGGAAGCCTCGCCTGAGGTCGCATGACCTCAGGCGAGGTGGCCTGAGGTCGGGCGACCTCGAGTGTCGCCTGGGTCACGCGACCCAGGCTGCGTCTCCTGGGTCGCTCGACCTCAGGCGGCATCGCCTGAGGCCGCGCGACCTCAGGCGACGCCCTGGGTCGCGCCTGAGGTCGAGCGACCCAGGCGACACCGCCAACAGCAACGGCGACGGTGGCACTCAACAGCCCCAGAAAACGACGGCGAGAAAATCCTTCCTAAAACCCGCGACAATCAGAAGAAGATGACGACGGCCGCGAGTTCAAGAGCGCGCTACCTGGAGGCCGGAGAAGGATCGGAGGGAGAAATCGACCCAGGCGACGTCGCTTGAGGTTGCGCGGCCTCAGGCGGAGTCGTCTGGGTCGCTCGACCTCAGGCGGCATCGCCTGAGGCCGCCCGACTCAGGCGTCGCCTGGGTCGCGCGACCCAGGGTGTCGCCTGAGGTCGGCGACCTCAGGCGAGCCGCCTTCCCCCACTGCCACCCCCACCGCTTCCACCACCACCACCAGCCGCCTCTCCATCGCCATCAGCCGCCTCCCCACCACCACCAGCCCCACTGCCGCAGCTGCATCTCCTCCTCCCTTTTCTTTTCCTTTATTTTTTCTCTTTTTCTTTTCACCTCAAAACTACTTTGCAAAATATACACAAAAATGAGTTCC
Organism: Eucalyptus camaldulensis; assembly: GCA_019915185.1. Taxonomy (NCBI): domain Eukaryota; kingdom Viridiplantae; phylum Streptophyta; class Magnoliopsida; order Myrtales; family Myrtaceae; genus Eucalyptus; species Eucalyptus camaldulensis. Next base: position 12,972,399 of record JAHSVA010000003.1, read on the forward strand.
CAAACACACTTTGCATTCCCCAAATGCCCATTCTCTCAAGGATACTTGGGGAAATGCAAAGCCATTTCCCCAAAGTTGAACCAAACGGGGCCTCAAACCATTTCGCCAATTCAAGATGAGACTTCTTTCCTTCTCAACTCGGCCTTTGATATGTGTGCATTCTCAAAGATACACGGCTATACGCAAAAAGGCTATGTAATTTTATTTTATTTTTACTAAGTGATTATTTACAAAGAGAATCGTATAAACTTTTTTTTAAAAAAGTCAATATCACCAAAAATTTTCAAACTGGTAGCCATGTTTTCCCAAATTAATTTTTATGCCACGAATATTCTCAAGCTAGTATATTCATATCATAGTTACCTTAAATTAATTTTTTATATCATAAAAAACTTCAAACCGATATGTTTATGCAACATTTATCTCAAATTAGTATATACCCATACCGCATTTATCCAAAATTACAATAAATCTGGGATTTTTTTGGCTAGATGTGGCATGAGTATCACAATAATTAATTTGGACTAAATGTGGTACACATATACTAGTTTGGAATAAATGTGGAGGGCGTGTATTAGTTCGAGAGTTTTTACGGCACAAAAGTCAGTTGAGGTAAAGATAACACAAGTGTATCGATTTAGGATTTTCGGTTCTATTAATCCCAAAAAGGAAAAGAGAAAAAAAAAGTGTGTGTACGTGGAAAAATGAAGAAAAGATTAGGTGTAAGGCTTTCGAGGCACGTTGGAAAGACCGTAACGGCTGTCCCCTCTTTCGTGGAGTTCTATTGGAGATACTATACGGGCCCAATGCTGCCAAACGACCTGGGAATCTCGGACAATTTCGTCAAACGTACAGCCAAGAAGCAAAGTGCGACACCGTGACACGGCACTTTAGGCGCATGAGATTCTCTTGTCTCTGTTTTTCTCTTTTTCCTTGTTAGGTCCCGGCAGGGCCAGCACCTACTTCCTTCCCTTGAATCTTTCTCCAGTCTGTGCCTGAAGATTCGGAATCTGCAGGAGACACAGCGAAATGGGTTCTTTGGAGGAAGAGAGGCGGCAGCTAGAACTTGGGCTGTTGCAGGTTTCTCTTCCAACTGCTTCCCCGCTGCTATTCTTTGGATCTTGTATTCTGTCTTGTCAGACCTTTGGATTTGGTTTTTTCTTTCTTCTTTTTTTCTTTTTTTTGGGTTCTGTGTGCACAAAAGGAGTGGGGGTTCTGATGCTTTCTTGGTGGAAGTTTTGATTCTGGGATTGCCCGAAAGGTTGAAACTTGAGACTCTGCTCTGATGACAAGTTGGGATTAGCCTGTGTTTGAGAACCCTTTTCTTGTTTGTCTACTGAATGGGACTAGCTAGTTGCAGAAGCTGCTGGAATGTGGTCTTTCTTGTTCTCTGATATCTTATGTCTTAATTGTATGCACTAATTTTTCGTTGTGCTCCAGTGGCTGGCTGCTGGTTGACCCAGTGATTTCTTGACTGGCATTTTAATTTCAAATCTGCTTCGTAGAGGTGTTTTGGCTTGATGACTTAGTCAAGATATCATGTGACCAAAAGAATATACCTGATCATCAGGATTGCAAAATGATGCCAGTCCCACATACTCATTTGGCATTTAGTCAGTGACTTTGTACTTCAGTTGCCTTTGCCATTTTAAAGATTCCAAAGATAATAACCATTCCGCTTAGCTTCAAGGAACTCAACCCCCACCCCACACTTCAAGGTTTTTGTAATAAATGCACTAGCATCATCTGAATCAAACTGTGGCATTTGTCCCCAATTGTCCCCAAGACACATATGGGTGGGAGTGGGATTTTGAAATCGCCCTAAAGTTTTCTGTTTATGAATAGAGATTGCCAGTCGAAAAAGATTGTGGCCTCAGCAACACTAATGGCTAGTGGCAAGCTGGTGCACCTAATAGGTGTCAATTTTGAAATGGGCTTAACCTCACCCACGCAAGACACCTTATCAACTTTCATGAACCATGGCTTCTTGAATTGCTATTTTCAGTTTCTCAACAACAGAGGCATTGTCTAGGAATATATGGATCAGGTAAGCACAAACACGTCACAAACTAGAGTATATACCTAATATAATCCTCATTGAAACAGGAGGGACTTCATGGCAATGTGATAAAGAAGTAGAGGGAGGAGCATCAGTTAATGTGTCTGACATTGTGAAGATTAATCTCGGATTCTATGGAGCGAGATAGAATAACCTTGCTTTTTTGCTAGCAGAGATTAATAGGAAAAATGTTTTTATTACCTGTATGCATCTACGTGGGGAAGAAGCCTGCTACCACAATATTTCATATCTGCCATTTTGTATAACTGAGCAGAACCTGAGGGAAGGAATGAAAACATGCTGCCTCGTGGACTCTCGACATTGAAATAAAAATACCATCCTTTTGATTTCAAATTTTGTGGTACTGGTTACAAGTGCATAAGAAAGAATAACTTGGTTAGATCTCGAAATACAATTGATGTAAGCTTAAATTTCTTTTTGTTTTTAAACAAAATGACGACTTATTTAAATGTGCCAGTGCACTGCACTTGGAATAGGCTCCTAGGTATGATATTTTAGGACCCTCTCAACATGATTTCTCTGAACTATACCAACTTTGAAGACAAAGACAATCGTATGGCATGAACCAAAGCACTGATTTCTGACATTAAAACAACTTGAACATCAAACACTTCCTCATTCCTTTTTCTCCGCTCTCATCTCTGGATATCTTTTGTAATACCCCAGGATCAGAGTAATGGACTGTACACTGGAGATGGTTCTGTAGACGTCAAAGGAAAGCCTGTCTTGAAAAGCAACACTGGAAATTGGAGAGCATGCCCCTTCATCCTAGGTAATGTTTTTTTTTTCCCTGTTCAACCACTTAAGGATTCTTTCAGTTTCTGTGGAATTGCCACTTATTTGTTGAATGAATTGCAGGCACTGAGTGTTGTGAACGTTTGGCCTACTATGGAATCGCCACTAATCTTGTTACTTACCTCACCAACAAACTACATGAGGGAAATGTATCGGCCGCGACAAATGTTACTACTTGGCAAGGAACTTGCTATCTCACACCTCTAATTGGAGCTATTTTAGCCGATGCTTGCTGGGGAAGATATTGGACAATAGCTGCATTTTCCACAATATACTTCATTGTGAGCACGTTTTAAAACCAAAACCTCCTTTCATGAATTCCCAGTATGCTGTTCCTTGTAAATGGTTGGCCATCAAATGAGATTATTCTAGTAACATGATTATAACCCTCTAGTAACTGGATTATTTGGCTATTTACTCTGTCTCGTTTATTATTTAATTACCTGGGTCATAAATAGAACTCACCTTTGCTTAGAGTGGTCTTTGATTTTTCAGTGAGAAGATATGCCTCTAGGATGAGATGTAGGTTTAAAGGAGTGGAAGATGTGTGAATGGTTATGTTTAGAAAGTCTAAGGAAATATCCATGTATTTGGATCTTATTGAAGATTTGATGCCAAATAAAGCATAGTGATGTGAGAGGATCCATTTAGTGTGGAGATGCTTTTAGTGATCTTCAGTTCTACGTTGTTTTTTGCGTTTTCTTTTTCTCTCTTGTTTTTGACAAAGGAGATGAGTCAAGATAAATATACGGTCTGATGTTAAGGCTAATTTATCTAGGAATCCAGACTGAGTGCTTGCTATAATTATAACTGGGAATGTCATCATTTATTATAGGCAATATCCACAAGCTTTGGAAGAAAGAGCTTGCTATTCAGACCCCACAACATGCCTAATGAATTCTAGCATAAAGAGCACTAGTTTGCTTAAGCCATTAATTGAGTGTTATACTTGAATTGCTGAATTTTGCTGCAGCTTGCAGCATTGTTTTTCCTTCTTCTTCTTCTTTTTTATTTTTTTTTTATTTTTTGAATCATTCTAGTTATGGCTCGGCTGAGTTTCCTCTCGTGTTTTCATCATATTTGATCAACTCGTTGACAATTAATTTTTTGGATTAAAGCATTGGCTACTACACTTTTCCACATTTTTGGCTGGAAGTACATTGAAGTTGATGTTTAAACCTATATTAAGAAAGTGTCAAGTCGGGTCTAAGCATTGCTCTGTGAGTTACCACTTTTTGGCTATGTGACTTCCCATTGCTTTCATTCAATGTTTTATGTTGATGAGGTGACATTTCACTGTAAAAAATTATAAACTTGTGGACATCTTTGCTAATGCATACGACTGCTCGAAGCTCATTGCAGTCTCTCTCTCTCTCTCTCTCTCTCTCTCTCTCTCTCTCTCTCTCTCTCTCTCTCACACATGAGTGCCTGAAAAAGAAGGCTGTTTCTGCACTATAATTCCATCATATCAGCTTCCAAATAAAGATCTTTAGGTTTTTCCTAGGTTGTCATGGTGAGTGAATAATATTTTACTAGATGTCATCTTCTAAAAGTTCCTCATTCCATTGGGGTTAATGGAAAGCTCATTACCTCAGGGCATTAATTTGTGTTTGAATGGGTGATGCTGAATTGTCCGTGGGCTTAAAATCATGTGAGTATGCCCTTGATATAGTTGTGTGGATGGAGTTAATTATGGAGTCGATAATACATAATTATTCCTTCTGGATGCCATGAGGTCAGAAAACTAAATGGAGCTTTCGACTTTAAGAAGTAGACTGGTTTCCTCTTATGATTCAAGTATTTATGAGCTCTGCAACAATAGGTAGCTGCTAATTTTGCTATTACTTACATCTTTTTATATAATTAATTGGGACAATAGTTGCTTGTTCATGATAAAATGTGCCAATGCTGCAGGTGATAGCAAATAAGTGAGGCTGAGTGAATCTGCCATCTTTCATCCCATGTTCACCTTCTTGCATAAACTTTTCTTCATCGCCTTCTGCTAATGTAAAACAGTTAAGGGTTCAGCCCAAAAAAAGAGTAAACCAGTTATGATTGAAGACGCTGGTTTGTCGTTTTCTACAGGGTATGTGTACATTGACTCTCTCTGCAACAGTTCCTGGGTTGAAGCCTGCAGAATGTGTGGACTCTGTTTGCCCTTCAGCAACAGCAGCCCAATATGCAGTATTTTTCTTAGGGCTCTATCTGATTGCCCTAGGTACTGGGGGGATCAAGCCATGTGTTTCCTCTTTTGGTGCTGATCAGTTTGATGACACTGATTCGAGAGAGCGAGTGAAGAAAGGGTCTTTCTTCAACTGGTTTTATTTTTCCATTAACATAGGTGCTCTTGTATCAAGCACTCTCATAGTGTGGATTCAAGACAATATGGGTTGGGGCTTAGGATTCGGTATTCCTGCAGTATTTATGGGAGTTGCTATTGCCAGTTTCTTTTCAGGCACGCCTCTCTATCGATTCCAGAAACCCGGGGGGAGCCCTATCACAAGGATGTGTCAGGTTTTGGTTGCAGCCTTCCATAAGTGGAGCTTGGAGGTCCCTGAGGACAGTAGTCTCCTGTATGAAACACAAGAAAAGAACTCTGCTATAGAAGGAAGCCGCAAAATAGAACACATCGATGAGTTGAAGTGAGTTGTCTTTTTCTTCTTCTTTCTTATGGTACGAGTTTTCTAACTAGTATTTGGTAAGTTAATGTTTCTGCTCGTATATATATAACATATATACATATATTTGACTCTTAGTGGATGCCTAGTACAAGAGAGAAGATGTGATCATGGACATGGAAATGTGAACATTTTTTATGGAAACACTTCATCTTAAATATATGTGTGCAATGTCAGCATCTTGCCTTGCAACTACTTTGAAGAAGTTACGAAATGTTTCTCGAAGATTTCGATTCACACCCCCAAATTGTCATAAGAACAATACCCAATCATACCTTTGCACTTCTGTGTCCAAATTTTGGACGTCTATTCATGTTTTCAGTGTGCCATTCTAAATTTACATGCATACTCATTATCAAACCTACATGCAAGACCAAGTTTTGTAGTTTCCCATATATTTTTCTGCTTATCATGCCAGAGAAGATGATAAATCATCTACTGGAAATGTGGACAAAGGGCTAACGATCTCCACAATAATAACAGGTGCCTCGATAAAGCTGCGGTTGTCACTGATGCAGACACCAAAAGCGGGGACTTTTCAAATGCCTGGAGGCTATGTACAGTCACTCAAGTGGAGGAGCTGAAGATTTTGATCCGTATGTTCCCAATCTGGGCCACAGGAATTGTATTTTCTGCTGTATATGCGCAGATGTCTACCATGTTTGTGGAACAAGGGGAGATGATGGACACTACTATCGGCTCTTTCACTATTCCTGCAGCATCTCTATCAACTTTCGATGTCATAAGCGTGATTTTCTGGGTGCCAGTCTATGATCGGGCCATCGTTCCAATAGCGAGGAAATTCACCGGCAAGGAAAGAGGCTTTTCCGAGTTGCAGCGGATGGGAATTGGCCTCTTTATATCAGTTCTCTGCATGTCGGCTGCTGCTATAGTAGAGATTAAGCGTCTCCAAATTGCTAGAGAACTCGGCTTGGTTGATGAAGACGTCGCCGTGCCAATGAGCATCCTTTGGCAAGCACCACAGTACTTCCTGCTGGGGGCGGCGGAGATATTCACTTTCATTGGGCAGCTCGAGTTCTTCTATGACCAATCTCCAGACGCCATGCGGAGCTTATGCAGCGCGCTGTCGCTCTTGACTACTTCTCTAGGGAATTACCTTAGCTCCTTGATCCTGACGATCGTGACGTATGTGACGACCCAAGGCGGGCAGGTCGGATGGATACCAGATAACCTGAACGAGGGCCACCTTGACTACTTCTTCTGGCTTCTAGCCGGGCTCAGCTTCCTGAACTTGCTCGTCTACATCGTCTGTGCCATGAAGTATAAACGGAAGAAGGCCACTTGAGGGTTTGATCAGATTGTCCAGTGAATTTCATACAAAAGGATTGGGTGTTGGCAAAGATTTTCACTTTTTTTTTGGGTGTTTGCCTGCATGGAGGTGTATATAAAGCGAAGGCGGGCAGTTCTACTGTGAATGCGCTTCCTCATTCTGTATTATAAGAACTCGGAAGGATTTACTTCTGGACCATAACTACATAATGTTTATTGAAGCAGAAATATATTTTTAGCGTGTTGCACAATTTCCCTTAGTTTGGAAACAGATATATGAGTAGATGCATAATTAAGCGATGACCCTTTATGATTAGATGCATAATTATAGACATCTCTAAATGAGATGATTCTTTTATATATACAGTGGACATTAAGGGCATGTTAATTTAAATTTCGCAGAAACTACGTAAAGAAATATGAGTAAATGAAGAAAAGAGAAGCACTCTACTCTCACTAAAATATCCAACCAATGCTAATGGCTCGCTCGCTTTTTCAACGTCAAACCAATGGTGCAGATTTCGACATTGAGTAAAGCATTAGCGGATTTGTATTCTTAGTTTATACTTTCATATTATGTAAAGTCCTCGAAACGTTGAATATACCTATATTATAATTCAAAAATAATGCAATTTCATTTTTCTTCATATTTCCTTTTAATTAGAGGAAATGTCACTTATATGATGTGGTTCAGATCTACTTTAAATAAAACTCTGCCTAAATTCCAATTGAGAATCCGATTGATTTGATGGTCATAATTTTTCGCATATTATTGCTCTTGTCAAAATTCACATAGATATCTACACTAAGAATATAACATAACTATTATATAGGGTCAATATCACGGAAACTCTAAATTGATACACATGTAATAAATTTATCTTGAATTAATTTTTTTGGTAAGGAAAAAAAAATTTTGGAAAGGATATCTTAAACTAATTTTTTTACCATAAAAAATCTCAAACTTATACATTTATAATAATTTAGTTTCCATTAAAATAAGTTAATATCACGAAGAATTATAATTCAGTACACCTATTGAACCCATACACTTATCAACCATCACATAATATCTAAATTTGTAATTTGCCAATAAAATTTAACGAAAATTAATGGAAGCTAAATTAGTCATAGGTGTACTAATTTGGAGTTTTTCGTGATGAAAAAATTAATTTAAAATAAATTTATTACGAATATATTGATTTTAGAATTTTGATAAGATAAAAGCCCCGTACAGGACCCACTTGCCCCCCGGAAGGGGCCCGCCTGCCTGATGATGGGAGCCTTTTAGAGTCCTGCTCAGGACTAACTTGGGCTTGAGGGGGGAGGCTCGGCCCACTCCAAGGGGCTTCGATTCCCGTGGGTTGTCTTCATTGCCCTCCCCGGGCTTGTTCCTTGGGTTTCTTGTGAGGGAAACCCTGTAGATAAAAAGCCCCGTACAGGGCCTACTTGCCCCCCGGAGGGGGCTCGCCTGCCTGATGGCGAGAGCCTTTTAGAGTCCTGCTCAGGACTTAAACTTGGGCTCGGGGGGGAGGCTCGGCCCACCCCCAAGGGCTTCGATTCCCCTGGGTTGTCTTTATTGCCCTCCCCGGCCTTGTTCCTTAGGTTTCTTGTGGGGGAAATCCTGAAGATAAAAGCCCCATACAGAGCCCACTTGCCCTCCGGAGGAGGCCCGCCTGCCTGATGGCGGGAGCCTTTTAGAGTCCTGCTCAGGACTAACTTGGGCTCGGGGGGGAGGCTCGACCCACCCCTAGGGGCTTCGATTCCCCTGGGTTGTCTTCATTGCCCTCCCCGGGCTTGTTCCTTGGGTTTCTTGTGGGGGAAACCCTGAAAATAAAAAGCCCCGTACAAGGCCCACTTGCCCCCCGGAGGAGGCCTGCCTGCTTGATGGCAGGAGCCTTTTAGAGTCCTGCTCAGGACTTAAACTTGGGCTTGGGGGGAGGCTCGGCCCACCCCCAGGGGCTTCGATTCCCCTGGTTATCTTCATTGCCCTTCCCGGGCTTGTTCCTTGGGTTTCTTGTGGGGGGAAACCTTGAAGATAAAAGTCCCGTACAGGGCCCACTTGCCTCCCGGAGGGGGCCCGCCTGCCTGATGGCGGGAGCCTTTTAGAGTCCTGCTCAAGACTATATCCACCTTATATATTATATGTGTATATATTTTAGGGATATGTTCAGCAGAAGTCCTAAAACTTGTCTAGAAAGTGCAATTGAGTCCTAAAACTTACAAAAAGTTCAATCAAGTCCTAAAACTTGTCAAGTTAGTTCAATTGAGTCCTAAAGTTAACACCGTTAGCATTTTCCATTAAAAATGCTGACGTGTCATTTTAAATTATTTTTATTTTCCACGTGTATTTTTTAAATAATTTTTTATTCATTTAAAAAAATTAAAAACTAAAAAATTAGATTTATTCATTTTATCTTATTTTCACCAAAAATTAAAAATAAAAGTTATAAAAGTTATTTTTAAAATTATTTTAAAAAAAATTAGCCCTCTTCTCCCCCACCGCCGCCGCCGCCGCCGGCCATCGTTGGAGGGCCCGAGTGACGGTCGTCGGCCCTAGGCGGAGGTGGCCGGCCCTCGCCGACCCCAAGCGAGGGCCGGCAACCGTCGCTCGCCGGCCCCGAGCGAGGGCCGACGAGGCCTCACCTAGGGCGGGCGACGGTCGCTTGGCCCCGGGCGAGGGACGGTGACCGCCTCGCCGGCCCCGGGCAAGGGCCGACGAGGCCTCGCCCAGGGGGGCGACGGTCGCTCGGCCCCAGGCGAGGGACGGCGACCGTCGCCCGCCCTGGGCGAGGCCTCGTCGGCCCTCACCGGCCCCGAGCGAGGGCCGAGGAGGCCTCGCCCAGGGCGGGCGACGGTCGCTCGGCCCCAGGCGAGGGATGGCGACGGTCGCCGGCCCTGGGCGAGGCCTCGTCGGCCCTCGCCGGCCCCGAGCGAGGGCCGACGAGGCCTCGCCCAGGGCGGTCGCCGGCCCCCCGTGAGGGCCGGCGAGGCCTCGCCCGGGCGAGGGCTGGCCACCCCGCCCAGGGCCGGCGACCGTCGCCGGCCCCTCCGGCGATGGGCGGCGGCGGGGCGACGGAAGTCCACCGGTGCCCTTTTTTTTTGAACAGTTTTATTTTTTAAAATAAATTTAGATTTTCCTTTTCAGTTTTTAATCTAATTTTTAAAAATTTTGAATAAAAAATAATTTTAAAAAGCCATTTGAAAGATAAAAAAATCATTTAAAATATGACGTCAGCATAACGTCAGCAATTTTCGTTAACTTTATTAACGGTGTTAACTTTAGGATTGAATTGAACCAACTTGACAAGTTTTATGACTTGATTGAACTTTTTGTAAGTTTTATGACTCAATTGCACTTTCTAGACAAGTTTTATGACTTCTGCTGAACATATAAGATGTTAAGTTAGTCCAAACGGTCCAAACAGTGAAAAGTTGAAGACCCATATGCGTAATTTCGCCCATTAAATGGGTCACGGCTCGCACCCTTCCTCATCGAACCCGATCGCACCCGACCCGCAAGAAGAACGAGACGGGTCGCAGTTGCAGCGCGACGCACAGCAGAAGCCGAAGAAGACAGTCACAGAGAGAGAGAGAGGGAGAGAGGGAGAGAGAGATGGAGGTGGAAGGGTCGTCGAAGAAGATGATCGCGACGCAGGAGGAGATGGTGGAGGCGCGGGTGCCGCTGGCGTACCGGGACCAGTGCGCCCACCTCCTGATCCCGCTCAACAAGTGCCGCCAGGCCGAGTACTACCTCCCCTGGAAGTGCGAGGGGGAGCGCCACTCCTACGAGAAGTGCGAGTACGAGCTCGTCATGGAGCGCATGCTCAAGATGCAGAAGATCCGCCAGGAGCAGGAGTCCCGCCTCAAGCAGCACCACCCGGGCGGCCTCCAGCAGCCCGCCGTCCCCCTCATCCCCAAACCCGCCAACGCTTAGAGCTCCTCCTCCTCCTCCTTCATTTCTTTCTTCTTCTCAAAGGTCAGTTTTTTCCCCCTTCTTCTGGGGAGTTTTCTGGTTGCCGTGACTTTTCTCCGCGCCGGGAGATTTGGGTTTCGTTCTTTCCGCTGTTGCATTGGGATTTCCGCTTGTTAATTGCCGCTTTCCGCCGTCTTCGATGATGTTTGGTTTGTGGGTTATTGATTGTGGGTGGTGACCGGCAACGATCTTGTGTCTGATTGTGAGATTGTGCTCGTTGGGATTTGGAGGGTGAGGAGCTCTCTCTAGGGTTTGTTTGTCGAGATTCGGAGATTTCGTGGTGGACGTGCTTATTGGAGTGTAGATTGCTGGCTATTCGTAATGAGGGGCTAGCGTACATCCATTGCTGGTTGTCAAAATTCGAACTTCTTGGAGAATGGGGAATGGCTTATTGTGTAGCATAAGGTTGAAGGTGGAATTGATGAACTATCCGAATTAATGCGTCCATCCATTGTCTATTTTAAGATGCCATTAGTGGATCACCTCTGGTCAGTGTTTGCCATCCCAACCTTACGAGCTTCTAAGAGTGTCTTCAATCTGAACCCACATTTGTCAAAGGGAGGCTTCGCTTTTGCTGAGTTCTTCTTTGGTTTGTGTTTTAGAATGAACCTTTGGAGAGTTTGAAGTGTTCTTTTCCACCCCCTCATTGATTGGGCAGCCTGGGTGTGCGCGTTTGCTGATGCTTATTCTTTTTCTTCCTTTGCTGTCTTCCCATGTCTTAGGACCCATTCTCATGCTTACTATTGGCGATTATTTGTAATGTGCATATTAACAATATCAGGAGTTCATCTTCAATTTTTCACATGCAAACACAATAGATCGCTCTTAGCAGATTAATGCTGTGATGAAGTTTTTTTTTTTTTTTTTGATGAAATGCTGCGATGAAGTTTGTGCTCATTGCTATACAAAACAGCCTTCGATTGGTCTTACCACTATATAGTATCATGTTTCATTTGGTAATGGTTTGGCTAGGCCTTGCATTCTTCATGGCTTATGTTATCGTCAGTGATCTCAAGTACTGGATTTGCCAAAACTCTGGCATTTTCATGCATATATGTTTGGCAATATGAATTATTCGTTGCTATATGAATGTACACAATTTAGAACACCTTGACCAGAGTGAAACAGAAGCAAATTTCCAATAGAGTTAGTGCGTACTGCACTTACTGAAGTTAACCCTTATGCCGTTTACAACCTTTTTTGAGTGGAAGCTTTTGTAGATCAATGGCTTTTGTATACCATTCTAGTTAGTTTTCTTCCTCGCTGTTCTTTTTATATTTCCCTATTTATGTTTCTTATTCACTAGACCATCTTTTCGGATATATAATAAGTTATCTTTCTCTTCTATGATAAGTTCTTTATCTGACCCTGCAGTTCGTTTTATTTAATCCAATTGAAAAATTTGTCCTTCTGTAGATAGATCTCTACCTGATTAAAAGGGTTACTTATCCTGTCTTTGGGATTACTTCTTATGGCATTTATACTGAACTCAGAACTGGTCGAAAGCACTTTCACAAATATTAGTCCTACTTAGCTTGCATGTTAAGGTTCATAGCCGGATAAGGATGGAGCACATTTGCATTAGGATTATCTGCACCTCCATGAAAAACATGCTTTTTTAGATAGATGGCTCTTTGAAAGCAAGTTTCCACTATAATGTAGATTGTGAAGGAAGATTTTCTTTGCTTTATATCATTTTGATAAACCTCTTTGCTTTATATTGTTATAACCTAAGATTCACCTTGCCTTGTGATTTGTTGCAATTCATTTTATTATACATTTCTCTGATTCCTCGACTTGAGAGCGTTCTTTGCCTGATGTAGCATGAGTAATAGGTAGAAATGGTTGGTGACAAAGCTGGAGGCATTGTTCATCTAGTTTTATTCAGTGACCGTTTGTTTTTCACGTGGAATTTAGTCCCAATGTCTCTCATTATTAGTAGGATTATGTCATGTTACTCATAAACGATAATGATTGGGATGTTTTATTCCCTTAGAATATATAGTTAATTAGTTTAGGTGTCAAACAAGATGGGCTAAATATCGTAAGTTTAGTTTTCTTAGAACTTTTTAATAAATTGGATATTACATCTTGACAATCAAATTTGACAATTTCATAGGAGAAAAAAATCTCATATACTTATGTTTGCTAAAGTGCTATTATAATAAAGCTTTCTTCACATATAATGATGTCTTAAGTCAGTCTAATTAAATGCATCATCTAATTGCAGAGCTACAGAGATATTAAGTGCTTCATACTCTCTCTCTCTCTCTCTCTCTCTCTCTCTCTCTCTCTCTCTCTCTCTCTCTCTCTCTCTCATTCCAAATGTGCACACATGCACGAAAAGTTTGTTTGAAGCTGGAGATGCTTAACATTTTAGTCAGTTTGGTGCTTGAATGGATATTTGTCAATTTTGCCTGAATATATTAATACTCACAATTGGTTACTTCACTTGAGAGGTTCATATATTGCATTTTTCTTACCTTTTCGTGATCGTGTTTTTTTTTTTTTTCCTATTTGGGCGATAATCCAACAGTAGACCATCATTGTAAGTTTGCAATGATTGTCTACGGTCGTATTTGATCAACAGCTTGAGTTTTGCAAGGTCTGCCGCTTGTTCTTCCGAAATTACATTTTGCGTTATTAGTGGTGATGGTGGTTGGTGTTTTTTTTTTTTTTTTGGGGGGGGGGGTGTTTAATAGAGATTTGTACTGATTATTTCATTGTTCTCCCAAAGCTATTTGATATGCGCACCGAGAAAATAATCATAATGTTCTAGTGAAGATTTATGCATCTGAAGGGATGCTTTGGGAAGTTATTATTAATGAAAGAGATAAAAATGCTACAGGAAAGATATCGAGAGGGCATTTGAAATGTAGAAACAGTTTAGAATAGGTTGGCATAATGAATCAATTTTATCTAACAACAAAAATGTCAAGTTAGTGTATGAATAATTGGTTTTACAAATTGATGCTTGCCCTTGCTAATTTTATTCTGTGGTCACTTGTTTCAAGCATCTTGTTCACCCTTTAAATAATCAGGTATTCTGATTTGTATTCTTCATCGTGGATGCTTTTACATGGTGTCTCTCTCAGCAATTGTAGAGCATCTCTTCCATCGGATTGATTCTTAAGCTGAAAGGATTTAAAATACATTAACTGCAAATCTCTGGATTCTGTTTCTGATGCCAGTTGTAACTTTGCAGGGAGCTCAAGCATGGATGCTTTTGGTGGAAAAGCTACTTCGTTTATCTAATCATTGTTCGTTGAGACTAATATGCTTGAGCATAATTGCAAGGAATATTGGTACCTTCATCCTCTCTGAGTTTTCCTACTTTTGTCTCAAGTTGTGGAATAAAAGGAAAATTAATTGCGATTGTACATTATCTGGTTGGAGTCTTTTCTTGGGGTCAGCATTTTGTCTTTCTGGACTTCCGTGGAAATAATATTTGGAAGACTTGGTTGTCTTGTCTCTCCGCTAAGGTGACAATGGTATCTCGGTATCTCATATTTGATTAGTTTTGTGTTGCTTAGTTAAGGAAGGTGAGAATAAATTCCCATCTCCAACAGCTCAGTTTCAGTGAGGCTTGTTTTCTCCCATCAAAATAACTTGGTTTGACCAAGTCAGTCATACCAGGTCATGCTAGTTCCCATTTTATAGCGTGATGCTGATCAGTGACAGTTATACTATTAAGGTAGATGTTAGTATATCGTCAAGCTAAAATGTTGCACTAAAGTAACAGATAAAGATTTTGAGAATATGATGGGCTAACAAGCATAATTGTTTCCAAGAATTTGACAGACTAGGCTGTATGATTGTCATACTTAGAGAAAACAAAAATTTGATGGGAAATTCATTGCATAACATGGTCTGCAATATTTCCAAAAGTAATGAAATATTAAATCTCAATCTCTTCATTTTAGTTTATATCTTTGGGTTAACAGGATGATGCTATTACAAGTGTTATAACCTTAACATTCTTTAAGCGTTGAGGTACCAGCCTGAGATTTGCTGCTTTAAATTTGGTTGGGCATATGTTAGCCCTCGCTTGCAATTTTTTTTTTCACTTAGCAATAGTTACATCTTCACTGAGATTATAGCTGGCTGTTTGAAATGTTAAATTAAGCTGCTGGCAGTAGTAGCTGTGATGGTGAATGTAGCATTTGGAAAAGCTATGGTGGTACCACTCTGACTTTGAAGTTGGTGGTGGTAGTGGAGGTAGCGAGATAAGGTTTTTGTGGAGGTGAAGGTGGAAATAGAAGTCAAGATGGAGCATGGTGGTTGCGGGGTTAGGAGGAGAATGTGGTGTCAGAACAGGGATGGTGGTGGGCCGATGGAGATGGTCTTGTGGAGGTTTTCGTGATGCAATCAGAGGTGGCCGTGAAGGAAGAGTTGGAGTGGCAGTACAACATTGTTAGAGGTGGTGGTGGTGGGGTAATGGTTATTGGAGGTGATGACGGTGCCCGCGACTGTGATTTGAAAGCACACTTTACTGGAGTTGGCGGTGGAGGTGGAGGTGGAGGTGAGGTGATTGAAGTAGAGCTGGCAAGACTGCCGGTAGTGGAGTAAACTGGAGATCGTAGCAGTACCAGTAGCTTGTGGAGGACTGGTGGTTCGGATCGGTGATGGTGGAAGGAGCAGCGGTAGACTGGTGGCGAAGTTGGTGGTTTAGGAGGCATGTTAAAGTTTTCGGCTCAACCAAGCTGCCGTCTGTGTATGATCAAGATGGCTGACCCTTCTCGTCCAAATATATGGCTTTAGCGTAGGGTCCTTCCCCTCAATTTTTGATAGAAACACGGTCGAGTTCATGCTGCCAAACGGATTGCCGTAGCCACTTTCATAAGAACTTGTGGCAAACATCTAATAGCTGCTACGTCACCTTCGAACCCGCTATAGCTTGCGACAGCTTTTAGGAAGTTGTTTCACTTGGCTTTAATGCGTTGTGGCGTTGAATTATGCATTACCGACCTTACGGATGACAATACTACACAACATTGTAACCGTAGCTATACGAGCAGCTTTTAAAAGTTCTGGTTTTATTTATCATGCACATGACAGTACATATCGAAAATCAATGAGGAACTTGCACAGGGCGGAACAAGTTGGGTGCTTCATGTCGGTTGAGCCCAAGGGCCAATGGCTCCACATGGCCTATTATTTAAGACGTGAATGATAATTATTCTAGACAGAAATTAATTTTGGGAAGAGAAATATATATATATATATATATATATATATATATATATATATATATATATTAGATGAATTTCTAAGCTGAAATTCGTGTCTAATAACAACACAATTTTTGTTCCTAGAATAGAATTTCAAATTTCTCCTTCTCAGAGGGCGATGCCAACTGCTGTTGTCTACCTCCAATCACCGGTAGTCAGCAATCGGCGAAGGTGGCAATCGGTGGCAACCAACGATAGTGGACAACGAGCGGTAACAGTGAGTGGGTCACTAAGGGCCTGTTTGTGAAAAAGTGTTTTTGTTCCTAGAACAAATTTTTTTGTTTATTTGTTTTAGGGAATAAAAAAAGAACAAAAACTTATTTGGTAAAACTTTTGTTTTTGAGAACAAAAAATCTATTTTTTTGTTCTCGAGAACAGATCTGGAACAGCAACAAGAAGTAGAATAATGTAGCTTTTTATTCCCAGAAACAATTCTAAAAAAACAATTTTTGTCTCTTCCTTTTTCTTCTTCTCTTTTCTTTCATTCTTCCTTTTGGCCGGTTGTCGGCCTAGGCCATGGCCGGCGACGTCGAGCCTCACTATGGTTGGGCGAGACTGAGCTGCCCCAGCCATCAGTAAGGCTTGACCTCGCTAGATCTAAGCGGGCTCGAGCTTAGCCTCACTAGGCCAAGGCAAGGCCGACCTCATATTGCCTAGGCGAGGCTTGGCAAGGTTGAGCCTCACAGTGGCCTGGTGAGGCTCTGGCAAGCTCACCGGCCCTCACAATGGCTTGACAAGGCTCTAGTGAGCTCACCGAACCTCACTCAACTGATCATTAACAAGAGGAAGAAGGAAAAGAAAAAGGAAAAAAAATGAAAAATATAATAAAAATATTGAAAAATTAAAAGAAATAACAAAATTATATGAGCTTACCAAACATATTTATATTTTCTATTCCTGGAATATAAATTTTTTGCAGTTACCAAGTACATTCTTATATTTAGAAATTGTTCTAGGGAATAGAAATAAAAACAATTATTTATGTTCAAAAATTGTTCACCAAAACAAAATGGTTACCAAACGTTCTCTAACTAGTAGAGAGAATGAGAAATGAGAATAGTTTTAACTTCTCATTTTGTTCCAAATTTATTTATGGACAAAAAATTTGTTTCAAAAAATAAAAAAAATAAAAAATAAATTTCGTCACCAAAAAGATTTATATTTCAGAAATAAGTCTGGAATAAAAAAAATTATTCTTAAACAAAAATAGAATGATTATCATGCACGCCCTTAAAAGCTGAGAAATTGGATAAGTGAAGCAATTGGGCCTTAGAAAAAGGTCCCTCTGTACTAACCCAAATTGAGTTACTCAAAGTGGACCTATGTCCAAGTAGGCCTCATTCTAAGGCCGGTTTGGAACTAGGCTCAAATCCACGTGAACGGACCAAGTACCGAACTGTACTCAATGATCATTGACATTTCGACCAGATCTCCAGTCGGCTACCGAACGAACTTCAAAGCTCTTTTTGGCTTGCGCTGCGTACTCAAGCATATCGCAATTCGGATTCGTTCTACATATGACCAAACGGACCTTTAGTTCGCCGTCATTTACCTCCGTGTCTCAGGCCGCCTCCATGTTAGGACTTAGACATACTTGCCGACATGAACATTCTTAATTACCTATGCACATCGATGGTCCATGTATTGGACTTTAGAACTCTCCATCTATTTATAAACATGGAATCCATTCATTTTGTGTCCTCACAACATGACGCTCCATGGTTCTAACACCATTTTGCACAACTACTTGAACCATATCCGCCAACATCAACTGGTTACAAGTCAGCCAATAGATTTGCTGATCAACGGGCGCTAACTCTACCCTAAAGTTTTTGTCCTTAATTGAAATTATTGTAAATTAAGACAGACGTTTTAAAAGACGATACGAAGAATTTTGTGAATGCCGTCTAAAATGATGTTGTAGTTTGATATTTTTAAATATTATACCCGGATAAGCATTCGTAATATTCAGAATTATAATCGATCTTATTATGCACAAAGTCATCAAGAGGTATTCCACTTAATGAAGCGATCTGTGAGCACTTTCAATTCTACCCGTAACGAGTCGATGATTTTTCGTGATGACAACCGTGACCACCACAACATTTCACCTGCTCTCAAACGTAAACGTTTAATTTAAGCGGCCTTTAGGGTTTAACCAAAACTTTGGGAAAACTCAAAAATGCGGGAGATTCAAAAGTTACCTAACATTGATTTTGGACACCCCCCTTTTTCTAGAAGATCATGTCCCATAATGTGCGTATTTGGTAGCCTGAATTCATTGTGCACGTGTCAGACGCAGAACGTGACATCTTCACACCTCAATTCCTCATATAATCTTTATTATTACTTAGCCAAAAATTCTGGCCTCGCATGTCTGATTGCGTGCGGGCAAACCACAAAATTGCAAATAAGAGGAATTCACAGTTTCGGACAAGGAACAAAACACGATCCACCCTTTTCAAATGTTCAAATTAAACCTAATTCCAATCAAAGAAAGTTCCGGAGAGGAAGGGGGGTTTTGTTTTTTTATGGGAGGGGGGAAGAATAGTCAGAGCAGGCGGGGCCGACACCCACCAATCATCGTTTTTATTTATGTATGTTCCCTCCACTAAAGTGGAAGACCATGCTTTAGAGAATGTTTATCTTCGTATTATTTTAAGGAAAAGAAGAACCCTAGATTGACATAAAAAGTCCACATTTCATGCTCCTTAGTCCATGCACGATCTCTCTCTCTCTCTCTCTCTACTTTTTGTCTTTGGTGCATGATTTCCATGCAAAAGAGAACGAGAGGCTTCCCTCCCACTGAACTCGCCCTCTCTCCTCCACTCATTCGCTGTTTATCTTAACCCTCCGCACATGCTGTCACGCAGCAAATCATTCTTATCTTGACTGATCACTATAATAATCCATCGCCAGCTGCGTCATATGAGGGCTGCAGGAAACTCCGCCTACGGTCAAATCGTGCTTAAGGTGCGATGTTTGACTCGCCCCCCCGCTTGCATTATTGGCAAGACTCTTTCCCACCTTTAACTCGTGTCCCTTTCACAAATTCTCTCTCACCTCGGCCAATTTTTTCTCCTAGCTTTCTTTAATAAGTTGACGACCGAGTCGCCCACAAGGGTCGTCGGTCATTTTATAATTGTGGCCCGAAGAAGGGGGGGATCTTTCCTGGTGAATTTCTCGCTCGTTTCCATTGAAGACGGGGTGGTCTTTCCCGTGGAATATTGCACTATATCGTATGCTGTTTTCGGATCTCCTATGTTGGGTGGTTTTTTTCTATATGTGCTAAGGACTTCGAGAATGGCATCCAGGTTGGAAAGCGGGTGTGGAGATTCACTGTCCAGGGCCAAACATCCGGGAAAATCGAGTCCTTCTTCGCTTGCGTGTGAATGCGTAGATAGTCAATGTTTCTATTAATTTAACGTACGACCTTGGTAGCAGTTAGCTGAGACGTTGGGGCCCTATTTAACATGCATTTGAGAGATGCTGGGTAATATATTGAAAAGTCTAGCCAGAATCGTTTTATTGAATAGTGGAATGACTAATAAGTAAAATCCACACATGAAAGGATTGAATTACTTCCAACAATCCATACAATTTTAGGGATTTCTCTCAGAAAAAATGGTGGGCGAAAAATTATTAGAAAAGCGGGGTTTTGAATACTGATATACAGTTTTTATTTTTATTTTTAAAATAGATTCATTCCATAAATAAGTTAACATGTCTACTTGAATGATGCTCGCGTAAAAAGATTTATATTACATCAGCAAATACTATAATAAAAGTTCATATATCTATAGCCATCACCCGGCAAATAAACAATTGTTGAAGCTTTCTTATGATCTTGGCATGATTTCAAGTACTTCCACTTATATAATTGTGTATGACAAACTTGAGTGTTGATCTCCTATGTACAAAGTTGGAATCGGCTTTTGTCCCACTTTTAATTTTCCTAGTTTGCCCTTATCTATAAATTACTCTAATATTCTAATGCAATATAATTTGAAGAGAGGAACGAAAACTTGGCCAAAGAAAAGGGATATAAAGAAGCAAGTAAACCACTCACTTTCGATTTAAAAACCGAACTTTGTGAAATTTCCTAATTGTATTTACAGTGCAACAATCAACTTCATTAATCTCTCATTTTCTTTTGTTTTGATTGTCCAAAAAATCTTAAACTTATTATATGAC
Source organism: Eucalyptus camaldulensis (assembly GCA_019915185.1). Lineage (NCBI taxonomy): Eukaryota > Viridiplantae > Streptophyta > Magnoliopsida > Myrtales > Myrtaceae > Eucalyptus > Eucalyptus camaldulensis. Next base: position 12,992,643 of record JAHSVA010000003.1, read on the forward strand.
TTCCAATTCTATTTAAAAAATTTCAATTTAGTCGATTTACTTTTAAAAATTTCGACAATTTTCGACGTGATCCTTCTAATCAACTTTGGCTAAAAATCGTCAACATTGAAGATCTTTAGAAAAAATTTAAAAATTTTCTTAACTTTTATTTTTTTTCATTTTCTTTTGTTTCCTTTTTATTTTCTTTTTTTCATGATTCCCTCAGCCAGTCACAATAGAAAAAATTCAAAAAATTATAAAAATTATCTATAACAATCAATCGAGTCACATAGAATAGCTTATATGTACATTAGTAATTTCCTATCAATATTAGTTAGAAGGATTATATTGAAACATTGTTAAAAATGTTAGGACTAAATAAATTAAATTAAAAAATTAAGAATTGATTTGATTAACTATATAATAAATTTAGATAATTATTTTTATGAGTGGAGTTGAGGTTTTTTTTTTTTTTTTTGATCAGTGAGTGGAGTTGAGGTTGCTCTACAAAGAAGTGATCTTTCTAGACGACCTTTATTTTAGGGATGTGGCAATACGTATCAAATCAACGTCGTACTATAGTAAGAACAATCAATCAATGTCAAGTACGGAGGCTGAGAATGCAAAACAAATTTCTCATCGTGGATGAACTCGTGGATGAACTCATTCATCGGAAACGATGACGACATATTCTTCAAAACTCATCAGATCACCTAATAAAAACTCGTAAAATCAAAATTCTTAGTGATTTCTTACGGGATTCTTCTCTAATGCAGTGGGAAACACGTTAGTTGATAAACCGGGGTTTTTAAATAAAATTGAAAAGGTCGCCGGCCATTTTGCATGGTGTATGAACAAAGAGAAAGCTCATCAATCAATAAAAGCGAAGGAGCGACTCAATCATTTCCACCTAATTCGATCCCTAGGATCAAGAAAAGTCAAACGGAGAAGGGGCCCTCCTCCTCAATTATTGATCCAAGCAGCAATTTACGTGGCCTTCTCGGGACAAAGATGAAATGTATGTGGATCAAGTTGAAAACATGCTCCAAGCTTTTCAAACCCAACGATGACTTGCGAGGGATATCCGCTCTAATTGCGTGCCATCGTTCGTCATCCTCTCAAACCATCGCGAATTAGTCATTAGGAAGAAAGATGACAATATATACACGTAACTGAAATTTTTCAAAAGAGATATGTACATCACGAGAATGCTTAACCACTCTTCTCACGTGAAAGCGGATAAATAATATACCAAAAAATAGCTTTTGTGTTGGAAATTTTTACGAAATCAAAAAGAATAAAATTATAAATTTATATACCAAGGTGTCAACACAACACATTAGAAAATTAACGACCCATACAGATAAGGAATACCTAAGTTTCAATTTGAAATCAAAATTTCTCGTTTCGCCACTCCAAGTGCGGTCGCTATTCTTGTGTTGATTGATGCGACTGAGGAGGCTAGATCTTCCTCCCATTCTCCTCTTTTAGACGGTCTTTAATGGATAAATTGTAAGTTTTCAAAATATGGAGAGGGGACCATGTACGTAGCCTATTTAAAGCTTGTATCCGAACCCGTCATCCATCACATCTTCCCACTACATTATTGTGCTACCTTACTATCCAACCACACTATTATTGCATCGAGACGTGCGAAGTCCAATATTGTTTGATCAAATTAGTATAACATGCATTGGAAACCAGTCCATGGTAATGACGAAAACAGGTTGGTCCAATCAAATTTCGTGACTTGGGCGAATCATAATAGAAACAAAACTTATTTTCAGTTTTAGATTAGGTCTGAGATAGCGTTGCAAGCACCGGTTGGTTGAGTCTAGGAGGGTTTATTTTATTTTTAACATACACAAGTACTAGCATACGCCATCCCAAATAAATTAACACAACCATATAATCTTGTCAAATTTTCCAAGCTAGTTGAAGTTGTTTAAATCAAGGATACTTAGGTGCCCTTCCTACGTCCTCCTTTTCTTTATAATTGAAGTTAAGATGAGAGAACGACTAAGGTGTAAGTGGAATTATTAGTGAAATCCCACGAAACAATCATAGAATAAGTCAAGTGCTTATGAAAACTAGCATGCCGAATTTAAAAGGGTCAGCTTTAGGAATCACCAACCCATGATTATAAGCATCTCAACTTGTCCATACCTAGCTGGGGACGCCATTTGTCGATCCAATCTCGTTTTTGTTTTGCTTTTTTCTTTTTTTTTGGGTGTGTCTAATTGCACAAGGATAGCTTTTGAATATACAAAGTCAAGGGGTAGGGGTTCTACCTCCAAGGTACACAAAAAAAGTGCCTTGATTTACGGTCTTTGTCAAGAATGTGCGATGAAAGAGACTCGAGAATGGAGCATTGTCTTTTGACAAAAGACATCGGCATGGATTGGGACCAGCACATATTCGGTAGAGCAGCTAAGTTGTGCATGAAAATTGAAAAGCTCCACGTGGGGGGATTGTTTGGTTTTCTGGAGAAATGTCTATTTTGAAGCTTTGACGTACCCAACGATGCAGACGATCGTGAAGGGGGGCATGTTCTCATCTCTCCCGTGACAAGCCAATCTTACCCCATTCAAGGGTTCACACAGAAAGGAATTTTCCATGTACCATCCTTGGAATATTGCACTATAGATTAGAAAAGTAGGGTTGATCTACATACCACTTTTTGCAGTGAATGAAGAGATTCTCTGTTTATTCAAAAAGTTGTTGGGAAGAAAACGCACAAAGTTGCGGCCTTCTAAATCAATGAATCCAGCTTAAGGGGTAGCTTTGACTTCCGAGCGAGCGTGCATCAGGGGGGAGAGTTGGTGCTTTGGAATCTGAGGTTGATTATCCCGTGTTTAAGAAACCCTAGTTGCTTGTCTGAAATAATTTCTCGATGATTTTTGAAAAATATGGGATGTGGATCTTAATTATGGATGCCGAGGAGAAGATTTCTAAGGTTAGAATAATGTACAGTTGAAGGAAACTCGAGAAGGACTGTAGATGGAGTTTGAGTTCGAATCGTTCATAACCCTAATTTGTAATCTTGCCCACATTTTTCTAAATTTTCCAGTGCAAGGAAACTTCTTACGACCATCCTTCTAATTTCTCAATGATATGGGTTATGGATCTTAATTAGGGATGCTGAGGAGAAGATTTGTAAGGTCAGAATCATGCGCAATCAAAGGAAACTCGAGAAGGATGGTAGATGGAGTTTGAGTTCAAATCATTTGAACCCTAATTTGTAATCGTGCCCACATTTTTCTAATTTTTCTAGTGTGAGGAAACTTCGTATGAGCATCCTTCTAATTGGTGGATATTTTTAATCGAGTATGCATATAAGTAACGTTTGGTTTGGTTGGAAAAAGGATGGAACAAATCTTTAACATAGAAATGGGTTCAACTAAGTTACAATAGTTATTTGGACGCTACCAAAATCATATTTTATTATATGAGTGTGCGGTTTTTAAACTTTTCTTCACATTATGATACATACATATATCTACTAAAAGAAATTATAAAAATTATGTGTTGTTGTTGATACTACTAGTTCTTCATCGGGTTTTAATATTCGCTAAATTGGAAATTTTAAGACTTTCAAAGAAGGTTAAAAAAGCCCTGTTCGATTCCATTGGAAACGGAGATGGAAGGAGAAATTCAATTTGATTGAGTTGAATTCTAAATGGCTTCTTTCTTTCTTTCTTTTTTAAAAAAAATTATTGTGCCTTTTGTTTTCCCCCTTGGATACGCCTTACAGGAAAAGAAAATTCAACATCACATACAGTACAATTATTATTCCTCTGCCGAGTATATTTAATTCTGTACGCAATATGACGAGGAACAGAGTAGCCCCGCCCCGTACGTCATCTTATACTTTTCGGAGTTCCGACAGTGACGAGACTGGTCAAAGGCCAAAATTAATTAAATAAATAAAATTCACGAAAACGTCCTTTCCACAGAATTCCCTCTCGCAAGAATATATATGATATGCAAAAAGATGCACGACTTTTCTCTTTCGCCATCATCAACTCAGCACACATTCATCTAATCAATGTGGATTTCCCAAATCCCCAATTCTGAAAAATTCTCTCCTCCTCTCACGGGTACACGAGATATATGTTTTGTTCCCTAAAAATCATGATTCACTGTACTTCGATTGACTTTTCTTTGAAATAATTACTATCGGAAAAAAATCTAAATTAGTATTTCTATAATAAATTTACTCCAAACAACTCAAAACTAGTACCTTTATAACGAATTTATCATTCATAAGTTTTCATTAAATTTTATCATCAAACTACTAAGTTAATTTATACATGGCAATTGACGTGTGTAATTGCTTGTAATATTAATTCAATTTAATGAAATTAATGGAAGGTAGATTTAACACAAACAAATCAGTTTAATGGTCAAAAAATTAATTTTTAGTAAATTTATCATAAGTGTACTAATATAAAGTTTTTTGTGATCAAAAAATTAATCTAGAAAAATTTGTTGCAAGTATTTCAGTGGAATTTTTCATGGTATTAACTTTGTTTTCAAAATATTACATTGAAACTAGTTCTTATAATTTATGCATGTGAATTTTCTTTTTAAAATTGAAATCCTGGTAGATTTCACAACTTATAAATAATGACTCTAATATCCAATACAATAGCATAAACGATAAGAGTATCATATCTTCTCTCTTTGAGTTTTCTAAGTGAGTTTTTTGTAAGAGATTGTAAGATATTACCTATGGGTTTGCTTTGGATGTAATCCGGGACTAGAAATGCTTAACCAATCGAGTGATTATGACTTTGTGATTCTCCAATTATTAATGAATTATTTGTTTTTGACTATTATTGTAAAGTAAGTATCGATACTCGAATTGTATCACGTAAATCTTAAGTGTTTTTTTTTTTCCTCATTTAGTTCTCTAGTGATTTCACATTGATTTAATTATAAGATTCAATTAACTTCCGCATTCTATCACAAAAAAATACCAATTGAATTGATTTCCCTTTCTCGACTCTCTTGTTTAAAATATATATTCAAGATATGAATGTCATAAAGAATCTCACACTTACACATGGAGTGAAAAAAAAAAAGAGTAATCAAATAACTAGTTGACTAATGGTATTGTGGTGGCTTGTGTTGTATAACCTATAAGGGTGGATAAGTTGTTTAATAAACTTAGATTTTCGCAGAAATGAGTAGAAGTATATTTATATGTGCAAAACCAGAAATGTTACTAGCGGAAATCACGTGCAAGTTGCCAATATAAAATAAATAATATAACGAGTAAAATAAGATGGAAATAGATTGCAATGCAGGTTTTACGGCGGCTTGGCTTGGGATTTGCCTTCGTCCAGACTTCCATATTAAAATCCATAAAAAAAAGGCTGAAATTCACTAATAACTCTTGGAATATCACAAATATAGATTACATCGCTTCCACCCGAAGCTTGGTAGATCACACTACCGTTGCATCATCGTAAACGATTGCTTATTACCCTGATAATATTATTAAAATTGGAATTGCCAACTATAAAACCTAAACTATTAGATTAAAAAATAGTACATGAATATAACGGTCGTCAAAAATAGGTACTCGAGTAATTTGGACGATAATTTTCACAAGATACGTTTCATCTAATATTAAAATTTATGTTGAGCCAAGCATAGTGAGATTCTGAGAAATCACATTCATCAAATTTTCTTTTATTTTCTGAAATAAACGAGAACTTGATCTGCGGCACTTTATATAAAGATATGCACGTATGAATCCAAAGAGGGAGAGCGTAGGACAAACCGGTGCACACAGGCCGAGGGAAGAGGAGGACCACACGGGCCAAGAAAACCGGCGTCCTCGAAGCCGCAAACTCTCATTACCCTCTTGTTTTCTTTTGACGTGTGGGCGAATGCAAAAGGCATAATGATAAATGCGAGGCAGGGAAAAATTATAGAGGAGAAAGGAGGAGCCAAAAAGAAAAGGGGTGGCAGAGAAATGAATGGTGGAATTAGAGGCAATTCGGAGAGGAGGAGGAGGAGGAGGAGCAATGATGATGGATATTCCCCCGCTGAGGGTTGGGTTGAAAGTCAGGGGTGGGGGTCGGGGGGACGCAGGAATTTCCCATCATTCCATTCTCTGCCACCTTCTTCTTCATCATTGCTTTCTCTTCCCAAATGCCTCAGGCCAGGCCATCGCCAGGGCCAGGCCAGGCCCTGATCCTCTGCCAGAACCCTGCCACGTTCCCCCCCACCCCGGGGATTTATACATACGATATACGTGTATTCTCAGTCGCTTCTGGTCTGTGGTTTTGAATTCTTGATTATATATAGTTCGGCCTGCTTGTGCTCGTCTTCTTCTTCCAGAGGATCGTCTTCAGGTTTTTACCCTAGTCAACGAGGACTCCAGATGAGCCGTGTCTAATGTCTGGTTCAATTTCTCAGATTGTCAAACCCACCCCCCGGGATGTCCATCATTTCTCTTCTTTTTCACCTCACCCCACAAGGGAAAAGAACACTCTTGCACTTTTGTTAAGATTTAAGGGATGTCATGTGATCGAAGATAACATAGAAAGCCCATCGATCTTATTATATTATGACGTGGGATAATACCGGTTCAATTTGATATTAGAACATAAATAATGTGAATTTTAAGGGATCTGTATATAAAAGAAATGCCAGTTTAATATATCCGACAATTATAAGGTCCCACATCCCTCACGCTGTTGAATTAACGACTTCATCCTTGATCGAATCTCATTACGTAACAGGCAATGTCTACAAGATTGGGCAATGAATTATATGTCTGACTGATTGATAATCATCAATGATTTCGGTAGGCAAGTTGATTGGTAACTACTAAGCGCTTTCTTTCCTTTTTTTTCAAAATGAAAATAAATGTGTCATTTTCATCAATTTCAAATTAAATTTTACTATATAGTGACATGACATGTCGAAATCAAATTTCTCATTATACATTCATTTCAATCATGTCATAATATCACATCGCAAAGTTGGCTCACCCCACGTCCATAGTGACGCCATCAAATTTGAAAGCGGCTAGACATGAGATATTTTTACCCTATTTTTTTTTTTCATAATGACACATACCATATGTTCCGAAGATTTCTAGAAGCCAACCTAACTAAGATACCGCGAGGTCATCCCAGCTATAAGTTCGGTAATTTTTGTGCTTTACTAAATTGATCTTTGGGATTTGCAATAGACTAATCAGTGAAGAAGCTACGTACATAATCCAATGCAGATCCTGGTATTAAATTTTTACCATCATTTTTTCCAGGTGAAGAGAGACCAGCAGCCACCCTACCGCCCTGGTCCATCAGATCCCCCGAGCAAAGCTCTGGCTGGACGGGACATCCCTGTTTCTGCATGGCAGGACCATTTATTATTTTTGTTTCTATCGCAAAATCAATCAAGACTTTGATTATTCCAACTATAAAAACAAACAAGTCCTTGATTTTCCATTTTCTGCAAATTTGTCCCCAAAATTCACATGTCAACCTTCGCTATTCTCAGTCCTCGCCAATCGGAACTTTTATCACGAGACTTTTGTTAATAAAGATTCGTGTTCTTCATATTCCCAGTGAAGTGAACAAAAACTACAAAAAAGCCACCCATGCCAATTCAAGCAGTACCCGATCGAAACCGATCAACCTTTATAATCATCAACCCAACTAGTTCAACATGAAATCCCATAGGATTTAAAACTATAATCGATACTAATCTCATAAACATCAGTGTTTATCCCTTTGAGAGGACATCTCAAGTGATTCTTCGCGCACCTACTACGCATGGCATTTACTATAGCCAGTTGGTCATTTGATGCACAATATGGAAAGGACCAAGATGAAAACAGTACTGGCCGGTCTTTAAGGACAGAAAACACTAAAAAGTCGGATCTTGTCTTCCAATGTCATAATACTTGGAAATCCTTCCACACAAGTCTTGTATATCTCATTTTATAGATGCATTATATTCATCATTTATCGCTTAGTTTTGGATAAGGGTCCAAAATGGTGCTTGAGAGACTGCTTACATATCGTAGGATTGGGAGCCCTACTTCTACTTTAATTGTAGGATTTTTGGTAAGGATGATGATCGTATTCCGTGATGTAAAACGAGTAAAATCCGAGTCTCTTCAATTAAAGCCCTCGTGAGGCTATTGAAAACCCTGCTCAGTAAACAGAAACAATTTATATTTTCACGGGCGGTACTTAGTCTTGCGAAGACACCGTGGTGTGCATTTTTGGTGCTGGCAATGACGAGCGTGTCGTGGCGTTCTGATCATTGCTGCTTTGAAATTCATGCAGTCAAGATCTAGGTTATTAATCAGTCGACCTAAACCTAACATAACAATAATAAAGCCAACAACCCTTTTCCGAAGATATCCTCAGATGGACGATTCTTTTTCTTTTTTTTTTCATATCCGCCAGGATTTAGTCGCGACACAAGTCATGTCAAAAAAAGGTCAAAGATAAACAAAATCGAAAAACCCTACTGGCTGAAGAAAAAACTGCAGAAGATGGCATTTTCTTGCAGCGGGGTTGTCAAACAGTTGGCACCGGCTATGGTCTTTCGGGGGCAAAGCCTCACCAAAGAAAAGACAGCAAATACATAAAATATATATATATATATATAATTGAAATTCGTGATTGATTGATTTGATTGGAATTCGCAAATCCAAAAATTCTCCCAGAAATTCCAGTTTACGGCAACACCAACTTCTCGTCATCCCGTCTTGTCCCTACCGCATCGTTCCCATCCGACCGTTGATTTTCCCTAGTGAAAAGGCAATTATTATTCGATTGCTTGGGAATGAACGGCGAGGATTTGAGGGAATGGGATTTTTGTCTTTTTTGGGCTCGTTTTTCCTTTTTTTGAAAAGCAAGATTTGGCATGTCCAGTTGACTTTGTCATTTTGACAAGAAAGATTAGGACTGGAATCCCAGAGAGATGTTAAGGATTTTGGGCCATGGGAGTATTTGACCTTTTAAAAGGGGTGTGCGAGTCCAACTGTCTATGCGCAAGAATGGGTCATTTCATTAAAGTCCCTGTACTGCGACATATTTCAACTAAATGCAGTTTGTCTTCTATCGACTTACAATCTAGAGACCCACATTGTTCTGCCACATATGTTCGGGTTTTCTCTTAGTCAGTACATTGTATTAATCATAGACATGTGGTTGCCGCATTAAGGATTTCATTGAGTATCAATGTAGAGTCAGATTGAAAGAAGAATCATCCTTCAAGTTAAATTGGGGAAATTTGAAATTCAAAGATATGTCCATAAAATTACAAAGGATGTTTGCGTTTCGTTTGATGGTAATTAGAAAAAATCATCTTGATGCCTAGTAGGGATGCTCAAACCTAACCCAAGGATTGGAAGCTAACTACAAATCAATTTGCGTGGTATCAACTAATTAATTTCTTTTTGGAAAAAAGAATTGGAATAATTAAAACTTGTCTTGAAAGTACAATTAAATCTTAATATTTAAACATGTGATCAATTCTAAAATTTATCAAATTAACTTTTTTAATGTTTTGTTCATTTCGTTAACTATTTTTATTTTTTACTTTTTAGCATGTGCTATTTTTTAGAAAAAAAAGAATATATTTTTTTAAATTAATCTAATTTAACTGAGATAAGTATTTGGACTAAAACAGCGTTATTTTGATCTCGTGCTGCATGCTTTAGTTGATTTTCACATCACATAAGAAAGAGAAAATAATTTTTAGAAAAAAAAACTACATCAACATTTTCTGCTAATCAAATGAAAAAAAAATTGTGACAAAAGAGAGAAGATTAAATTAATCGAGGGACTTAATTGTATCATTTGATAAATTTGAGGACTTGATTGGAATTTTTTTTTAAATTTTTTAAATTTAGAATTTCTGATGCACTTATCTTGTTTCTCAATTGTTTTTATGGGCTCGGACAAGTTCTTCTGCTTGGGACTAGGAAGCCTGAAATATTCGGATTGACCTGGACAAAACTACAAAAATGAAGATAATTAGCAATGTGGTGTGGTGAGATCGAATACAGAAAGTGACTCGACACATGCCGAGAATATATTTTTAGGCTAAAAATGTACTCGATTGCCTTTGCCGCTGGCACCATAGTGTCAGGCTCTAATAAATTTTCTGGATTGCACTCGTGGAGTGGACCTTGCAACTCTACCAGAACGGGAGTTATATGCCTCTTCCTTGTTTATTTGCATTGATTTTGATGTTGATATTTATATTCGATTTTTTCTTTCCTCGCCACAATTTGACTTCTATTCATATAACACATTTCCAAAATATATAGATATTTACATTTAGATTTGCATGCACTTTTTGCCAATTTTTTTTTTTTTTTTTAAATTTGAATCATTCTTTGGATGTCCCATATTGGAGGAGGGGAACGCATTGGCTGTGACATTTTGAAATTTCTTCATTTCCTAATATTATTTAGGACACATTAAGATGAGAACTAGATTACATGAATTATGTGATAACTTCGACGAAACTACAACCTTGTCATTGAATTTGTTTACTCGGGAAAGTTTTTAGAAAATTAGTTGAAGTCGTGATATTTAAGTGCATGAATTAGTTGGCCATAATTTTTTTTAAGGGGTTAAGAAGGGCAACGAAAAGTCTGCATTGGTGGTTTATAAAACTTTACAATTCTCATAGAATGTCAAACTCATTGACTTTTGCAATATCTGAATACGTGGGGCTTGCGAAAAATCAAGCAATAAAACAATTTTACAAATTTTAATATATTCAATTAAATAGATATTAATGTGTATGTTGTGACAAACTAGTTAGTCACTAGTTTGTCAAAATATTATTTCTTATAAGTTACTGACGTAAGTCGGAGTTAAAAATATCATTTCTATCGTCTTCTTAAGCATTTAAGTAATTACACGATACTTGGTATATTGAGATTAGTTTATGAATCGAAGTAACATGGTCCTATAAAAACAGGATGCACTTATTTAAATACTTATCTATACCTAATCACGCGAATTTGTAAATCCATCTACGGAGAAAGCCACTCTCTTGCTATAGCCCAATCCACAAGTTCAATCAAGGAGGCGAATACCACTGTACATGATGGTCCAGGGCACTTTATGATAGGGATGAAAAATAAAAATAAAAATAAACTTGGGAAAAGGGCAAATTCTCAGGCTTGGAAATTTCTGACGAAGGACGTACAAAGTAAATATCGAAGACAGACAGGGAGACATAATAGGGGCACATTGGTCCCCTTGAAATGTCTAACGCCAAGGAGGAAGGAAGGGGGGGAGGCAAAAAAAAAAAAATGAAGAAAAAGGAAAAAAAATGAAAGCAAGCAAGAACAGGAAAAGGAAAAAAAAGGAGAGCAGAGAAAAGAAAACACATAATACAACAAAAGAATATGAGAACTTGGCAGGCTTGTGTGATGATGACGACGTTGGCGTATTAGAATTTACTTACGGGGGAAGAGAGAGAGAGAGAGAGAGAGAGCAAAGGTCAAAGTAAGCAGTTGTAGTTTTGTAGCAGAGAGAGAGAGAGAGAGAGAGAGAGAGGTAATGATTTATGGGAAGAGAAGGAGATCGCAAAAGCTCGTGATCATGAGGATTTCCTCTCTCTCTATCTCTATCTCTTCTCTTTCTGTCTCCCCCTGCGCATAGAGAGAGAGAGAAAGAGAGAGAGGAGGAACAGAAGGGAAACAGAAGCAGAATTAGCAGAGTTTTAATCAGCCCCTCAAAGGAATTTGCAGGCCTCCTTTTCCCCGTCTTTTCCTTTTCTCGTGATCTCTCTCTCTCTCTCTCTCTCTCTCTCTCTGCAGCTTCGTATTGAGGAAAAGCGTCCTTCGTTTTTCTTCTTTCTTTACTTTTGCGAGCCAAGTCCTCTAGGCTATATAACTGTTGCTTCAAGCCCAGACAGTTGTAACGGGATTCGAATTAGAGAACCCTCCATCAAGGACGACGTTGGGTGAGGAATTTTGAACACACCACACCCTCCATACCCCTCCAAGCCGAGACTCGCACAATCCGTATACAGATTGGCGTTACAGAAGGAGGCGAAGAAGAAGGAGGAGCAAAAATGGGGTCTTGTGGGAGGAGTGGGACAGTAAGGCAGTACGTAAGGTCGAAGGTCCCACGGCTGAGATGGACTCCGGAGCTCCACCAGTGCTTCGTCCACGCCATCCAACGTCTCGGCGGCCAAGACAGTACGCCTCTCTCTCTCTCTCTCTCTCGCGTGACGATATTTTGCTTCAGTTTGTTGCTCAAGACTTCTCTTTTTCTTGGGCGTTAGGGTTCGATCATCATCTGTTTCATTGACTTTTTGTTTTGATGCGGCTGTTGGTGTTGCAGAGGCGACGCCGAAGCTAGTGCTTCAGCTGATGGACGTGAGAGGGCTTACCATCTCTCATGTCAAGAGCCATCTCCAGGTGCAATAAGTTGCTTTTGCTTCCCCCCTTCTCTCTTCAGTCACAATTTTAGTCTCCCTCGTTTCTTTCCTCCATGAAATAGAAAACCTTTATTAGGGTCCTAATTAATCAGAAGTAAAATTTGATTCTTGGAGCAGATGTACAGAAGCATGAGGAGCGACCTAGGCAGATCAGGTAGATAATCCTAATCTCTCGTCCCATTCAGAACAGTAGCACTAAACTGCATTTCTTTATTTAATTTCGTCAACTACCACTCCTCAAATATCTGTCCTTGCCTCGTTTTTATTTTTTTATTTTTTTTATTTTCCTTCCGGTACGATATGTTCGACTTTTTGTTTTCCTCCACTGAAGAGAAGATGGGTTTTTGATAGTTTTTTGGCTGTGTTTTTGGGGCGTTGCTTCTTTCCAGTGGAGTTCAAATTATGCTCTCATTTTTTAGCGGTACGTGCATTGATGGCTGGCTTTCTTACCTTACTTTCCCCTATTGGTACTTCACCCATATTTCAGCATCAAACTTCATGGGCTTGTGTCTTGGCATTTTTTAAGGAAATATTGTGGCTAGATATTCGCTTCATTTATTAAAAACCCTACTTTCCAGTAACGCTGCTCTGTGTTGACTGTTGTTTTTGTTGCTGCCGCTGCTCCCCATGTGATTTTCACAGAAAATAGAACCAAAACAAAGTGCTCACTCTCACATGTCACGACTTTGATGAAAACCACACACAACACCGTAACTTGTAATCAATGTGGTTCATAAATGAACCACGTAGTGATTCGAGATGAACATTTGCTAAATCGGTGCAACTTTTGTATGGGGGGCATCTTCAAATTTATGCAGATAGGGGCTGCGGCCAACAAAAGAGACGGGCGGCCGAAGACGACGATCCCGATCGTGACGGCGGGTGCGTGGAGGAGGTGAATGACGACGAAGGCCCTCCTCATGCATTCGCAAAACCCGTTCATCATTCTAGATTCGCATGCAGTTCGCCTCCTTGTAAACGGTAAACCCTTCATTATCACTGGTTTGTTCTTTTTTTCACAATGTCAAAAATAATGAAGTAAACGCTAGAGAGGTAGATATGATAGCTAGCTGTTTTCGTAAATGCGTCGGGTCTTTTCCCTGGAAGACAATCAGCAGCTTCCCCTTTCTTATTTAATTTTTTGGAAGTTTTTGACTGATGAAAATTCTTATTGTTCCCTTTTGCTTTTCTTTCTTCTTTTGTTGGTGCGCAGATCGAGGACAGAGAAGGTGGCGACGACGACGACGACGACTTCAGCAGTTGCAGAACAGGCGCCGTACGGCTTCGAGGTAGGGGGCGTGGATGGTTTCAGATGGCACACTCCATGCATGCCCCGAGATCTCCACAGCTTCAACGATCCTCTCGAGTGCGCCGCGAAAGAAGAATCTAAATTCCCTTTGGTACGCTCTCTCTCTCTCTCTCTCTCTCTCTCTCTCTGCATTGGTGTGTGAATGCGGTTCGCTTTTACCAGCTTTAATTTTTACTTTTGGGTTTGGGAAGGTCGGGTTGAGTGCGGGGTTAGGTTTTGGGGTTTCGAACTTGACTTTGTCTCCATCTCTCTCTTTTTCGTTTCTTTTATTCTCCCTCGTGTCTTTCTTGGGTTCTTTTCTTTTCTTTTTTTCCTTTTTTTTTTTTTTGGGGGGGGGGGGGGGGGGGCAATGAGTCAACCTGCGTCGCCCGTATGATGGTCCAAACAGTGTTATTCTCTTCACTGCATGGCTTACTCGAAAAGGTACCATTTGTGTAAGAAAAGGGGGGGGGGGGGGGGATCAGAACCTCTCCGCGTAGCCTCTGAGGCTCTTCTATCCTGTTCTTTTTCTTAGGCTCTTCTGACTTGAGAATGCTAAGTATGTGAAACTGAGTACTGCTAGGATACAAAGTCTGATGATAAAGAGGATAGAAAATGCTTCATGAAGTAATTTGACACTGTCTTATCTATAGCCTTTCAAACGAAGAGGGGAGAAAATGCTAGCATTCTAAGATTAATAGGAAATCACTTTGAAAACTAATTTGCATATCAGTCTTAATAACCTAGCACTCTTGGATAATTCTCGTTCACGTTATTCTATGGATACACTATTTGTAGTATCCCTACTACTGCTATTCACTCGAATTTATCATACCTTGCCATGCTGCCTGGCACATAAGGTTTACGAGAAAAGCTAAGTATATTAAGGATCCTTGACTAGATGATCGATTGGAATTGTAATAGATCGAGTTAGATAGGGTTTACTTCCCAGTGAGGAACCTGATCTGCGTCACCAGTTCGTGTCATTGTTATGAAGCTGGCAGGTCTCTACACCAGTTACAGCCAGAATTGATCATATAACCTCTCTAGCGCTTGCCATTTCGTTTATGTTGTCCATTCCTCATCATAATGGTCTGCAGTTCCATTCGATTGTTCTCACTAGTACATGCGAATTACTGAGTAAGATAGTCGTGGGGCAGATCCCCTGAACTCAGATGCGTTATTGACCATCCGGAAGTCCCTAACCATCAATTCACACAATAATATCTGCATTTGCATTGTGGCTCAGTATGGTCTTCATTTACAGAATCTCAATGTCATCTGTTTGTACAGTGGCACATGAAATTCAACATATATGATAATGAAAATTCACGTGGAAGTTTAAAAATATGCAATGCAGTTTGCTAGACCGGACTTAACTGCATGTCGAAAGTGTGACTCACAAGTTTCCTGGCCTTGTGCAGATTGCGAAGCTTCAAGATCGGATGCAGATGCCTCGAAAAGGGTTAAAGCTCAGAGACTGGAGAAGCTTCCCCCTGGAGGAGTACGAGGTATCCCAAGGTTGTGAACTGTCTCTCTCGCTTTCGCTGCAATGTCACTCCATTCACAGAAGCAACGGTTCCTCGACCAGCGAGATCAGCGAGGCCTTCTCGTCGTGCTCGAGGTCCAGGGAGTGCTCGGGCCCATACTCGGACAAAAGCAGCGTAAATCTGGATCTGTCCATCGCTCTTTGTGGCTCCTAGATTAAAGTTTCCTGTGAAAATGGTTTGGTACAACGTTTTGTATTCTTTTTTGTTGGTTTTGATCAGATCATCCCCTTTTATATAATTCATGGTAGTTGGTAGTACCACTTCGGCTATATATATATATATTAAGCCTTATGCAGTTCTTGTTCTGATGATGGACGAGATTGGTTGTACCGTTCATTGTAGGTAGAGGCAGCGAGCCTTAGGAATGTATATGTACGTCCGTGTTAGATTATGAATATGATTTAAACAATAGTTGTTTTGGTAGCTTCATTCTTAACTTGACATGTTTAAGCACGAGGGGAAAATAATCCGACATTGCTTGAACATCCCCGATTTTTTTATCAAGAGAAACACTATTATACTCACAAACCGGACTAAAATTCTCTTAGAAGTGACCTAGTCATTTTATATTTGGTCATTCATCATTTAATGCTCTGGTGGTCCACTAGTTTTTCTTTTGTTAGTTCTATTATTTATTCTCAATTTATTCTTAGATTTTTGCTATGCCTTTTTACAAAATATATGAATGTCGAAATCTAGGCTAGGAGCAAACTTCAATAGTTGTAGTCCACTTGTTTTAAGACCCAACAAAAGATTGGTACATCATTTAGCGTGAGGATTTTAATAAATTTTTTCAATGTCTAGTATTGCTCTCTTAAAGAATATTCTAGATCTATCAAACAATTGGGTTAAGTTGAAATAGTCCAAACCAAATTGATCAATTTTCATAAAATACAAATCTAATGATTATCCTCTATTTGACCTATATCCAACGTATGCCCCACCCAACTCAACTTAATATTTTTATATTTAACTCAATCAAAGAAAACTTACACACGAATAGAGGTAAGAGCATAGAGTGAGCGAGAACAAGATTGAATGATGGCAAAAGAGAAGGAAGAGAGAGCCATAAATATAAGTTCGATCTAAGTAAGTTGTTGTCTATTTGACACCTATATAATTTTGGGCCTTACCATTTTAAATCTATTGATGACCTATTTATTAGATATAACTTACTCATACAATAACACAATCGGTCAAATATAAGTTAAGAAATAGGTCTACGACCTATTTTGATGGGTCTAGATTATTCTAATAAAAGCTTAAGTAAGCCAGCTCGAGCTTTGCTCTATGGTGACCTCATAGTCAATCTCGATTTCGAGATTGCCGAAGGTCGAAACAACCTCAGGGGCTTTTGAGGCCTTGGTGTCAATAGAAGCCAAAGACTGCGAGAGAGGGAGGGAGAGTTGTTGAAAATATATATCAAGTTTGAGTCTGTCAAGAAAACCTAATTTCAATAGGCTAATTGGAGTTAGATGTCTAGTTTGAGTAATTTTTTTTTTTTTATAAATATTTTGGATTGAATTCTTTTCTACATAAGAATTAAGTCTTCTTTACAAATTGCATACATGAATTGAGTCTTCTTTTTCATGAATTACCAACTAAAACAATCCAAGAGGAACTTTTGGCATTTAAACTAGTGAATTTTATAGTAAGATTTGTGGGTTCCTATTATTTAATGAGGAATCATTAAGGCTAACTACCATATGAGTTATTGGGGGTAATTGGGACTGAGAAACATCTAGGCTACAATTGGTCATTTGGATTTCTAAACAAGATAGGATTAGATAAAGATAACATATGAAATTTAGGGGATTTTATTATATCTTATCCACTATTTGATAATTGCAGTAATAAAATTGAATATATTCATATAATATAATAAAAATTATTTGATATAAACTCCATATCAATATAAACTGATCACAAATTTTATAAACAGAGATGTTAAAAATCTCTTATGACACATGTGATTTGATTGCTTTTTTATGTTATTTTCCTCTCTTTTTTAAATCATTTTTTTTATTTCTTTTTTCCCTTTCCATCATTCTCTAATAAGATTTTATTAAATAGAAAACTATACCAATAGAACCTAAAATATGCAATAAATATATTTATATATTGAGTTTATATTATGAAATAGAATCAAATTCAAATATATATATATATAATAAGATTAAATTTAAAAAAATTATATTTTTTTTAATTATTTTGAATTTCCTATATTAGAATTCAAATATTATTTAAATTGAAATATATTTTTAAATTTATTAATATAAGAGGTTTGTTATTTGAGAAAAAACTTTCCTATTATGGATATTGAAAATCCTATTCACATTTATCTCACTTCTCCCATAAGATAATTTTATCTAGCATATATCCTATTTATATCCGATTTTATCATGTCTTGAGCATGTACCAAACGCATGATGAGATATATTTTATCATGTTCGCTAAACGCAGCCGAAGAGTATTTGAATGATTTAAGTGTAGTTGTGATCTCCATTTCATCACTTATGCTGCTTCCCATGTGGAGTAATAATTGGATGTTTGATTTTTTTTTTTTGTCATAATTGGATGTTTGATTTTTGTTTTTCTTGTTATGTTAATTTTACCATTCAATCACTTGATTTTCACGACGATGGCAACTAAGACTTCGTGAATACTCTTGTGTGCAGGTGAGGGGGACTTGTAAGGAGGAGACAGACGAGTGATGGCAGTGAAAGCCGTCGCAACAAATGCCTATTGTGGCTTCTCCAAAGGATGTGGTAGAAAACTAGATGGGGAGATAAATAGATAGGAAAGGAAAAGAGGGAGAGAGGAGGAAGGATTGTCTGACTTTTTTTAGATCGGGTATTCAATGGACATGTGGTGCTAATTCAAATTTGGTGAATCTAGACAGTACATTGCTACAAGAAATTCCTTTTTTTTTCTCAAATAATGGCATAAAACTGATATTATTTCAAATAAGGTCCAAAGTATCTTAGTTCTCTCAAATAAGAATCTGGAGTGGCCATATAGTCTCAATGAGGGGATTGAACTTGTTGCCTAGTAAAAGGCATTTTCATCTTTTAATTTATTTTCCCTTTTTTCTTTCCATAAAAAAAGCAAACTTAAAAAAAAAAAAAAACTATCCCTCCGCTTATGGCTGCCGTCCCATCGCTGGTGGGTTTGAGGCGAGGGCTTCCATTTCTGGCAATGGTTGTCGGCCCTTGCCAAGGAGCCAACCACCTTATTGGCCATCGCCACCGTCATATAAACAATGAGGGTGGCAGCCATAGTGGGAGAGAGCCCTCTTGCTTGTATTTTTGCTTCTTCTTTTTTTAGCTTTTTAAGAATTTTTTTAATCTTTTTTAACCCTTATGCTTGTATTTTTTTTTCTTTTTTCTTTTTATAATTTTTTAATCTAATTTATTTAAAATCAAAATTAAAATTATCTGTGGACGAAATACCCCTAATCGGCTGGAATATTTTGCTGGCCGATGATGTTAAGCTCTTATTGGAATTTTTCCTATAGCAATTCTTGGCCCCAGGGTTTGTTGGGGGGAGTGGGAGGCAAAGTGAGATTTATATATTCACTCGAAAATTGTAACATACATCTTACACCTAATTCTTAGGGAGTGTTTGGTTTAGATTTTTTAATGGGTTTTGAGCTTCTAAAATTCCTGGCATAAAAGTTAGGACGCTTGGTGATTTTTTTTTACCCCACTTTGGGGAAATGCCAAAATTGCCTAGATTTTCAACAATTTAGAGTGGTAGGCTTGTGGGTTAATGAATTTTTTCTTCCCAAAATTTCCTCCCCAATATTTTGATATTCCATTGTTGCCCTTGAAGGGTACCGTTCTACTTCTCCAATGTTGCAAATCTAGGTCTGGCGATGACAGCTTCACCGAGGTTGCACGAGGCCATTAGACTATCGTCGACAATTGTCAACAGTCACCGACGATCTTTGACAGGGGGCCGAGGGCGGCAAGCCTTGTTGATAGTCACAAATCTATTAGGTGAGATCTATAGGGTCGTGATCTAAGCAGCGATTTGGCAAATCAAAGAGTCGGTGAAGTTGGTCAAGGGCCGCCAAGGCCTATGGTCATCCTCTCGAGCGTTGCCAAGGTTAAGGCTTGCTCCCGAGCCTTTTGTCTCCAGATTGTATATCGCCTGAGGTCGCATGATGTAGGCGAGGCGACGTCCAGGGTCCTCGACGACCTCGCTTAGGCATGTGGCGATGAATAGAGGGCCTTCCATGATGGGGACAATGAACATGATGAATATAGAAGACTGAACAAAGGAGACAAATGGCCTTTGCTTTGTAGAAATACACCTTGAGTCAAAAGATCTTTGGGAAAATGACTTTATATTTCCTCAAAATTGAACCAAACACAGCCTTGACATCCAAGGCTAGGGCCCATCAGTGAATCCGCCTACATGTCCAATTGTAAATATCATCTGCTCCCTGAAGATAACATGACACTTGATGCTCACCATTCAAACCTTTTACAATAAGACAAAACAATTTAACTATTTCTCACATCATCCATAGGATTGGATACATCATTAACGTACGCGAATAAGTCACGCCAATGGAGTTTCGTGTAGTATTGTTTCAATGATAAATGCATTCATGTATTTTCCCCATCAATCGATGTACGACTAAACATTTTTTCTATTTCTCACATCATCAAGTTACTTTTGTGAAGTTGTACATCTCGAAATATGGAACCCCCGTGCAGGCGTACGCCCTACATCCCCGCGTTCGAGGTGCGTCTCGCAACATGTTAATCATCTGCGTTGGTCTTTAGTAGCGCATAGATTCAACCTGCATGAAGCTTCGAACCTTTTGCGACGTTTGGAAACCAACGAGAGGGAGAAAATTACCTTTTGGGCTTCGAGGACTTGTCATGTTGCTCGACTCCTGGGCTTTGCTATTGGGTCAGCTTGTACGTTCCTTTTTCCAGTTGCATAGATGATGGGCCACGCGGGTTCATTTGGCGTGGGCTTACGAACTTTTATGATCACATGAATCTGGAAGTTAAAAGCATTTGTAGGAAAGGGAAAAGTATATAAATTCTTGGATGTGACCAGAGCCCAACACTATGCCAGATTTCTTTTAAGGAATATTAACATAATTGATCCTTGAACTTTGGTTTAATGTATAATATGATCCATGAACTTTTGGTACATATTTAATTTAGTCTCCAAATTATATGAAAATGTTCAATGTTGTCCCTAAATTTGAATGACAATATTGAACATTTTCATATAGTTCATGAACTAAATTGAATATGAACAAAAAATCAAGGAACCATATTGGACATTTTAAAAGTTCAATGATAACATTACATATTGTGCTAAAGTCCAGGGATTGCATTATACACTGGATCAAATTTCATGAATTATTTGTGTCATTTTCCCTTTTTAAACATGTATTTTTGTCTATTTTTTCATTCTTGATTGCCCGCCTGCCCCCCTCCCCCCCCTCCCCCCCTTATTTTTACTAGCAACAAGGCACATGAGTTGCCTATGTTTGAGAGGAAAAAAGGAAAAATAAAACTCGTTTTAAGCATGTGTGTCAAGATAGAAATTTAAAGATGCAAATCGGTTTAGAAAACGAATTTAAATGGTTGTAAAATGAAATGGTTTTGCATTTAATTTTGGAGAGTGAAATGTTGAGGCGATTACTTGACAATTATCTTGACTACTTTTAGGTTGCGATTTCTTTCAATTTTTGTATACCATGTCACCAGAGGACATCTCCATAAAAAAGACGGGCATTTCGTGGAATCCTTATAACTTTCTCGACAGGTTGTTGTAGGATTGATCCAAATGGTTCAAACTTTAAAGGTCAAGTTTGGGTAAGATAAAGTACACTACTGATTAACACAGTTGTCCACGGATATAAGATCCGCTCTTAACACACTATACAATACATCCATAAAAATGTCATAATATCTCATATGAGAGACAGAAACTGAGAATTTGAAAATTAAGCCATATTCAATCTTGAGTATGAATATTAGTTAAAAATAAAATAAAATCTTGAGTATGAATATATCATGTTATTTGCTGCAAAAAAAATTGTTAATCAGCTATATATGTGTTTATATACTAGAAGACTATATTTACATATAGGGGTGATTGGTTTCCAATTGGATTAGTTTTGAAAGAAGAACCTAGAACCTACACTATAGGTCTCAATTTGGAGAAAGTGGAACTAGGAATTGAACTAATTATACTTGGAACCAACTTGGAACTTATTATTATTATTATTATTATTATTATTATTATTATTATTATTATTATTATTATTATTATTATTATTACTACTACTATTATTATTATTACTACTATTATTACTATTACTACTACTACTATTATTATTATTACTATTATTACTACTACTACTATTATTACTACTACTACTACTACTACTACTACTATTATTATTATTATTATTATTATTTAAAAAGGTATATAAGATTAGTTCCAAACCAATTCGACCTTAGAATGGGCTTATTTGGTTGAACCAGTGGTGTTAATATAAGAATTAGAAACCGAATTGGTTAATGTGGAACTTAGGTTTTTGGGAATCAAGAAACAGACCGATTCTTCTTGGAACTATGCTAGAACCAATCAGGTATGGCTAGTTCGATGCAATTTATGGGTTGTCTGATCTCATTACTCATCCCTAATCAAATATCATAATCTTCTATTGTACTCTTTTTTTTTTTTGGCCAGAATCCTAGCATGTATATTTTCAAATTGAGAAATAATTGCATGATAGTCCTTAATGTATTGTGAGAATAACAATCTATTTTAAATCACAAAAAATAAATGATAAATAATTATAAATTGTTGTTGACCTATTTCTTCAAGAATATATGAGTCACAATAAATTGTTATTCTCATAATACCTAAGGACTGTTATACTAGCAAAGCCCTTTAAAACTATTTAACCAATTCAACATTAATTTCTCGATTTGAGATAGGCAAAATGATACAAATAGTTTCTAAACTTTAGTCTATCCGCAATATCATCTTTACAGTTTTTATTTGTTACTATTTAAACTAGTCCCTAAACTTTCAATATGTTCAATCTAGTGCCTTTGCTTTCTATAATAAAGTAAATTGGTCCTTTGGTACTACTATTCACAAATTTTCATATTCACAGAGCCCATATTTTCTAAAATATTTTCATTTTAATATATTAATCAACAAGAAATATGTTTTCTTTTTATCTTTTTACCTTTTTGATCTTTATAAATACGACTATAATTCCATTAGTATACATAACCTCATTTAGACTTATATTGGATTCATATACCTTTTATTTTGAAGTAAGTGTTTTCCAAGAAGAACATTTAACAACGATAGTAATTTACGTGTAGATGTGTTGTACTTATATTAATCTAATATTGTTCCTAATTTTTTAGATAGATAAATTATTCAACTTCTTTTCTCTTGTGTTTTCTTAATTAACTTGGTTAAATCTTTTTATTGTGAAATTAAAATAGTAGGAATATCAACCCGATATAACTTTAAATGAGATTATATATTTGAATGTTAGTATCGTATAGTGACCAACAAATCTTTTGTTGACAAAAAGAAAGAAATGAATATATTCTAAAATCAGGGTAATAATGTAAATATCAATTTTTTTACTTTTTAATGGAAAATAAAGGATTAGATTAAACAAAATAAAAATTTAAGGACTAAACTAAATATTTAGAATGATTTTTACAATTATATGGAACAAACTAAAGTATAAGAATGACATTATATATTGGGTCAAAATTTAAGAATTATTTATATATTTTTCCTTTGAGATAAGTTTATGCGGTGACGTTGCTTAACAATTATTTTAGGGTTATGGTCTCTTTTCTGCTAAAAAATTGTTTTCTCGTTGAAATGTAATATTTTGTCAATCAATTATTGGAAGGAACCTTTTTTGCTGCAATGATTTAAGGATGAATAGTGTGCAAGTACTCATGTTGGTGTTGTTCTGTACTTGTGTTGATGGACAACCTAGACATTCTAAAACTTTCAGAGTGCTCAATTATATTACATAACTTTTGAATTATTATCCAAGCCTGGTCTTATCATTTCCCTGAACAGCGCCCAGGCAATCCTGGGGAAGGCTTCACGGGGATCAAAGGTAGGTCCCTTTAACCTGTTCGGGCTAGGGCCGGGAAACCTAATGGGAAGATTATCCCATACTACTCACCCCTCATTTCCCTGTAAATGGGTTATGAGGAGGAGTCCCCCCGGGATCTTCATTTCAGGGGGGAACAGTTTAGAGACCTACTCAGGTCTAAGACATTCTAAAACTTTCAGAGTGCTCAATTATATTACATAACTTTTGAAATTGCCACTGGCTATCTTTTCCATATCTTATCCAAAAAAAAAAAAAAAGAGAAAATCACATCAACAGCTAAGATTCTCCTGTGAGCAAAAGTCGCTAAAAGACAAAAAAAAAAAAAAAAAGTTGCTTAAAGACACTCAACTGAATTTTTCGAAAACTTTTTGAAATTGTTAATACCGAAATTGACCTTATCACGATTACACGAGAAAATATGATAAAATCATACTGTAATCATGTACATATCACAAAAGTAGTATTTGATACATGCTTAAATATCAACGAATATAAGAGTAACTACCCAATGATAGATAACAATATAAAAAGATGCACGTATCTAATTGTTAAAACTACAGTAATGGATAGCTGGTGGCCTCTTGAATAGGTTTTTGCAGCAAATATTTCAAAAAGAACACTTTAGATATTGCCCAAGATGCCAAGATAATAGGCATTAAAGGTGCACATTATGAAAGAGTGGTTGCTATTTGAAGACTCAATGGACTAGTCATCAATACCCATATAACCCTTAGGGCATGACGAAGACATTTATAAGAGAAATGGGTGAAGTGAGTTGTACAAAAAAAATTGTTGGCAAAGTCAGAAGTGATTACTAAAGGATACACAACAGTCAAGCAGTTACCAAATTTTCATTATATATATCACAAGTTATTTGGTGAGAAACCCCCCAACAAATCAATCAAAATGTTATCTCTTTATCTTTATTTTTCCTATAGCGTACCTTAATTTCCTTGGTTGTAACTTTTATATTCCCGTGGTCGATTAGGTTTCGACTCATATTCATATCTTGATGTATTGTCATTGATTAAATTTCGACGTTGTATCTTACTATCCTAGTGCATTGTCATTGATCAAGTTCTGGCATTGTATCTCATTATCCTGATACATTATTATTAATTAAATTCTAGCATTGTATTCTACTATCCTCGATTTGTGCCATTGATTGAATTCCGACATATTTTGGGGTTGATCACGTAACTTGTGGGCCAAATTGTTGATTAAATTCCAATTCAGCCCAATATTGTTAAGTGTTGTTTGGATTAAAAAAGTTAAATTTGATCTTGCATGAGATATCCTTTGTCTAGAATTGGGGCACAACCTTGTCCCCCTTAATAAAATCCGAAGAATAATTTTCGATGAAAGATATTTTTTTGCAGAAGTAATTCCAGCGAAATAGAAACCGAAATTATTATTCGTAAAATTGCGCGACCAAATTGTAAGTCGTATATTTTGGTACTTCTAATATTCTTATTTGCATTATTTGAATAGGTTGCAGGAGTGACACTTTCGGATAACTTATGAGAAATACTAAGAGAACAACACCTTTATTCTCTAAGAATAACGGAGCTTTGTGAAATGATTCTACTCTATGAACAACACCATATATTCCCCTTCAATGGAAATGGCAAGTGAAATGATTCCTTGAGAGAACTATGGATCCCACAAGTCATTTTTTATTTTTTTGTTGGTCCTACTCTATTCCTACTCTAACTCTCACTCTCAAATTTTTGCCTGCCTCCTTATAGAGCGTGGGAGTCAAAATCCTCACTTGAAATTAAATCATCCCTACTCCAATCCCCTCTAAAAATATGGGGATTCGAACTTCCCACCTCCCCTTTCCATGTTGGAAATATCATCAACATAAAATATCTTTACTTAGAATTTGGAAAGAAGGGTTTAAACATCTTTATTATAAGACCAAATAAATGTTGGATTTCTATTAACAACACCTCTATGATTGAACATTTTTCACACTTGCAATTTTGAATGAAAATTTTCAGCAATGAACAAAATGAATACAATTGTCAAAATAAAGAGTTTGGATACCCAAATCTACATAACTTAAAGCATTAATAAATCCTACTCAAGCAATTGCGGTCCAAATTAACTCAATAATCAAAATGATCATGTTGTGACTAACTCTAAATGAATTTTATATTAAAAATTTAAGTATGTTGGATTTGTTTGATTATTATTATTATTTTACCTCAATGCTTTTTTCTTTTATACAACACCACTTTATTACCATGCTAGCCAACTTTCAATTTTTTTTACTTCTTCGGTAATTCTTAGAAATCTCATTAAATTAGGTTAGAATGAGTGCATGGGTTGCACATTTGAATTTTATTTTATTTAGAATTAGTGAAAATATTTTCACAAGTACTCCGCAAAAGAATTAAGTTTTATATTTAAGTAGTCATGCAAAGTATTAAATAGGCCAAATAGGAATTTTCATTTTCTTTATGGAAAAATAATTTTTATTCAATAGATGAGAATTTTATATCATGATTTATTTTCCAAATTTGTTTTGTCGATTGCCATTCCCATTGAATAAAAATATATGGTCCATAACGCACCCTTATTCTTTGAGAATAACGGTGCCGTTCTCTTAGCATTGCTCGATAACTTATTCATTATATTATTACGCTTCCTTATCGATGTTTGGTTCCAGTTTTGATATTTTAAGGTCAGTTATGGTTGGCGTTTTATGTGCTTCGCGATTCTTCTTAGTGATATTTTGACTCGATTCTTTTCCGTGGACGTGATCACCGGGGACGGACCTTCGGCTTTTTGTTAGTGGGGTCATCGAAATAAAGCAAACATGCATCCATATTCATGTTTTTCTCGTTGTCATACTCGGAAAAAATATACATTAAAACGTTAATGGTAATAAGACTGGTCAAGGCTAATTAACTCTCATATAGACCAGACAATCTTTTGTGCGCTTTCTATGCATAGGAATTATGTAATATAAAAATTAGCGCACACCCCGTTTCTGTGGAGAGATCTATAGATGCTTCAAGAGAATCACATCAATCGATTAATAAGCAAAATGCTATGCATTGCACTGCCTTTTTCGCTCGAAGATGCTATCGATCCAACATTACGGATTACATGACCGGTTGAGTGCATGGATGATGTGATAACCTAGAGGCCCTGAGATCTTTTCTTCATCTAAAATGTGATGTCGGCCGCACTCATTATTTCGGATCGAAAATTATTTAGAAGGGTTGTGTTCGTACCCGATTCATGTAAAAGTCCCCCCCCCCCCCCAAAAAAAAAGGAAAGAATTTAAGGCCACATGAAACCTTATAGTAAACTGATTTAATTAGTTTAATGATATTTTATTTTAAATTTGAGATTAGGTTTTTTTCGATTGCAATTTAGAGTTTGCGAGTCTAATGAGTTGAAGTTTGTTGTCTCAATTATTATCTACAATATAATGGGTCAGCAAATGTTCACTGCACATGACAATTTATTGTTAAATAGTAATTAAATTAAAAATTTTCAATGGGTTCAATTTACAACGCCCATATAAGGACGCTCCGTCCCTGGCGATCACCATAACATGACCACATATTTTCTCGAATTCTTTTCTAATCTATTTGAGTTTACGTGAAAATCCATTGAGTCAATGGAGAGTTCATTACTGACCAAAAAAATAAAAAATAAAAAAATGGAGAGTTCATTAATCAAACAATGTATCGATCTTTTCCCACCTCTTCGTCTCCCTCTCTAGAGAAACTTGATTAACCAATCCATTGAACTTTTTTCACCTATCCCGTCTCCGTCTCTGTCTCCGACTCTGTCTCCGTCTCCTGTCTCCCTCTCTCGGTCCTCTTGCATATTTTGCTCGAGAAGCTAGCCTTCGGTGAACCCAACGCACTCGCAGTTAGTTCATCATAGTCATCAAACATGTGAATTTCCCGTGGACCCATATACGATCCAGTTTTTTGCAATGAGACGGGCGCAGCCCAAAAAAATAGTTACTCAAAAGACCATTACAATGCTGATCTCTCTATCAAAGCAGTATGCATTATAATTCTTTTTCTTTCTAAAAAACAAAGTTGTGAGAAAATGATTTGAATCAATTAAAGCTTCTCCTAAATTGTCGTTGCCTTTTTCATGTATTTCATCAATCTCCATGTGTTGTATCCGGCACAGCAAGCAAAATCTCAACGTGTAAATCCCTACTAACAAGCAAATAAATTGTGACACTAAGATGATACAAAAGGTAAGCTTGTTGGAACGATGAAAGAACTTGAGCGAGCATCTTCCTTCGAAAGTTTTCACAAGGATGAACATCAGTTACGGCTGCAGTTGAAAAGACAGATTTCCGTGCCTTTTGGAACCCCGCTTTTTATTAGTATTTTATTATTATTATTATTTTAAAAAATATGCTTTAACTAGTTATTTTTGGGGAACCGAATATCAGGAGCCCTACATGACAACCCTCGATAAGGTTCCCCTTCGGGGATTTCAAATTTTCATGAGTAAAAACAGTTAGATCTGCGAACAAGTCACGGACTGCAGATTCCTCCAAGCGATTGGCCTATAAACGCTCTGCGACAAAACCACAATAAAAAAGAAAGAAAAACAGACAGTCATCACATGTCAGACCCCAATAACGCATGTACGCACAGCAAATATAGCAGCCACGACCACAAGTTCTAAGCTAATAACCATCTAAGAACCAGTTTTATGCTGTACGGACCATCAACGAGACAAAAGTTACTAGTTAGGTTTGCTCAGGCCTAGGAACTGGCTACAGTAGGAGCTCATTAGAGGAGAATATTCAATATATAAGTCCAAAAAAATCATTACACATGAGAGAGAGAGAGAGAGAAAGAGAGAGAGAGAGAGAGACCCAAGCAAGGGTTTGAATAAGTAAGATAGGCGGAGAGAGAGAGAGAGAGACCCAAGCTAGGGTTTGAATAAGTAAAGATAGGCGGAAACGCGTGGAAAGCGTCTTCGGAATGTCAACAAGGGGGATCCCGAATTTCAGCATGGACGTGGGAGTCAAATAGAACGCGAGAACGAAAATTCTATAAAATTAGGGTTAGGTATTAGGTGAGCAAACGAAATTCTTGTGGAAACTATAAAATATACTCAGAAGAAGCCATCCTGCGTGGCTTCTTCTCCTTAGTCTCAACATGAACGACTATAACAAGGAAAAAGGCAACACGACACGCAAGGGATTGGTAGCTACTACTACTAGTCTCCAAATTGGAAATTCTGTGGGAAGAAAGCAAAAGTTTTGAAAAGAAAAACGAAAAGGAGGTTTCGTCACTCGTGAACTGTCCTTGTTCTTGACATTCTGCTGCTTCCTTTCCGTAGAGTCGCGGTCTCTTTCTCGTGGCAAATTGCCCAATTATGGAAAATTTGTCATCTTCTTGGAAGCTCACCGAGCAAGGGCTCGAGACACGAAGCATGGAGGGGGGCCGATGAAATTTCCTGGGGAACTATTAACAATGTTTCGAAACTAACGTACGTACGGTTTCTATTGTCGGGGCCTTATGCAGGTACCTGAAATCTAATGTTGGGACCTGATGGTTATCCTCGCTCCGACTCCGTGGATAACTGTTTCTTGTTTAGAAAATGTTAAGCTAGCAAGAGGATAACACACAACGGATTCCACATCATGAGATATGTTTAGGTGCCCGTTCCGGACAAACCGCTTTTTTTTAGGAGCTCAAGCTGTCGGGAAATGAATCTGTCATGTATATTTAGCATATCTATTAACGTGGAGATAAACTATATAAACTTAAGATAATATAGGTATGGTTGACGAAAGCTAGTTCACAAACTCAGACTATCTTTCTTCACAAGTCACGTGGATTTCATACATGATTACAGGATAAAGGATATAATTTTTTTTGCCAGAACAGGAAAAGGGATATAGGCAGCAAAAGAATGGTTGCATCATGAAATTGACTATAAATGTAGCATTGTAGTCATCGTAAAATGAGCCTATACCCTAATGTTTCAATACTAACGTGGAACCCAACCGTATATTAAAGACATGCATAATGCATTGGGAAATATAAAAACCCAACTTCACCGGTGTTTCCACCGCAGCAACGTAACGGCAATAATTTGTTTCTGCTTAGATATGGCAGAAAAACAATTAATTCTTCACGGATGAGAGAGAGAGAGAGAGAGAGAGAGAGAGAGAGAGAGAGGACGCTTGTGCAAGCTTGTTGCTCTAACTAAGCAAGTACACATTCAATTGTAGCCAACATTACAAACTGAATCGTTCGAAGAGAAAAAATATGAAGGTGGGAGAGTGGGATGGTGCATTCTCCCTGAAGATACGGGAAAAAAAAAAAACAGAAAAAACCCTAATGAAGACAAACCCTACTTTGACATGCGTTTGTTCTTCTGACAATTTTGTTTTGGCCGCACATATTTATCCTTTATAAAACCTACCAGCTGATGGACTGACCTCTTTTTCCCTCCTCACGTTCTCGGTCAACTGTCAATTCCTTCAGTGCATTTTCGAACTCCCAAATGGTTGACTTCCCTGCTCTGACTTCCTGTCTCTGTCTAGTGAGCTCATGTTGATCGTCCCATGTTGTTGCTGCTGCTGCTCTCTATGCGCGAAACCACCGTCCGTTCTTTTCCTCATCATCCCTCCCACACCCAGGAAGTCCAAAGTTAATTTATCGGACCCTCCCATGCTCGTCGTGAGATTCTGGTGCAACTTGGCGTCGTTCACATTGCAGAAGTTCGCACTACTTTGGTCCTGATGGTGATGATGATGATCCAACGACATATTGCTTTCATTGAAACCGCTGAAGCTGTTCTCATGCTCATGACCGCCGTCACCTCCGAATATTGAAGAGCTTCCACCGGCGAAGGAACTGATCAAACCCCGGAGATGGCTCTCGCTTTCCATCTGTGGTGGCAGCTTCCCGCCACTGTCAGGAAAACTGCCACTGCCTCCACTGAAGTTGACGGACCCCATTTGCCGGTTGACAGCACTGCCGCCGCCGCCTGACGAGCTTCCCAATCCGCCCAACAAGGAGGAGCTGTTGCCGCTTGTTATGGACCCCATTTGAGCTGCCTTTTGAAGTAGCGCAGTTGCGGACATGTGAGCCACCACGCTCTCATTCTGCGCTGAGGCATTGAATAAAGAAGAAAAGCCTGATCCGACCCGGTCATCTGAGAAAAGACCAGACGGTTGGTTGCTGCCATTGTTCCCGCCATTGAACTGGCCCAAGAAGCTTTGAGATGGGAAGTTGGCAGCGGCGGCTGTGGCAGTGGTGGCATTGTCGCTGGCAGCGGCGGCATTGTTGCCGAAGAAGCTGAGGTTGAAGAGGTTCGATTGGGAGGCGCTAGAGTTACCTTGAAGGTTTGGCAGCTGCATCAACCCGGAGAGGGGATTGTGGCTTGGGAGATCGTGCAGGGAGTCGGCAGCTTCAGGCTTGAAAAACGTGGCGGGAGGAGGAGGCATTGGGTGGGGCGACTGCGAGAAGTTAGAGGAGTTGGAGGCGCCGCCAAGCCGGAGCATGTTGCTTGGTGGGTGGTTATGTGTTTGGAGCATGGGCAATTGGGAGCCGACCTGGTGAGAGAGGCCCAAACCGATGTTGTTGCCATAGAGGTTGTTCCCCAAAGTGTTCAAGCTTGATGGGTGCCTCGCGCTTTCTTGAGCTAGAGCGTCGCAAAAGGCCCTGTGGGTGATGAAACTGTCGCGCCTGCCCAGAAAAAAGAGAAAACATTTAATTTATTCGATGAAGCTATGGCGGGGATCGAATTTAAATATTATGACAACGTGAAAGGATGAGGGAAATGCATATTGAAAATGAGTCGTGGATAATGAGGGTTAGGGGCTATAGGAGAAATTGTGGAAAATGAGGGTTAGGGCCTGTAGGAGAAAATAAACAAAGTCGACATGGTCTTCATTTTTGTTCTAATATCATGATCCAGCTTTCTACTTGCTCCTGGAAGATCCAAGCAAAGGGTGCTTTTTGAAAATGGATCGGTCCTCTAATTGCTATGGACACCAATACTTGGTTGTTAAATCACGTGTAACTCACTTAGGACCATCAAATAGTGAATGAGTGATTGATACGACGCACCATGGACCCTTCATGGTCTTAGTGGTAGTGATTACGATTGATTTCACTAGCCAATTCCATAATCTCCACACGCATTCCCACTAGCTAGCTAAAGGTTAAAATGAAGCAGGATGATCGTGAATCCAATAAGAAAGAAGTGAATTTCTAGTGCAGTAGTTTTATGCATAAAAGCCATGCTAATTTCCTAGATGGAGGACAAATTTTGTAATAGGCAAAAGAAGGTAAAACACTATAGGGGAGGAACACCTCCGATATGAGTCGAGAGTAGGGCAATTATGGGAATAGGAGATGAGGAAATGATGAGGCACAAACAAATTCCGTCCCGAAAAGAAATGCCTGAACTGAATGAAGCCTTATTAAATGCGCTACCCGAATGTGGAAAAGAATTTAAGGCGCAAGTGACCCAGAATCCTTACTATCGAAGCCCCTGACGTCGATAATGATTCTTGAACAATCAAATAAAAACCCTAAGTTTACCATGTTCGGAACTGGCTCTCAATTAAATGAGAGGATAGAATTATTTGCCAATTTGGTGAAAGAATCTTGAAGCCACCTAAATTTTTTTCCCAGAAACTTGTCCATCTGAGTAATTGCAAGAAAGCGATCCCCTTGGACAATCTGGGTCACCATTTTCAGCCAAAAAGAAAAGAAAGAAGAAAACCCAAGAATATTTTTAGCACCTCTGATCGACCCATGATAGCCTGCACTTGCAAGGTCACTGAACGAGGCACCAATCTCAAATTACAAGGAAAGAGAATGGCTGGTAGAGGGAGGGAGGGGAGGGAGGGAGGGAGGGAGGGCATCTTTGGCAAAAATGTCAAGACGTTTTCATGAAAAGGAGAGGACCTGAGAGAGAGA
>JAHSVA010000003.1:14422500-14440000 GCA_019915185.1 Eucalyptus camaldulensis
AGCACCTCACCGAAGCCTCCATCGCCGCCGTTCGTCGCCACTAGTTGCCGTCCTGAGCCGTAGCTGCTTCCATCGGTCCTTCTCCGTCCAAGTAGCCGCCGGCACGCCTCCGTTCCGACCGTGAGCAGCAACCTTCGGCCAGCAAGATCCGAATCTTCGAGGAGCATTTCCAGGCTCTTCCCGACCTCCTTTGGTGTTGCTCTGTGTAGATTTGTCGTCGGCATTGTCGTGCTCTTTGCCGGAGACTTGTCGGAAAGCGATTCCAGTGAGTTTAGCTTACTAAGCCTTGATTAGAGGGTTAATGATGCCTTAAGTGTTTAGCTTAGGTTGATTGAGATTAGGTGGTTAGATTTGTTTATTTAGTTGTGGATTAGATTAAGGTGATTAATTAAGATAAAGTATGTTTAGTTTAAAGGTTAAGTAGGTTTATTTTAATATAAGCCTTGATGTGACTTAAAGGGATTTGTTTATGATTTAAATAAATGTTTCGAAATTATTGGATTATTTAATAAGATATTATATTCCAAAAATTATTAAAATATTATCATTTAAAAAAAATCGAAAAATTATTTTTGATCCCAATTGTTCAGAATTTCGTGCTGATCGCTGCTGTTTATTTAGAATTTGAAATTTATGGTTGATTAATGCAAATTGAGTGTTGATTATGGAAAATATGGATTTTATTTAGAAAATCCAAAATGTCGGGCTTGACATCGAAATTGGATTTTTAAAGATTAATATTGTAATTAGAGTATGTGAGTGATGTGTAAAGTGCCTTGAGTTGATTATGAGATTATTGTATGATAATTAAGAGAAATTGTCTTGAGCTATTGAGCTGGAATTGTTCCTATATGGGATGCCTCATACAACGGATGCGGGTTGCGGTTGATTCTGGGCCCATGCTCCTTCGGGAACGCCGTCAATGTACTGACGAAACCGCGCTCCAAGGTGGGGAGGCGATGCGTCACGCCCCGATCCTTGGATATGCACACATCCTTCTACTTGGTCGATTTTATAATGTGATATCCCAGGATTATGTATCGCCGACCCTTTCATTTATTAAGCACATGCGGAAGCAGTTATAAATCCCCAGACAATAAGACAATAGAATAGAAAAGCAAGCTATATTTTTCATATTGAAATTTACAACCAAACCTTTATACATGGCGTTAGACAGTGCACTTCATAAACTATTCACAACTTCAAAATCTCACTCTATCTACACATATACAAATGGTTCACAAAGAGATGGGATTTCAATCCTCATCTGGGTCATACTCAGAATCATCATGATCCTCCTCTGACTCCTCTTCACTTAGATCATTCTCTTCTTTAGCTTCATCCTCGGCTTCAGACGCTGGCTTATCTTCAGGCATCTCCTCAGCTGCTCCCTAGTCTTCATCCTCCTTCAGTGCTTCCACCTCCTGCTACGGCATCTCACCATTACCTTCATGCCCATTGTCCTCCTTGGTCAAATATATGGGAGTGCTAGTCCCAGCCTCCTACTACGGGTCCCTCGCATCCACTACCGATCCATCCACTTGATCGGTTGTTCCCTCTCCAAATGCCTTTTCCATCACGTCAAAAGGCACATCCTCTTCCAGAATAGGACCTTCTCTATGCCCATCAAAGTAATCACGGTACCATGACCGATACTTGTGGGGCCTCTAGTCTTCTTCCCTCACATTGACCCAGATGGTCGATTGAACTAATACATACATCAATCCTTCCGGATGAGGGTGGACGTGGAAATGGGTCTTAAACTTTGAAATTTGTTCTGGAACATCATAGTACATACGAGGACGAGGAGGTGGAGGTCCTGCCATTCTAAGGGCCTGAAATGATATCTCACAACCAGGATGAGATTACGTCTCAGCAAGTTCTACCCTACTAAGACTCAATTAGGGAACCAATACACCACATAATTGCCTAAACACAACACGAGTCAGAGGACTTACCTTAGCCTTAGATCCCACTTGCATGTTAGCACAGATCAAATAGACACCCAAGCAATCACATCACAGATCGAAGCATCGATCAAATCGACCTAGTCAATTACATGCTAACAAGACCACTCACAGTCATTTCCATTCAGTCAATCAATTCACAACATCGAATCAAAGCAAAGACTAATCGACTTAGTCGATTACGTGACACTCTAACCATTTCCCGAGTCAGTCTAGTCATTGCTCTATAGTCTCAACTGATAAAACCAATCACCGAACCATGTGCATTCTCCGAGGCAATATCCCTTATCACCGAGTCACGTGCATTCTCCAAGGTGATGGAACCAATCATCGAGTCACATGCATTCTCCGAGGTAATGCATTAATTTACCGAGCCCACGTGCCCTTTAAAATGCCATTTTGAATCAGCGAGCCCACGTGCATTCTCCAAGGCATCAAGTCACCGAGCCCACATGTCTCTTCAAGATGCCAAATGTACTCATTGAGACCACGTGCATTCTCTGAGGTAATGCATCAAATTACCGAGCCCATGTGTCTCTTCAAGATGCCACACTTAATTACCAAGCTCACGTACGTTCTCCTAGGTGATAGACCAGTTCACCGAGTGCACATGCCTTCTCCAAGGTGATATAGAATTTATCATAGATCCACTATGTACATGACCCAATCCCTAGATGACATGCCGAGTCATCAGGTCAGCATACATCTTACATACGCACTTTCATTTCCACAATTTCCAGTATGATCGATAGTCTACCACAATACCACTTTATCACTGGCAACCAATACCCAATTATTCACCAGTCAATTACTCAAATTAATTCGATTTTAAGAAAAATCCCTAAAAATCCACAATTAAATTAATTCATCACAACGTTGAACTCAATTAAATAAACAGACTATACCACGGCAATCAGCACGAAATTTCGGTCATCGGGCATCTCAAACTTAATTTCCGAAAAATAATTAAATAATTAATTAATTTCGAAAATTAAATAATTAATATTAAAAATTCAATTTAGCTCAAAATAAAGCCCAATTAAATAAACAGACTTCACCATGGTCATCAGTATAATATTCTAGTCATTAGCCATCCCAGTTGAATTTTCGGAAAATAAATAATTAAATAATTAATTTCAAAAATTAAATAATTAATATTAAAAATTCAATTTAGCTTAAATTAAAGCCCGATTAAATAAACGGACTTCATCACGGTCATCAGCATAATATTCTGGTCATTAACCATCTCAATTGAATTTTTGGAAAATAAATAATTAATTAATTAATTCCGAAAAATAGTATTTAAATGCCAAAAATTCCACTTAGGCCCGAATCAACAAATTGAAGCTCAATTAGGGGTCAAAAAATTCCCGAGCTACCTTCAATAAATAGTAGACCATGTCTACTTGCTAGATACACATTCAATTTGTCTAATTTGTATCACAATTAACTAATAAACACTAATCTAACCACCTAACCCTAATTAAATAAAACTAAACAACCATTAAGCGTAATTAGTCCACTAAGCAAGGATTGGTGAGATTACTCACCGGAATCGCGCGCAAAGTGTATCAATCTGACGGGGACGACACAAGGAACGATTCCTCCCAAAGTACGGCTCGGGTTTGGAGCTCGGAAACGGCCCAAAACCAACCACGAACTAGCTGGATACCCACACGACGGGGTTGCTGGATTGGCTGCAAAACAGAGAGAAAGAGAGAGGGATGGGGTCGGCAAGGGTCGGGAAGGATGGGTGGAGCTCCGAGGAGTCTACACGGCGGCGGCTGGAGGCGGTTGGTCCGAGATGGATAGAGATCAAATGAGGTTGAACGCGCACAGCTAGGATGGCAGACATGGGCGTGAGGTGGCGGAGCACACGGCGTTGCGCGGGCGGCGGTGCGGCAGCTCAGGTGCGACAACGTCCGAGCGGTTAGCTGCTGCTCGTTGCTTCCGTCGGGGCTTCACACGAAACAGAGAGGGGGAGAAGGAGAGCTTCGACGGCGACTGAAAGGGGGTGGGGAGAGGCGGAGGCGAGGTGTGAGCGGTGGACGACGCAACGCGAGCGGCACGCGGGTGGCTGAGCGCGAGTGGCAGCGAGCGGCTCCTGTCTTTATGCAGTTTCTGCTTCTGTCTTTTGTTTTCTGCTCGAACCGTGAGAGGGAGAGAGAGAGAGAGAAAGAAAAAGAAAGAAAGAAAGTGAGAGAGAAAAGGGGAAAAAGGTGTGTTTGGCTACAAAGGGAAAAGAAATGGGAATATCACAAAAATAAAAGGATTTCCTCAAATAGAAAATCCTAATCCCAATTTCTTTTAAATTGGCTCATAAAAACTCAAGAGAAATATCAACTTAGATTTCTTGGTCCCCACTTGCCATTGCATCCAAAATCCCTCTTAAATTTCTCTCAAATAACTCTCCTAAAATCAATTGATATTTCCATTATCAGATTGATTATTTTCTTTATCCAAGAACCTCCCACACTCCTCAATTTCACCATCAAAATTAATCCGCGGCTTCAACTGAATGAAAACGGCCATAACCTGACTTTTTCCCAAAAAGTCTTGATTGTCAGAAAAATCTTCTGAGATTGAGTCGTGGATCCTAGAATTTATTGTGACATAACAGAACCTTCAATTTCTAAAATCGGACTTGAATTGACGGTTAATTTTCATTTGGCGTGTTTTTAGCATAACCTAGGCTACCGGGTGGTTTTCAGAACTTTTTAAGGCAAATAACCCATGGTCGATTTTCTTCGAACCACTATGAACCTATTCGACTCAATGACGACTCTCGATTGTCGTGAAAATCTCAAGGATCCAATTATGGACACAGGGTACCAAAACGACAGTAAAATCAAATTAGTGTCGGTCGACAAGAATTTTTCAATTTAGTTGAATCACCCACGATTGGCCATACATCTCAGTTGAACAGACCTATCTCTGATCTTAAATCGATTTTTAACTGTGCCGCAATGACTTCTAAAGATAAGCACGGTCGAGAAGCCGATTCTTGATCGAACTCTCAAGTTTATTGCCTTAAATTTTCTTAATTACTTACCCAGACAGTCTAGTTATCTCAAGAGTGATCGACTTTGAGAATAGTCCTATAAACGCATCAACGAAATGCCTGATTAATTCGGTAGAAAACAAGTTGAGAAATTTAGGATGTCACACGATGCCTGGTTATAAGTTAGTAGATAGCCGAACTGCAAGTAGGCTATACCCTTGTGTGGCGGTGAAAAATAATATTGAAACGCTTATTGTGATTGCGAAATTAAGTGAAATTGAATGTGTTCCAATGGTTTAAGTTCCTATTATTACCTCTGATTGAGTGATATGAATTGTACTAATCTGCAGGAAGGCAAGAAGGCGAGGTAAGTCTTCTGTGCTGTGTGACTAGACCACTCTAGGGCGTATTTTCTTTCTAATAGAGGTTTAGGAGGGGTGAATTTGCTGAGACAATGTCTCACCTTGTTGTGGAAAAAATATGGACCTCCGGAGAAGAATGGGCATCCCAGTGCAGATCATCGAGCAGGTGCACAACCTTCTTGATCTTGGGAGCCATTGGGTCTACGAGCTGATCAGGACCACCGTATGGATTTAGGAGATAGAGGATGTTAAGGTACCACATAGGTTTAGGGCTTGGTTCCGTTTTTGGGCCAATGGCTTTAGGATTGGTCCACTCGATAGTTTTGATATTCTACTAGCCGTGATGGATGCTATTCTGGGTGAAGGTGTAGCTGACCTTCCTGATGGTAGGGTGGACAACCCATCGTCTCCGGACCCAGTGTAGTCAGATGTGGAGGATGTGGAATTGACGAATGAGGCCGACCAATAGTCATAGGACTATTCCTCTTTTTGGTGGACCAATCCATGTTTGTGTAGACCGACCCCTTTTTTATGCACATAAACTCTAACCCATTTTGGTGCATATAGTCTCTGGATTCTGCTGGTGTATGTAAACCTAGGAATGATGATATATAAAAGTATGTTTGTTTGATTTTGAATTAATTTTCTTGCTATCATATCCCATATGTTTTGTCAGGGGTTTCTTAGCACGTTCCGCCTGTGTATAATAATTGAATGGGGTCGGCGACACTACCTAAGAATGTCACATATATATGACCATGGCAGGTTGTGCACGTGTCTCGGGGTTCGGGGCATGACAACCCCGTTTAAGTGGTATCAGAGCCAGGTTCATATATGGAGTGATGAGGTGCGTGGGAGTTATGGGATAGTTGGTAGGAAAGGCTTTTATTATACTGATACAAGTGATTGTAATTGTTTGTTAACTTGTTGCGAGGTCACTCAGATTCTAATGTGGTATTAGAATTTGCAAATTGGCGTCTATATTGAGCTTATAGCATGAGCAACCGAGTGTTGAGAGCTGCTAGAAAGAGAGTAGTAGGCCTCGTGTTTTGGGGAGGGTCGCCGATAAGGGTCGGTGCCCGAGGTGCCCTGGGGAGAGTGCAGGTTGAGGCCAGTGCGAGTGGTGCAGCATCGCCTCCAGACGATGCAGTAGCCCCTGAGGATTCGAGATTTGTTGGAATATTGCAAATGTTTGAGTTGATGGGGGACAGACTAGACCAACAGGCCGCCGCTTCAGCCGCCGCTATCGCCGCTGCCACCAATGCTGCTAATGTCACCAATGCTGCTGCCGCTATCGTAGCTACCGCCGCACCTGCTACCGCTGTACCGATTGTTGGAACCTGAAGTGGATCCTGTTGAAATTCCACTTGAGAATGTGGCCGCTAGGAGGCCTAAGCAAAAGTTGGTAGAGCATTTTCTGAGGTTGAATTCGCCAACATTCATGGGAGTGGGAGATCCCGAAGCTGCAACACTATGGGTTCAGGAGTTAGAGAATGCCTTTGAGTTTCTGATGTGCACTGAAGTAGAGAAGGTTGTTCTGGCAGCCTATCAGTTGAGGGGGACGCAGCTACCTATTGGAAGACTACTAAAGGGATAGTATTCCTTGAAGGTGTAGCTCTAGAGTGGAATGTTTTTCTTGAGGTCTTTAATGAGAAGTACTTTTTTGATTGTGCTAGAGAGATGAAAATGGTGGAGTTTCAGTGCTTTCGTCAAGGTACGATAACAGTCGATCAGTATGAAGCGAAGTTCGCTGAGCTGTCGCTGTATGCCCCAGAGTTAGTTTAGAGACCGTCAGACCGAGCTCGAAGGTTTAGAGATGGGCTCCGATCGGAGGTAAGGAGCTTTTTAGTACCATTAGATCTGAAGGAGTATAAGGACCTTTATAAACGGGCCCAACTGATTGAGAAAGACCAGAATGAGAGAGCTGCCGCATCTGGATCGCTTTGAACAAAGAAGGTAATCAGTTTGGAAAGAGGCTGATGTCTGGAGGAAGATATCCTGTTCCACTCAACAAAAAGGGTGGGATAGGGAAACCATTACCAAACCATCATGGAGTGTGTCGTTCATGTGGAAGACGACATGGTTTAGCCCCGTGTCCCTCTAGGATAGGTGCCTGTTATGAGTGTGGCCAGCAGGGTCATATATCTAGGAATTGCCCCAAGAATCAGATGGGACAGCGTCAGTTGCCACTGTTGCCACCGTGGGGTCAGAATAGAGGAATCACGTCGTAGATCATGCCACAAGGTGGATTGAACCGACCTCCAGCTCGAGGAAGGGCTTATGCGATCACTAGAGGACAGGTGAAGGAAGCGCCTAACGTGATCACAGGTATGGTCTTACTAAACGACCAACCTGCTTATGCTTTATTTGATCCTGGAGTTTCTCATTCATTTATAGTTGAAAGATATGTTAAGTTGGTAGAATTAATTCATGAGTTGTTGGAGTCTGTGATTAGCGTATCTACGCCGTTGAAGGATAAGGTGTTAGTTACAGTGGGTTGTCTTGGTTGCAAGTTAGTGATTGGTGAGCGAGAGGGAAGGATAGACTTGATAGTCCTAGCCATGTTTGATTTTGATGTGATAATTGGTACGGACTAGCTCACCAAGCAACGAGTTAAAATGGATTGTTATCGCAAGGCGATTCAGTTTAACCCGTTAGGGGGTAAGAGTTTCGAATTTATTGGGAGTCGAGGAGGACCCTCGGTTTCCTTAATCTCATCACTCAAAGCAACTTGCTTGCTATGCAATGGTTGCCAAGGTTACTTGGCGACTGTCGTAGACACAACAGTGGAGGAGTCAAAGATTGAAGATATCACAGTGGTACAAGAGTTCCCAGACGTGTTCCCGGAAGAGTTGCCGGGTTTGCCGCCAGAGAGAGAGATAGAGTTTATGATTGATTTAGCCCCCGAGACAGAGCCGATCTTTAAAGCTTCTTATCGGATGGCCTTATCAGAACGTAAGGAACTAAAGGTGCAAATGCAAGAGTTGTTGGATAAATGATTTATTCGTCCTAGTGCATCACCTTAGGGAGCGCCAGTTCTGTTCGTAAAGAAGAAGGATGGTTCCTTGCGCTTGTGCATCGACTATCGTTAACTCAATCAGGTGACAATTAAGAACGAATATCCATTGCTGAGGATTGATGACTTGTTTGATCAGCTTCAGGGAGCGTCGATATTTTCTAAGATCGACTTGAGGACATGGTATCATCAGTTAAGGATCAAGAAGGAAGACATACCGAAGTCGGCGTTTTGCACCCAATACAGCCATTATGAGTTTACTGTGATGCTATTTGGGTTGACAAACGCCCCAACTGCTTTCATGGATCTGATGAATCGAGCATTCAGAGAGTACTTAGATCAGTTTGTAATTGTTTTCATCGACGTCATCCTGATGTATTCAAGGAGTACTGAGGATCATAAAAGGCACTTAAGGATAGTGCTTTAGACTTTGAGAGATCACGAGCTGTACACCAAATTTAGTAAGTGCGAGTTTTTGCTAACTTGTGTGGCTTTCCTAGGTCATGTCATCTCCGAAGAGGGAATCTTAGTGGATCCAGCTAAGATTGAAGCAGTGATCAACTGGCTGAGACCGACTACAGTGACAGAAATGTGAAGTTTTCTAGATTTAGCAGGGTATTACATAAGGTTTGTAGAAGGGTTTTCAGTGTTAGCATCGCCAATAATGAGACTGCTGAAGAAGGAAGAAAAATTTATGTGGACGAATAAGTGTGAGAGTAGTTTCCAAGAACTTAAGCAGAAGCTAACTACCACACCTATGCTTACTATTCCATCTGGTCCGGGAGGGTTTGAGATCTACAGTGATGCGTCGTTTAAAGGATTGGGTTGCGTATTGATGCAGCATGGTAGGGTTGTTGCGTATGCGTCCCATCAGTTAAGACCTCATGAGTTGAATTATCCAACGCATGACTTAGAACTTGCAGCGATCATCTTTGCCCTGAAGATTTGGAGGCATTATCTGTGCGGAGAAAGATTCCAGATCTTCATTGACCATCAGAGTCTCAAGTACTTATTCTCTCAGAAGGAGTTGAATATGAGACGGCATCGATGGATGGAGCTCTTAAAGGACTATGACTATGAGATTTTGTATCACCCCGGAAGGCGAGCAAGGTCGTCGATGCACTGAGTAGAAATTCTTCAGTTACTCATATGGTACTCAAGAAATGGGGTCTAATTGAGAGAGCACGAGATTCAGATTTCAAATTTGAGGTAGGCCACCTTTTAAATTTTATGACCACCCTTAGAATTGAGCTGGAAGTGCAGGTCAGAATCAGAACGCTTCAACAGACGGATTCGGATGTTCAGAAAATCCTGCAAGAGGATACTGAGAAGAGGAAGGCTAACTTCCAGATTTCTGAAGATGGAACGTTGAGGTTCCAAGGGCGATTGATTGTACCTGATGATGTGGAGCTTATAGAGGAGATTTTA
Organism: Eucalyptus camaldulensis; assembly: GCA_019915185.1. Classification (NCBI taxonomy): domain Eukaryota; kingdom Viridiplantae; phylum Streptophyta; class Magnoliopsida; order Myrtales; family Myrtaceae; genus Eucalyptus; species Eucalyptus camaldulensis. The sequence goes on from JAHSVA010000003.1 coordinate 14,432,275, forward strand.
TCAGAAGCGCATCGTAATAGTTACAACATTCATCCTGGTAGTACTAAGATGTATCAGAATCTGCGTCAACACTACTGGTGGCGTAGCATGAAGGCGAACATCATCAAGCATGTTGTCAAATGTTTGATGTGTCAACAAGTGAAAGCTCAGCATTGCAAAATGGGAGGACTTCTGCAACCTCTTGAGATTTCATAATGGAAATGGGAGCATATCACAATGGACTTCGTGACGGGATTATCGAGGAGCCAGAGAGAAAATGATTCGATTTGGGTAGAAGTCAACAAGCTGACAAAGTCAACTCACTTCATTGCAGTTCGAAGGGACTTGAGTTTGGATAGACTTGCAGATCTGTATGTACGACAGATAGTTCGTATGCATCGCGTGCCGGTTACAATTACTTCAAACAGAGACCCGAGGTTCACCGCCGTTTTTTGGAAGAGCTTACAATCCGCTTTAGGAATGAAGCTGCAGTACAGTACGACCTATCACCCCCAAACTGATGGCCAGTCTGAGAGGACAATTCAGACTCTTTAGGACATGCTGCGAGCTTGCGTCTTGGACTTCAAAGGAAACTGGGAAGAACAGTTTCATCTGGTCGAGTTTGCCTACAACAACAGTTATCAGCAGAGTATTTAGATGGCTCATTTTAAAGCGTTGTATGGCAGAGCATGCAGAACGCCGGTGTGTTGGGATGAAGTCGGGGAAAGAAAGATCACCGGTCCAGAGTTGGTTCAGCAATTAGTGGAGGCAGTTGCAGTCATCAGAAACAGATTAAAAACCGCTCAGAGCCATTAGAAAAGTTATGCCGATAAGTGTCGAAGGCCATTGGAGTTCCAAGTTGGTGAGCACGTCTTTCTGAAGGTGTTACCGATGAGAGGAACTTCTCGTTTTGGCAAAAAAGGGAAATTGAGTCCAAGGTACATAGGTCCCTTTGAGATTTTGGAAAGAATAGGGACTCTGGCGTATCGTCTTGCACTATCACCGATGTTGGCATAAGTGCATGACGTCTTTCATATGTTGATGTTAAGGAAGTATGAACCTGATTCGACACACGTTCTAAATTTTGAGGAATTAGATGTGGATAACAGGGTATCATACATTGAAAGCCTGGTTCAGATCGTGGACCGCAAGGAGCAGGTTTTGCACACCAAGACCATCCCGTTGGTCAAAGTGGTCTGGCAACACCACAGCACTAAAGGAGCAACTTGGGAAACCGAAGATTCAATGAGAGAATTGTACCCTCACATTTTTACTTCAGATGTGTAATGATTTAAATTTCGAGGATGTAATTTTTATAAGATGTGAAGAGTTGTGACATCCCGATTTTCCAATTCTAATTTCAATAAATTATGACGGGCATTTTGTTGGCACGCATATAGTTCATTTCCTTGAGTCGGCCACTCATGTGAAAGCTAGTCTATTAGGTGAAGCCGTTAAGAGATTCTAATGCATCAGACTCGAGAATTTGATCAGTGTTGACATCTAAATTTTGGCGATCCATTTAGTCATTTATTGCATAAAAAATTATGGATTAATTTTATCCCTGAAAAAATATTAATTGCATAGCTACATTTAGTTTGCATATTTTGCATTTTATTTACTGGACCGGTGGCAGATGGGTCGAATTGGTGTTTTTGAGTTTTAAATTAACAGGTCGGACTAAGCTCATGGAGAGTACAAATTGGCCCAAGCCCATTTTCTAAAATTGAGATTTGAAATGAGGATTTTCAGAATTTAAGAAAATCGGGGTTATGATCTTATCTTTAAAAATCAGTAGAAAATATTTTGGAGATAAGGAGAATAAAATATTTTGATTAGGAGGTTATAGACAATCTTTTCGTTGGATGAAATATTCACAAAAAGATTGCATTTTATCTTGGCCTATAAAAGGGTGTGTACGTAGGGTTTTTAAAAGGGGGGCTTCTCTGGAAAAAAAAATTCAGAAAAGAAAAGAAAAAGAGAAGAAAATTTTTCTGAAGAAAGTACACAAGGAAAAAGTAAAAGAGAGAAGTGAGTTTGAGGGGGGAAGCGGCCGAAACAGTAAAGGTTGATTTGACCTTTACTGTTCATCATCTTCTCCAAAGCACCTCCGCCCCACTCACCGCTCCTGCAACTCTGCACCGAAGCACCTCCGCGCCACCTCACCGTCGCCACTCGCTGTGACCCGACACCACCGCTGCAGCACTGCGACCCCCCCCCGACCGACGCCCCCTCAGCCCAATTGACGCCACCGTCTCTGCTCCAACGCCTCGACCTCAGCCTTCGCCGCGTCGATCTCGCTCGCCGACGCTCCCTGCAACCCATTGATCCGGCCATCGTTCGCCTTCGCCTGGAGCCAGAATCCGAACCTGCTGCAACGCCGTTTTCCCCTTTTGCCGACGCCGCTCTAGGCCCGAGCTCAGCCACCGCCAGATCTAGATCCGTGCCACCCCGGCGCCGCCTCCATCTCGATTCCCAGATCTGACGCCGCCCCGAAGCCAGCCGCGACTGCCGCACAGCTCTCGCTCTGCCTCCGATGCATCCACCCGACGACCTGCGAGCACACCTCCACGGCCCGACGTCGTCTCAGCCGTGAAGCCGTCGCTTCGCTCGCGATCCGGAGCCCAGGCCCCTGCCGTCGTCGATCAGCGGCTCGCAACCTCAGCGGACCTTCCCTGACGCCATCAAATTCGGCGGCCTGCACAGCCTCGTCGCCCCCCGGCAGCCCGAGCAGCGCATCTCACGCTCCGAGTGACGCACACCACAGCAACCTTCTGTCCGCCTTGCTCCGCCTCTGCCCGAGCCGAGTTGAGCCGTCGCCGTCTAGCCGCACCGGCAATTCACCTCACCGGAGCCCCGAACGCTGGCGACCCAAACCCTCTGCCGGGCGTTGACGAATTGGCTAGCCCTCCATTTTCCATAGGTTGTTTATTTTTCTTTTATTTTTATTTTTATTTTTCTTACTTTATATTATTTTACTTTACTTTTAGTTAGTTTTATTATTATTGTTTAAGTTTGAATATTGTGAGGTGACTTTTAGGTTATGGATATTACATGCATTATCCATAGGGGTATTTCCTAAGATTATTGTAATTATTAATTTGACCCATAAGATATCGGGTCATTTTTTTAATTATATTAATTTTTGGGGTTTTGTCGATAGCATATTAATTATTGAATCAATATAACTATTAATTTGATTTGTAAGAATTCAGATCAGATTTTTAGTTATTTTGATCTTTTTGTCGTGACATTCAGGATTATAGTAATCGTTAATTTGACCTGTGAGATGACAGGTTATTTTTTCGATCATTGTAATTCTTTATTTGATTGGATGCCTTGATTAGTTTAGATTTAATGTTTAGTTGGTAATTGCATTGTTTTGAAAAAACACTAAAAAATCTAAAAAATATTTGAATTAGGATTCAGTTTGTTTTGAAATATTTCTTGTTATCTTGCATATCTAGAATAGGGATTTTATTCCGAATTTTAAAAAATAAAAAAATAAAAAATCCAAAAACAAGAAAGTGATTTATTTAGGTTGTTAGTTTTTTATTTGAATTGCATGTTTAATTATGTGAAGTTTTAATTTCGAATTTCTTAAAGAAAAACACAAGAAAATCATTGTGCATTTTAGATTAAAATTGCATGTTTCATTTTAAATTTAGATAATCTTTTTAGATAAATTGCATCTTAGATAGTTTAAATTAGGATTTAATATGACTTAATCCCTAGTTTAAATTAGATAGAATCTTAATCTAGCTAGATCACTTTTGCATTTTTAAATTTCGAATTTCATAAAATTTTTCTTAGGATAAATTAGTTGCAATTTCCAGGAATAGATTGCATTTTTAAATAGAAAAATCATGTGCACGTTATATAGAATTAAGTCCATGAAATGCATGTCATTTTAGTGATCGTTGTTAGGTTCATTTCTAATTAGAAATTGCCCGTCATTAGATTATGTCATTTAATAAATGTCGCTTGATATATAGCTCGCATGTCATTTTAGGTTAAATAATTTTGTATGTCATTGCATCGCATTGCATGTCATTAGAATTATGTCATTTAGATCGCATTTAATTATTGCATAGATTCTTCATGTCATGTAGTTTAGGTCATGTTGCCATGTCATATTAGATTATTAGCATGCATCGCATGATTCTCATTAAATAAAGTGAAAATAAAAATTGAGTAATTGCTTGTTAATTAGAAACCATATCTAGGGTTGTTGATGTGGATTTTAATTTAACACTGCAGACGCTTGCTTTCGTTGCTTTTAGGTAAATTCTACATTATTTAATTGCTTTTTTTTTGTGTTAAATTGGTGGTTTGCACACCCGTATGATCACCTCACATGTTAGGGAGATAGTTTAAAATCAATTCAATTGCCAAACATTTTTGAAAATAAAAAGAATGGTACCGAAAGGGCATTAGAGAAATCTAATGTAATCAAGTCCCCGTACCCTTATTCTCTAGTTCGTAGGAGTAAAGTAATTCTTCCATTATTTTACTTAGGTGTCTAATCGACCTACCATAAACTGATTAGTGGCGACTCCTAAATAAAAATCAATTTGCATGTTAAGAAATTTGAATCTAAGTCGTGAATTGGTATGGACTTGGGAGAGTCCGAGCTAAGCTTAAAGACTTAGTAATCCATTAACCTAGTTTTAGGTGGTGAGCCCGCGAAAATTAGGTCGCGACAATCAAGAAGCGATTTTTCGACCGAGATAATCTGCAATGGTCATTACGGCACAAATAAAAATCAATTAGAGATCGGAGATAGGTCGACTTGACAGATGCATGTGATCAGGTGTGAGTGATTTACCGGATCGCACAATTCTTATCGATTGACACTAGATCGACTTTTCTATCGATTGTGTATCCTGTACCCGTATTTGAAATCTTGAGATTACCCCTGACAACCGAAAGTTGCCAATATGTCAAAGATGTACATTGTGGCTTGAGTTGATCAACCATAGTCAAATGCATAAAAATTTCTATAAGTTACTCGGCAAATCAGGATGTGCTAGTATCATACCAAAGTAAAATTAATCGTGAAATTAAGATCGAATTCTGAAATTGGAAGTCATGGTGTGTCACAAATCTTATTAGGAACATTGGATTAATTTATGAACTTTAATTGGACTCATTTGGAAGATGATTGAATGGAATTGAAGAAATTAGCACACAAGATTCTATGCCTCGGCGAAAAGTGAAATTGAACCTATTGGACTAAGGTTGTGGGAAATTGGAGTTAGTGGATTGTGACATCACAAGTGATGTCATGGGTGGGGCAAGATGGGCTAGGGTGGTGACACTTGGAGGGTGGAGATTGAATCCCAAAAAGGTGGGATGTCACTTCCCCCTTGTGTCCATCATCGTCAAGCTTGGAGGAGAGAGAGAGAGGAGGAGCGGCTATTTTGAACCAGCGAACCTGCCCCCTTTGTCCTCCATTCGCCCGCTCGCTCGTCGCCGCTTGCCATTCGCCGCCGGAGCTTGCCGTCGTCGCTTGTCCGCGCACGACCGCGTGTCGTCCTGCGTGCTAGCTACCCCACCTTCGCCGCAAGTTCCAGTCCGTCGTCTACCATCCCACAGCTGCTACTCGACGTCGCAGCACCTCGCCAAAGCCTCCATCGCCACCGTTCGTTGCCGCTAGTTGCCGTCTTGAGCCGTAGCTGCTTCCATCGGTCCTTCTCCGTCCAAGTAGCCGTCGGCGCGCCTCCGTTCCGACCGTGAGCAGCAACCTTTGGCCAGCAAGATCCGGATCTTCAAGGAGCATTTCCTAGCTCTTCCTGACCTCTTTTGGTGTTGCTTCGTGTAGATTTGTCGTCGGCATCATCATGCTCTTCGTCGGAGACTCGTCGGAAAGCGATTCCGGTGAGTTTAGCTCACTAAGCCTTGATTAGATGGTTAATGATGCCTTAAGTGTATTTAGTTTAGGTTGATTGAGATTATGTGGTTAGATTTGTTTATTTAGTTGTGGATTAGATTAGGGTGATTAATTAAGATAAAGTATGTTTAGTTTAAAGGTTAAGTAAGTTTATTTTAATATAAGCCTTGATGTGACTTAAAGGGATTTGTTTTTGATTTAAATAAATGCTCCAAAATTATTTTATTATTTAATAATATATTATATTCTGAAAATTATTAAAATATTATCATTTAAAAAAAATTCGAAAAATTATTTTTGATCCCAATTGCTTAGAATTTCGTGCAGATCGCTGCTGTATATTTAGAATTTAAAATTTATGATTGATTAATGCAAATTGAGTATTGATTATAGAAAATATGGATTTTATTTAGAAAATCCCAAATGTTAGGTTTGGCATCAAAATTGGATTTTTAAAGATTAATATTGTAATTGGAGTATGTGAGTGATGTGCAAAGTGTCTTGAGTTGATTATGAGATTGTTGTATGATTATTAAGAGGAATTGTCTTGAGCTATTGAATTGGAATTGCCCCTTTATGGGATACCCCATACAGCGGATGCAAGTCGCAGTTGATTCTTCGGGAACGTCGTCGATGTACTGACGAAACTGCGCTCCAAGGTAGGGAGGCGATGCTTGGCTATATGTCAGTAGATACCTGAACTGCGAGTAGACTATGCCCTTGTGTGGCGGTAAATAATAATTTTGGAACGCTTTTTGTGATTGCGAAATTAAGTGAAATTGATTGTGTTCCAATGGTTTAAGTTTCTATTATTACATCTGATTGAGTGATATGAATTGTACTAATCTGCAGGAAGGCAAGAAGGCGAGGTAAGTCTTCTGTGCTGTGTGGCTAGACCACTTTAGGGTGTATTTTCTTTCTAATAGGGGTTTAGGAGGGGTGAACTTGCTGAGACAATGTCTCACACCGTTGTGGGAAAAATATTATAGGGTCGTAGATGGCAGAACCTCCGGAGAAGAATGGGCATCCCAGTGCAAATCATCAAGTAGGTGCACAACCTTCTTGATCTTGGGAGTCATTGGGTCTACGAGCTGATCAGAATCACCATATGGATTCAGGAGATCGAGGATGTTAAGGTACCACATAGGTTTATGGCTTGGTTCCATTTTGGGGCCAATGGCTTTAGGATTGGTCCACTCGATAGTTTTGATATTCCACTGGCCGTGATGGATGCTATTATGGGTGAAGGTGTAGCTGACCTTCCTGATGGTAGGGTGGACAACCCATTGTCTCCGGACCTAGTGCAATCAGATGTGGAGGATGTGGGATCGACGAACGAGGCCGACTAGTTGTCATAAGACTGTTCCACTTTTTGGTGGACCGATCCATGTTTGTGTAGACCGACCCCTTTTTGATGCACATAAACTCTGACCCATTTTTGGTGCATATAGTCTCTGAATCATGTTGGTGTATGCAAACCCTGGAATGATGATATATGACAGTATGTTTGTTTGATTTTGAATTGATTTTCCTGCTGTCCTATCCCGTATGTTTTGTCAGGGGTTTCTTAGCACATTCCGCATGTGCATAATAATTGAATAGGGTCAACGACACTACCTGGGAATGTTGCATATACATGAGCATGGCGGGTTGTGCACGTGTCTTAGGGTTCGGGGCGTGACAACCCCGTTTAAGTGGTATCAAAGCCAGGTTCATATGGAGTGATAAGGTGTGGGGAGTCATGGGATAGTTGGTAGGAAAGGCTTTTATTATACTGATGCAAGTGATTGTAGTTGTTTGTTAACTTGTTGTGAGGTCAAGCTTTTACCCATTGCGGAAAATTCCCCACTGCTG